>CM022489.1:10522200-10778975 GCA_011952105.1 Coreoperca whiteheadi | reverse complement strand
CCCCCCCCCATGTAGGTTCAGAAGCAGTGTATGGAGGTGAATGCTACCAGACCAAACCAGGATGTTCCTCCAGTATCTGTCACTCTGTACTATGAGAGTCTCTGTCCAGCCTCCAGAGCCTTCATCACCCAGCAGCTCTTCCCCACCTGGACTTTGCTGCAGGACATCATGACCGTCACTCTGGTGCCCTACGGGAACGCTAAGGTGCACTGATCCTCCTCCTCTGTTCATGCAGAGAGTCTCTGGAAGTGGAGAGAAGATTTCATGTCGTCAGAGGAAGTCTTCGTAACGTTTTTGCCAACATTTAGACAGGAATACTGTACTGCTGTAAAAACACATAGAAATGTCTTTCTCTTGTAGGAGCTTCCATCAGCGAACTCTTCCTTCACCTGTCAGCACGGAGAGCCTGAATGCCGAGGAAACATGATAGAGGTTTGCAATGTTTCTTCACCTGTACTGTCGCGCTGTCACACTTAATTTACCCAAACAAATGATGACTTTGTGTGATGTTGTTCCTCAGGCCTGTATCATCCATTTAACGGGACACTCAGCAGTTCAGATCATCTACTGCATGGAGTCGGCTGCAGATGTTCTCAACGCTGCCCAGCCTGTGAGTATCGACAGTATCTGCCCATGACTCCTGTTTATAACTCGATTCCAAAATATTCAGGAGGAAAAGCGATTGTGGCAATATAAACATCACCATACACATTTTTGGTACATTTTCAACTGTAAAAAAACCCCCCAAACATTTAAAATGAAATGTTTGTTCAGGACCAGAGTGTAAAACTTGCAAAACAGACAAAATATAAAAGCATCAAGACAAACCTCTGAGGTGCACGAGTGCATCAACACATAAACAATGAACAGTGACAAGGCCTGCAGTGTTTCGGGATTTAAAAACCCTTTAGACTCTTGCTGTGACGTACTGATGTGTATTGTTGCTGATGCTCTGTCCTGTTGTCTCAGTGTCTCCAGCTTTACGCTCCCTCTGTCTCCTGGTCGAGTGTTGACTCCTGTTTGACGGGAGGTCTGGGATACCAGCTGATGCACGCCAACGCTGTCATGACCAGAGCTCTGAGCCCCGCCCACACTCACGTCCCCTGGGTCACCTTCAACGGGGTAAAACACTAGTGGACTAATTATGATAGATGGATATACAGTCTTACAAAGAAGTAAAGCGATAACCGGCTTTCTGCTTTTCTTGACCTAAAAAGGCACAATTACAACTCCTGAATGAATCTGTAATGTTGGAAATCTTCAGTTACAACCTGAATATGAAGTCTGAGCAGCAGAGGATATGAAATGTGTCTGACACAATTAATACCTTTTACACTGTACATCCTGTCCTGCAATTGTTCAAATTGCAGTGGTAAATGGACTGTACTTGTATAGCGTCTTTCTGACTACTCAAAGCGCTTTTACACTACATCCCATTAACCCCATTCTCACACATTTATACACTGATGGCAGGAGCTAACTGCCCATCAGTACAAATTAAACTAACCAGTCACACTCACTCACTCACACACCGAAGGCGTTCAGTATCTTGCTCAAGGATACTTCGACATGGCTGGGGGAAGCCGGGATCGAACCGCCAACCTTCCGATTGGTGGACGACCGCTCTGCCACCAAGCCACAGCCGCCCTCGTGGTGGACGAGGGATTCAGATCCTTTACTTAAGTACTAATACCACACTGTAAAAATATTGTTGCAAGTAAAAGTCCTGCATTAAAAATGTACTTAAGGTATTAAAAGTACTAATAATGCAGAAAAATGTCCCCTGTGATTGCAAAACGATTATAATGTTAGATTATTAGTCATGCAGGATTTTAGTTTTGATTTAGCTAATTTCGAAATACATTGTATAGGACTGCAACTGCTGATTTTCATTATAGATTCATGTGCAGATTATATTCTCGTTTTGGTTTGTAATAGTGAAAATATCAGAAAATAGTGAGAAATACTCGTCACAATGACCCAGAGCCCAAAGGGATATATATATATATAAATAAAAAAAATCTCAATCATTTGAAAGGAAAAGCCACAAATCTTCACATTTGTGAAGCTGAAACCATGAAATAGTTTTTGCTTGAAAAATGACTTAAACGATTATCAAAATACTTTTCTGTCTTTCAATTAATTGACTAGTTGTTTCAGCTGTACAGTACAATATTCCCGTCTGAAATGTAGTGGAGTAGAAGTAGGATTTGAAATTCAGCGAGCGTAGATGGTCTTGAGATTGCAGGTTAAACGTGGAAACTCTGGTCAAAATATAAAAATAAATGTCCATGATATCAGAAGGTCAAATAATTATCTTTGAGGTTACACTGTAGAAGTAACCTGGCGTCGGCTCAGCTGACCGAGGCATCAGGTTCTGTCTGTCCGTAGTCTCGGGAGCTGCTTATGAAGATCTGTACAGCCGACATGTAATGTTGGTCTGATTTTTAAAGACCACAAACTGTGTTTCAGGAATACACAGATGAGAATGAAGACAAGGCGATGTCGTCCCTTTTCCCTTTGGTCTGCCAACTCTACAAGGTGAGGACTGTAACTCTACTTTAGGATATCGAGGGGTCAGTACAGGTAGAAATACATGTGAAGAACTTTGGAATGTAATACTTCAAAAGCCTGAGCGAGAGAGGATTATTGCCAGCAACATAAAAGATGTTTGGTCTGTCTGTATATATGTGTAGTACAATCCAGTAGTGTCTCAGTTAGCAGTACTGTATCTGTTGCATCTGTGAATGAAGTGATTGTTTCTTCCCATATTTGACATTTTGTGGGATGTGACTAACTGTGTTGCGTCTTCAGGGGGTGAAGCCTCCAGCCTGCACTGGAGCCCCGGTCAGACTGAACAGAGGCTTCTGCTGAACAACACTTAAACTGTGTGATACCTGCAGGATAACAGCAAATAATAATACATAAAGTACCAAATATTACCCTCAAAGTCATACTAACATGTTTAGTTTTGTTGGCGTAGTTAATAGCAATGTGGATGTGAAATCATACAGTGGGTTTTCATGCACCTCTTGTACTTGGATTTGAAAGTGGAATAAATCCGTCTCATCTTACGCGTCGCTCTTGAGTGATATTTCTATTTGAAAACCCTCTTTTCTTATAGAGTGGAGTCTTATGGATAAAGAAATGGCAAATACCCAGTTTGATAAATTTCCATATAATTTATTGGCATTTTCCACTTAACACCCTGAACTCCCGAGACTCTTTTGGCTTACAATGAGAAACAAAAATATAAGTATTTTCTTTGACAAAAAAAACATTGGAGTGGCAGATGTACACACTTGTAAAGTATACTTGATTTTTAGGCTCTAGAACATAAAATCAAATGTCCCCTATGTTACAGTACTTTGTCTCGACATGTTTTTGAAGAATAAATATCTTTTGATAGGAGTTTGCACGACACAGAGGCTGAAGGAAACGAGACAGCATGAACATTAATTGTGGCAGCAACACAACAACAGAGCGCGAGCAGGGACACTCCTGCTCGTCAACACATTTAACATTGTATGGCACTGATGTCTTCCCGTAAGGAGGGCTGTTTTATTTTTTTTTTAACATGGCCAAACTGTTGGGGCATCTGAAATGTTTCATAGCAACAGTAATCCCACACGATGAAAATGCCATGCTGAACGAGGGAAGTGACATGGTTTCTTGCTTCAAAATTGACAAATCTTTATAACGACAGCTTTTTGAGGAGATTCATTTGTACTTGACTTTCTGTGCAGCCACTGTGGCCATCACTGCTTGTGCAAACTACACCAGGCTTCAGTGTGCTCCATACTAACTGGAAAGGGAAAAAAAATTCATTGCTTCCTGTGCTTCAGGAGCGCTACCAGCCGGTGCTTACAACAGATTGGATCAGTGCTGTCACAGAGGGAAGCAGAGCATTTTATTTGGATATGAAATGTCAAAGATTTTTAATATTATTTTTCTCTTTAACTTTTTATATAAATTGTACTAAAAATGTACATTTTGAAAACCTAGACGGCTCAAACTAATCTTAAGAAGCAGAAGCTGTAACCCTCATAAATATTATCTAACTGGCTGTCTGAGCTACTTTATACAGTCTACTCAAAATGTTAACTAACTTGGGGAAATGTGCTGTTTAACCAGTGTTAAGTAGCTACTATAACTGCACACCAGCAGTCTGAATTCTTGGGTCAACTCCCCAGCTCCAGTGGTATGCGTGGACCAGAAGTTTATACTGCGCACATTTAGACATTTGGTACCAAGACCCAAAGCTTGGACAAGAGAAGAGAGACAGAGTTTGAATCCCTGTGAGGCTGCATTATTCATTACTACACAAAACAATATGAAAGTGTTGCATGTAAAACAGAAATAACTGGTTTTGCTGTATTTAGAGCTCTACCAGTAGTTATAGCAAACTAAAAAGTGAGGTTCGTCAGGGTGATAAAGCAAAAAGGCCTACAGGGTCAGAAAATGTAATGCGTTCATTTGCTTTCATGGGAATCTGCCCACTAGATTCTGACATTTCTTGTGTCCAAGTACAAACCTTGGCCTGTTGATGGCGCTAGAGGTAAAGTGTGAGAATAACCAAGACATTTTATCCAGATCTTCTGCTACTGAGGTTTACATGACATTTTCATTGTGGAGATTTGACACTAAGCTAAATATAGTGGGGGAGTGGGGGGGGACTTGACATCTCTTTTTTGGTTAGTTTTTTTTTTTAAAATAATTTGTTTTCACTGCAAACAATATTTCAGCAAATATATTAATGTGTGTACAAGGACAGAACCAGAATATTGCTGCTGTCATAAGAAATGCAAGGCGTTCTATATGTATCCTGATTCTTTGTGAAATTAGCAATTTTCTTACCAGAACCATAGATCCAACGATGCTCTGAGGCTCGGCATGTTAAGAAACAGAATAATGGTCCTTTAACAATAGGCTCCAACCACTCCTCTCACATGTAAGGCTGATCGATAAAGCTTACTAGCTGAGTTAATGAAATACTGTTAGACTAGTGTTCTACTACTGCCTGACCAGGAAGTGCATCATAGCTTGCTGTAGTGCTTGTTTGCTTCCTGGTCTTTAATACCTCAGTGACGGCGACAAACACTGCTCTAGACTGAACGTGTACTTGGTACAGAAAGAGTCCTGAACTCCTGAAACTACACACATTCTCAAGTCTCAGCTATCTGGTTAGGAAAGGGCCGAACCAACCAATCATATGCTGCACAAAATCTAATAAATTGTCTGCTTTAAATACTGTTAACATGTATCATTCATAAAAACTAACACTATAAAGTCAGTGACTTCGATACAATCATCAGGTTAAAATCTCTAGTGTAAAAATGTACAGCATCGTAGGCTGGCAGGTGTTTGTGTGTTTTCAACACTTGTGGCACACAGTTATTCCAGTCAAGCATTATCTACTAAACAAGACTGAACTGTAGTTTGAACTACAGGCGATTCATGTCTGTCAGCGACCTTTGAAACTGGGCTCCTTATGACAGAACCTGTCGGCAGGGCGGGAAAGTAAAACCACAGTGACTTATTTGGAATTATAAGATCCTTATTGATTTTGGGGAGCAAAGGACAACAGTATATATATAAATTAACAAACACTGAAACTGTTGTAGTACAAGTACAAAAGAAACAATCGGTTTCAGACTCACTTGAGGTTTGAGCAAGGACGAGCGCGGTTTTCCCAAAAATTACAAGCCATTCACGATAAACTGCTTCTACATCGGCTTAACAGTGTTGCTCCTGTCAGTCTTTGGGCATAAATAACATTGAATGTAGTCAACGTCATATTAAATTATGGGTGAGGCCAAGGAAACCATGACAGGTCCCGATTCAAGTATAAATGTGGTGAAATTCTGTATTTGTCTTACTGTCAACAAAGCCCATGAAAAAAGACCAAAACCCACAATGAACTGATCACAAGTATAGTCTGCTTTGTAATGTGGCCCTCTATTGTTGTTTATTAAAAACACATCAGTGAGCCACAAGGTTGAACTGGGGACATGCTCCTTCATCACGGACATGGCCACTGTAGTTTATTGTGGATCAATCACACATACCTGCTGCTGTAAATAAATACTCTGTAGCTCAACGAATGCCATTATTCCGCTGCTGAAAATAGTCTTCAACAAATATTTACTCCTGTTGGAGTCTCGTGTGCTAAGAACTACAGTGCCCAGCTGCTTTAAGAAATGATTTAGCCTTTTAAAAAATACAATAACAATTTCTATTAATATATATTTGTGACACGTTTTAAAAGATTTACGTCCTCAGTAGGAACAAATAGTGTTGGGGCTGAGAGCCACGGACAAGGGAGGTCGGAGTAAGTATTGAGAGACGAACTAACACTTTTGGTTTTGGTCTTTTCATGGGATTTGATGACTAAAAGAGAAATATATGCTATCAGGTAAATATATATTCTAACCATATCCTTAAAGGTTTGAGAAAGGAAAGCATTACCCAACATACAGAATCAGAGAGCTGTAGCATCCATCATATTCTGATTAACAGTGCAGCTCAAAGCTTCTGTCAGGCGTAAATAAATTCATTGTTTTGCTAACATATTTTATCCACATCATATTAATGTGTAGGTGAGGCTTATCAAATCATAACTGGGACCACTTCATCCATTTCACAGCATCAGTTATCTAAAATTAAGTGGTGGTTAAAAGAGCGTTTAAAGGGCACCAAGACTCTGAAAAAGACTTTGTAGATTCAGGAAGGCCGCTGTCATTGCTGGATGTCAGAAGGAACGGGGTTTTCAATCTCGAGCCTCAGATCACTGCAGCTATACATTTGCCTTAAAGAGAAAAGTGCAGCCCTGGTGGATTCGTTTTTAAGTCGACAGAGTTGGTTGCACCCGTATTTGGTAATGAATTTTGCACAAAGCTCTTCTCGGCTAACAATGACAATAAAACAATAAAAACTTTGAGCTAAAGGCTCTCACAAAACAGAAAGAGTCAAACCCTCTGTTGAGAAGTTACTTTGTGAAATTGTGAATCAACCAACCAGTTAGTTTCCTGCCCTGCCTTCTGGTACCTCGAGTCAGATGTCCTGTACTGTGTTGTGTGATCAGCAGGCCTACAGTGGGTGAAGCCCTTTGTGTGACTGAACAGAAGAGCTGAAGGGCAGAGACGGTAAAGTGCTACTGCGGACTGGAGGCACCCTGATAAAAAATGCTTTTCAAGCACATAAACGCAGACGAGACCAACAAATGTACAAAAAAAGAAAAAAACACAAAACTGTTCAAAAATCTGAACCTAAAACACCATTTAAAATCATCTCCGGTAAAAAAAATGTATTATACAGGTGGTGTCTTCTGAATTTTCAACAGGTGAGACTGGGGTACAGTCTTCTTCACTGTTCAATCTCTGCGGTGCTACAATATCTTTTAAATATATGTTATCTGATTGCTTCAGTTGCCAAATTTTCTTTTAAAGGGTTTTAATTGAATGTAGAGATACGATAAACAAAGTCTAAGTTGTCTCTGGTTTGGAGGTAAATCAAACAGGAAGAGACAGTTTGGGGTCGGGTGTCAGGTCAGGGGTACCCACCACATCCGTGCTACATTAGATTTATGTTTCTCTTCATACCCTGAGGTTTAGGTCCATCGATTTTCTCGCTGCTAACCCACATTCTGTATTTGGTAAAATTATTAATCTCTCACGTCATTCTTAAACAAAGAAAGCATACTCACTTATTCCAACCGGACTCCGTAATTTCATATCCTAAATTAAAACTATGGTGCAAAATAATTTCCAAGACCCTGTCTTAACGTCACAAACAGTTATTTTGGAGGAAGACATTTTCCTTTACCTGTTATTCTTGTTAAGAGTATCACTCTTCTTCCCAGTTAAAATGCAGCAGTCTTTGTCTGGGACGCTCCGAACTGAAGCTACAACAAAGCAGGATGGGACACAAAGGCCAATCAGGCACCCAAAGAGAGGCTAAAACGATTCTTCTTGTTAAAATATAAAATAACACAGAGGGGGAACCTTCCTCTGTTCTCCAGAGAGGGTGTCTCCAGTGTAAAGGGACTGTAGTGATTTTACAGACATTATTGGTGAAGGCCTCCGTCTCACTACATCCAGCACTCGTGTCTCTCAGACGGGGCTGGTTGTTACGTGCCCATACGCAGGCAGGCCACGCCGTCGCCCTCCTGGCTCAGTTCTCTGTCCCTGTTGGCGCCCTCCCGTCCCGGGGAGGCCAGCGTCCTGTGGGGGTGGGGGCTCCGCACCGACATGGCAGCCAGATTCAGGGTCCGAGAAGGGTGAGGCGAGGGGGGGCGGTACCTGCTGCTGCGGGGGTTTGGGGACAAAGAGGGGGAGGAGGAGTCCCGGTGCGGCTCCCCACCCGACTGGGACTCTTCCTCTAAGGGGCTCTCCAGGTCAGACTCCACATCCTCCTCATCCTCCTCTTCTTCCTCCAGAGTGAGTTCAAACTGGAACTTGTCTCCTCCTCCTCCTGAAGGGCCGGCCCCTCCTGCTCCCACAGCTTCTCCCCCTGGCCCCAACTCGGCATGGTGCTCCTCGGGGCTGGAGGGCGACGGGCTGCGGGGGATCATGCTCTGGTACCACTCCCTGTTGTCCTCCAGCGTGTCCAGGATGTCCTGGGCGTCAGGGTGCACCAAGTCCGCCCATGTCTCCCACAGAGGGTGGACAATGTAGTCGATAAACCCCACCTAGTAAGAGAAATAATATTAATTATAACAATAATAAACACACAAATATTACAGGACTAAAATGTGTAAAACAAAAAGAATAGACAGAGATAAATATCTGGATATCATTTTATTACTATTTCTATCAATATGCTGTGTTGGGAATGAAACATGTCAGTGTTTGAGACTGCAGAATTATCCAGTTTTTTATTTTAAATTCAGTTATTAGAACTAACTGTCCACAGATGACTAAAACATGCCAATCAAAGAATTTCTCCACATCAAATCTAAACTGTCAAATCTAGTTGACTTCTTTCATCTTTTTATCCTTTAATAATAATTTTAGTGCTACGTGTCTTGTTGAGAGTGATGGTTTGAAACTAACTCATTTCTAGAGACACATTTGGGTTTAGAATGAGATTTTGAGTGTTTTACATCTGATTCAGAAACAATAATTAATGTGTTTGCTGTTTTGACTTGATAAAAGTAACTTAATTCAAATATGTGCAACATTTATTAGTTCAAGTCCAAGTCTGCTTTATTGTCAATTCTTCCACATGTACAGTACATACATACAGAGAATCGAAATTGCGTTACTCTCAGACCCCCGGTGCATACAGATAACATTGACAGTAGAGCCTTATTACCTTATCTGTTATAAAATAATGATCTGCCTAATATTGCGAAACCAGAGGTATGTGTGTTCTGAAATGAAATGCTTGATGTATTAAGTAGTAACATGGTTATTGAAGCAAACTAACAACCAACACTGATAACCTGCAGCAAGTGTGACAGCGCAGAAGATTTCCAGCATGCTAGTTAGGTGACAGAATTTTTACACATTTTTAAACAATTGTTTTACTGTTACAACATATCAGAACAATTACTTTAAATCAATACATTTAGGATTTATTTATGATTCTGTGTGCTTACTACTAGCTGTTCAATGTGTAAATGAAAATACTGTGTTGACACTTGAGAAATTCATTAAAAATAAAGATTTACCTTTATCTTTAATCATTAAATTACCAAAAGTTTTCCCTTGGTTGCTTTCATGCTCTTTGACGTTAACCTGGAGGACCTCTATTTCCCCCTTCATCCCCGCATGTCAGTGGGCGTTACCTGGCTCTTCTCTATGGAGGCGTTGTGTTTGTCACACATGGGACTGATCTCCATGCCCTTGTCCCGCTCTCGGTCTCCCTGGGTGAAGAACTCCACCATGATGCGGTCCGTCCACTGCCGGTAAAGCTCCAGCGGTTTGGTTGGGTTGCTCAGGTCGGCACAGTGGACCATGTTCTGCAGAACCTGGAGGAGACACCCTCAGTCAGACTGATGTTTGTTTTTAGAGAGACACGTCATTGCTGGTTTTCATTTTCAGATGTGCCCTGTTTTAAACAATTACTCGGAAAAGTGGAAGAAATGTGACCAGCATTCCTTTTATTTTATATATGGATATTTTAAAAACCTGTCCTGATTAAAATAGTTCAACTGTATACAGGTGCAATGACCACCATTTGTCCAGCAGGCAGCAGCACTTTCACACTAACTCTCTGGTTGAACATACAAACAGATGTTCAGTTTGTTGTCCATGAATGAACAGGTTAGTGTGAAAACATGCTGCTGCCGATGTCTACTGCTTATTATTTACTACTCACTTTGAATATTTTAGTTTAAAATAATTTAAAGTTTCTGACTATGACGACAGATTAACGATCCACAATAAACCAGACTCCATTCACTTATGCTGCAACGTAAAATGAAATTATAATATATTGATATATAAAGGACTGTACACGTATGTGAAATATACAGAGTGAAATTGTTATTGATCAGTTTTGTGTATTATGATTGAACACTAGTTAGCAGGTGGTAAAAATGTTTAATTTCTGTTCAGTATAAATAGCTATATTTTCCTTTTTTGTCTGTATGATATTTCTAAAGCATCATGTACTTATTATGTAGTATGTATATTCTGATGTATGTTCAGTGTCAGCAGGGGCGTTCTCACCTGGATGCGGTCAGAGTAGTTGTCTAGCAGCAGGACTCCCAGACTGGTCACCTTCTTCGTCTCCACCATTGTCTTCATGTCCGCCAAGAAGTTCATGTGTTTGGACATATCTGTGGCAAGCACCTAATGAAGACGACAACCGCACAGAGATTCAACACATCTTCAGTCACTGTTTCAATGAAATGACGCACGTTCATGGTTCCCATGTCACCTGTAAATGCCACCTGTGAAGACAACTTTGGCCTCCTGGTTCTGTAGGCTTTTAGTGGTTATTGGGAGCGTTGTGAAGGATGCAGGAAGTGTGCATATGAAATTATATACTGTATGTCTTGCAGTCTGAATTTCAATGAGTCTTGCAGTCTCTTTAAAATTGTGTGAGGTGGGTGACAGTTAGTGTTTGCACTTCTGTAAATTCATCAACTTCATCAACCATTGCAAAAAGTGGAGCAGTGTGTCTCGTCTCAGTAGTCCTGAGCTATACCTTTGCTGGGTCTGGGTGTGGAAGGAAGCTGTAACTTCCTTTGTTGTTTTCTCACTTATGTTTTACAACCTACATGTTTTCATTATAATTGTAAATACTTTGATCTTCTGTTGTGAACACACGACTGCATGTCTGGCCGTCTGTTGCTCTTCATGAGGTTTCTTAAATTTTTTTTCCCGTTAAAAGGTTTTTTTGGGTAGTTTTTCCTTTTTGAATGGAGGGTCTAAGGACAGAGAGTGTCGAACGTTGTACAGATTGTAAAGCCCTTTGAGGCAAATAGTGATTTGTGATATTGGGCTATATAAATAAAATTGAATTGGACTGTAACTAACCATAAACTGGAACTGTCTGTTTTCTCATGCATCAGGTGCATGATGATATTTTGCTGGCAGCCTTTTCAAAGTAGGCTTTGTCCAGATACATAAAGGTGCTGTATCAGCAGGCTTTTACTGAACACAAACTGTACTGAACCGTGAACAAAACTTAATGAAAAACCACACCGTAAAGGTACAGTACGGCAGAAAAGGACATCAAAAAGTCGTGTAAAAAGTGCAGCAGTCTCACCATGTCGATCACCATCTTGCGGAGGGAGTCTTTCTGTTTCTTGCTGAGGTTTTGGAAGATGTCACAGTTGTCTTCTTGGAGCAGTTTGAAGCCCACAGCGAGGTGGTGATTCTCCAGCACCGAGGCATCGTTGTACATTAGTGCTAGCTCTGAACCTACAGAGATGATTGTTAAAAACATATAACAGGACACCTCAAACATAATTCTTTTTAGTGTCATTTAGTGTTTGAATCTGTGCTAATGGTAGCCCAGTCTAAATAGGATTCTGTGGTATACTATCAAAATGACCCACTCACACCTCAGGCACATCTTAAGTAAAACGAGACCCACATGGATTTTGTCAGTATGTTAGCATGTCACCTGGTTACTGAGGCACACAACAAATCATACTGTTATTAATTATTTTAAAGTGTTTCTGAATTCAGTTCCTGAATGTTTTCTGTTTCTACACTCTTAAAAGAGCTTCAAACTGTTGCAGTTTTAATGTATTTCTAATTTTTATGTTTTTAAAATGTTTAAACTTTAGATCCTTAAAATTTACTGTGGCAATCTGTGTTTTCAAACATTTTCTTTATTTCAAAATAAAAATTCCTCAGGTATATAAAATGTGGATCTGTTTGTTCTGAAGCCTGCTGTGGTAGCTGTGTACAGAGACAGAGAGAAACCTACTGGTGTTTATTAGGAACTGGTTGGTGACTCCTGGGTGGTCAACATCATGGATGGCACTAGCAAACAGAGCAGCCATGACCTCCAGGTCAGTGAACACTGACTGGGGTTAAACAAAGAACAGAAAACACATTATTTCAAAACAATACACTGATATTATATAGTAAATATGGCTTATTTTGAACAAAAAGTAACTCTGAAAAGTGTTCTGACCACCGTGAGATCAGTGGTCTGCTACAGAGCAAGAGCTCGGGAGCTGTTCATAATCACTAGCTGCATCCCAAAATCTATGAAAGTTATAATTTGCAAAGTGACCAGAAGCTACAACTCCAACAACGTCCTCAGCTCACCTCTAAAGCAGGGGTGGACAGGAGGACATGGGTGGACTGCACCACATCAGCTGCATGAATGTTGTTATGATAAGCTACATCTGCATGGTAGTGGTCCTCCAAGGTCATCATGGAGGTGATGAAGGTGTCAATTGGGATCTTAAAGGTTTTCAGAAGGTCTCGCTCCTGGCAGGGTGAGGAGGAAGACGAGAGAATCACAAATTACAGTTTTTTTCTTCTGTGGTGTCGATTCAGATGACATGGGGAGTTGCCACAAATTTGCCTGCAACCAGCAGATTCTTCCTTAAGCCAACTTGCTGGTTCACAGCGTAAAATGCACTTTAGAAGCAGACAAACTTCACAGTGTGGAAACATCTTTACTGCATTTATCCCTTTTTTATTCTGATTAAGTATTAATGATTTATCAATGATGAAATGACACACATAGCACCTTTAAAAATAACTTTGTTGATCCTCATGAAAAACTGAATTCATAAATTTGAAACTTTTTTTTTGTTTAGAGCAGACTTCTAGCTGAGGGATCTGCCTACCTGGAAGACGGAGTACATGATCACCGTCAGAGGGCGGTTTCCGGAAAATTCTGCTATCTTGAATACATCCAGACCCCAACGATTAATGTCCTCGATCTCCTGGAGAAGTTCAACAGGACATCAATAAGACACAGTGCGTTTGTGTGTGTTTCTGTCTGTGTGCGAGTGTGTGTGGACCGACCTTGGCCAGCAGGCTCTCTTGTGGTGTGCTGACTCCAAAGCGAGGGATGCACGCGGGTGCTAAGCCGGGGCTCTGTGTGGCCTTTTTCACGCCACTGATCTGTGACATCGGCCTCTTCTTCTTCTCCTTCTCCTTAGGAGCTGGAGACAGGATCTCCACGTCATGTTGTTTCTCTGCAATGTGTACAAACAGACATAGATGCGTACTGTTAAATATATATGTTTGGCTTCAAGTAATTTCAAATATTCAGACATTACTTGATATTTTACTTGATTACTCCAATTTTGCTACAATGTCAGTGAGATAGTGTCAGACTCCAGCGGGTATCCACACGGGTCCTATTACTCTGACATAGAGCTGCTGATCTTTTCAAAATATATGACCACCTTTTAAATTGAACAAAATGTAACTTTGTCTAGGAGGTTTGTAGGTTTTCATGCACACACATTGTGGAAATATGATTTTGACACTTATATACACCTAGTAATGGAGTATATTCCGTACTGTAACCCTACCCAAACTAAAATAAACCATATGATGTTTATTTTAGTCATTAGTCACACTTACAGCTTCAGTGTCTTTATTTTCCGCTCCTCCCAGCAACTGACTGAAACGATGCCTCACCTCAACGTTCTCCAGCTTCGGTGGACAAAGATTTTAAAGGTTGAGTGTCCTATCTTATCAGTGAAGGCTTCAATATCTTTGCCTTAACTCTAACCATAACTGTCTTTGAAGATGACCTGTCTTGACCCACGAGTGGGTGCCTTCTGCATCAATGGGAGGGTTTTGTTGGAAATGTGCAATCTGTAGATTAAAATATATCATAGCAGAAGCAAAATGCACTAACTGTTGTTTTTTAATGTGTCTAATCCTACTATTAGTACAATTACTACTGTTACTATTAGTACTTCTACCAACTATAGCTGATACCTCTATCACTGCTACTACTATAATTCTTCTACCATCAACTACTCAACTATTACTACTACCCCTACTTATATTATTTTGCCTACTTATATTAATATCACTACTGCTGCTATAACTACTACTATTATAATATATATATCTATATATATATATATATAGATATATATATGTATAGTAATATATACATGTAGTATTATGCAAGCACACTTACTACTACTGGTGCAAGTACCACTAAAACTGCAAATATCTAATACTACTGCTGCTACTACTGATACTTCACTAATACCACTGCTGCTAACACTGCAACAACATGAACCACAGCTACTAGTTGTACAATTTCAAGTAGTGTTACAGCAGTTACTAATACCACTACTGAATTACGACTGTACCTCAACTGATACTACCGCTGTCACTACAACAGCTACAACTACACTTCAGTTAATACTTGACCATGCTTCTAACTGGTACTAGCAAATTTCATGTAGTTAGACACACAGCTCGTAACATGTGCATTACAGTACATGTATCACATGAAGTGTGTAATAACATGAAACCAGTCTCTTCCAAAGCACTGACACATTAAGGGGGCTGGTATGCATAAAAACACTGGCTATCAATAAGGAGCTCATTTCATACCAACTGATCACAGCTGATCTGAAACCTATTTGTCTATTTGTACATCCTTTCAGCTGAGGTAAGACACTCAGGCTACAAGTAAAGTTAACAAGTAACAAGTAAAGATGATGTCACAAACAGATCTTGTCTACGACACATAAATACACCTAATTTTTAAACAAATACACATGTGGATAAATGAGTAATTTTCACTATATCAACTCAACAACATGTCTAATTTGGGTCCATTCTGTGCTTGTTTTCAGCATAACAAAGTCAGAATCTGTGTTAATGAGCTTCTGAATGACTAGCTTTGCATTGCTCCTGTAGATCACAATCAGTATAAAAAAAACAAATGACAATTAAATAAATGAGAGAAAATGTCTGTTTTTGAGGGAGTATTTCAAGTATGTAATTTCTAATTGCCACATAAAAAATTATTTTTAAATAGATTTCAACTGAACCCATAGGTTATTTATGTATACAGTTTATACATAAATAAAAATAAACCATGGTTGGAAGGTCAAGATAAACTGGAATGTATACAGGTATGATGAAGTACACCTGCAGTATATAGCTATATTGTCAAAACACAGCAAGGTGTAAGAATGTATATGAATGGACTATATGGCAGTAGGTGCAGAATACCAGTAGAAGAAAGCTAAGTATGATGGGTAAAACCTGTCAGCTTCTCAGGAGCTCAGCATTGTCTTGAGCTTAATGGTGAAGCGCTTCATCACGTCTACAGAATGGAGATTTTTTTTAACCCACAGTGGAGCTTGTAATCTTTTAAGCAAAAACACAGAAATCAACAAAACAAGGTTTCCACTGATAGTGTCAACATAATCTCCATTTGATCTGTTGACACAAAGGTGCTGTCCCAGCAGACACGATGAAAATGACTCATCCGTATTTGTGCAAACCAAGGAAATAATGATCCCGGTTTGACATCACAGACAGCCTGCTTTAATTCACGTCGACATATCATCGTTAGTATTTTATATCCACGCTTTTTTATTGGCACGGCAGGAGTGATTGCGTGAACAATATCCAGATCTGAGCCTAGATACAAGCACACACCACCTTAAGGATGCAGAGCGACCTGAGTGGCAGCATCACACGAGGCGCTGTCTGGCTTCTCTCACCTCTCTCACAGTGCCTCCTCTTCCTCACACCCAAAACCATGGTGTTCATTTCCAAACTGAGCCAGGCTTGATGCCGAGGCACTCATATCAAAACGGCATCCGATTGACATCTCCATCCTCGTTCGGCTGGACCTCCATTCTGCCGGCAGGGCTGCTGAAGACTGAGCCCCTTCCTATGGTTGCAACACGCCGTCTAATAATATTGCACCCTGTTGCTACGACAACGCCACACAATGTGTCCGGGAATGCTGTCTGTCGCTGCGCCTCCTTCTCATTTAGGGAAGGAAAAATCCTCACCTTCTCCATCCATCCCTATTAATAAAGAGTCCTCTCCTCCTTCCTCTCCTTCATCTTTCTCCCTCTTCTCTTTCCTTACCTTTAAAATACTGAAATGATTCTATCCCTGTTTCTTTATAAATCCACCTGTGTCACTTCCTTTCCTTCAAAAACGTCTTTCCTCCTGACTTTTCGAAAATCTTGTATTTTGAACAGCAGTTCGGTGAAATGCTCATATAATGCAGCTGACAGCAGAACAGTCAATAACGCCAGGTGATGCAATTATGCAAATTAATTTCTTCATGTTAGAAGAGCTGAGCAGAACCACAGAAATAGACCTCCCTGATATGTTTGGAACAGTACAAGATGTAATTTACACAAGGTGATATTTTAAGATATTTTGTCATCCACCCAAATTTATATCAATGAGATATGAGAAACAACCAACTACAGCCTCCAAAATGACCACAAAGTTGAATCAACAGCTCTCTAAAACAACACAACAAAAACTGAACATTATAACTTTTATGAATGTAGAATACTTTGCAGGGCTGCTGTATTAGCCTGCATCAGTTTTAGCTAAGTCGACCTTATAAACTGGCCACTGAGTGTATGTTTCCATGAAAACCCTGGTTTAAATTATTTTTACTCTGAAGCTTTCAGTGAGCAACAGCTCTCCCTTCCACAAAGTGAGTTTCCTTCCATTTGTTTATGTCAGGCATTAAAACTCACCTAGGAAGGTGTGGGCGATGAACTCTGACACCTGATTCCCTGAGCGGCTTGTCTCTGATAGCTGCGTCAGCTCTCGGTTCAGCATCCTCTTAAACTGTGTAGACACAAAAAAAAAAACAAATAAAAAATGTTGCTAGCCCAGGTAGACTGCAGATAAACATGTTAAAATATGTACACAGACAGGGTGCATGTGTAGCATGTTTAAACATCAATAAAGCACTAAACCTAGTTTTATTTTTATAACTAAACACATGAGACAATGGCTGAGGTATTGTGTTCAAACTAAGACCATATTTCCCCAAATTCCTGTGTTGTTCCTGTCCCCCTACCTCTCCTTGAAAGGGATGTTACTCCTTTCGAAATCGGCTTTTAAAACTCACTTCTACAAACAATGTATGTATATTGCATACTGTGATTCACATTTAATCATTACTTTGCATTAACTGAATATTTTCTGTGTTGCTTTGATTAATTTGTTGTTAACTTGTAGCCTAAGCTTTTTTCATTCCAATGAAAATCACTTTTAAACACTGACATACATAAATTCATACTCTTGAAAATGTGGAAGAACGGTGACGAGTTATATGCAATATTAGACAGTTTTAAAAAAGAATAAAAGAATATGCATGCATAATGAAATGGATGGAAGTACAGACACAGGTTGAAACCATGGTAAAAATGTGTTTTGCTGTACATTGTTAAAAAAATACTCTCCATAAAAATGTTGATGAAGTTGGTCGGGCTGCACCTAACTTCACTTAGATGAATTAGTAAATAATATATTTACATTCATGTACTTGGTTGGTTGATTCAGTTCCAAGTAACAAGTTTGTAAAAACACAAGATGCTCCATCCTCTTCTCTGTGGTTTGAAAGTTATTAAACAACACGCAGGGGAACTCCGGCATGGCAGCACACATAGACTCATGCTCACAGAACTGGTGCCCTTTTAATATATAATAATATATAAATAATAATAAACTTTATTTGTATAACACATTTCATACAAGACATGTAGCTCAAAGTGCTTTAAAATAAATAAAATACAGTCACAGAGTGCTTCACATTAAAAACAACAGAATGAACATAACAGGGATAGAACGCCGTAGTTAATATAAAAATAAGAGTAAATAAGAGTAAAAATAGAATACATGCATCTTCACGTAAAAATACATAGAATGATAGAATCCCATATTTGTTGTAAAATAAAAATGAGGAATGCATAACATAAGATAGGAAAAAAAGCCACTAAATAATAATAATAAAATAAATAAAAATAAACTTAAAAAGTATACATAAAAGGCGTAAAATCTAGTAAAATACAGCATTTTAAAAGAAGTGCAGCAGTGCATAAAAGCAAAGCAAAGAGCAGAAGAGGCTAAAGTGAAGCGATTCTTTTTTAGCTTTTTAAAAAATATATTTACCGAGCTGGCTTCCCTGATATCTACAGGTAGTGTGTTCCATGGCTTTGGGGCATAATTTGACAAAGGCTGCATCACCGATTTTCTTTCGGCTGTTGCTGGGAACCTCCAATAAACCAGCAGCAGATGATCCCAGTGTTCTTGAAGGCAAGTGGTGTACAAGGGAGTTAGCAATGTAGCTTGGTCTTAGCCCATTAAGGGCTTTGTATATAAGGAGGAGGACCTTAAAATCAACTCTAAATGTTACAGGAAGCCAGTGCATTGCAGCTAAACCTGGACTAACACGTTATCTTATCTTCAGGAGGCCATTAAAAAGTGTTTTACAGTAATAGAGTTTGATTGAAGGCATGAATCAGTATTTCAGCATCTTTTTGATTTATAAAAAATTGTACTTTCGCTATGTTTCTAATGATGTTTTGGTCACCTTGTTAATGTGGGACTTGAAGCTTCGATCTGAATCTACGATAAAGCCAAGAGTTGTAACCTCAGGGATCCAGGGATGATTCAGGGAGTCAGTTTCCCCCTTTGATGTATGTTTTGAACCAGTTTAACATCAGAAAGACCAACCAACTTTCAAGACAATTGATTAAGTCCTGGTCAATCGCATCAAACGCTGTGCTTAGGTCTAAGTGGACAAGAATTTAGACCTTACTTTCATTGGTTTAGTCGCTGATTATTTTAGTAAGAGTAGTTTCAGTGCTGTGGTATGTTCTAAAGCCTGTTTGGAATTCCTCCAGCATATTATATGCTTTAAGAAAGGAGTTTATTTGCACTGAAACTAATTTTTCAAGTATCTTACTAATGAATGGAAGGCTGAATATCGGCCCATAGCTGGTCACTGCATTACAGTCGAGGCTGGGTTTCTTTAGTAAAGGTTTTTACTAAAGGTTTGTATTCATAATCTTCAGGAAATAAGTTTAAACACTATCGAACACCTGCTTAAAAAATGCTTAAGGTACAGGGTCAATACATGAGGTGGAGGAGTCACTCTCAGTGACAGTCTTGCTAAGTTAATGTAATACAGGTGAATGTTCCGATGGTTACATCTTTTGTACAGGATTTGCTGAGGTCATCTGTGTGTACATCAGCAGCATTAGCACATTTATTTCTGTCTACATAGCTTACAGTCCACGTTTACCCCTTTTGAAATGCATTAACATTCTTTTAAAATGCAGACAAGCTGTAATATCTCTAACTATGTTGTCTGTTTGCATATGCCAGGGAGAAATCTTCACTGTTGGTAGTAAAAAAACACTAGTGATATATTCATGGCAAAAAGTTTTTTAAAAACCAAGTGTTCAGTGCCCCCCCCGAGTTGTATCGCAGCGGTAGCTTCCACACTGATTATGTAACAGCTCTGGCATGTGGTGGCTGAGAGAGGAGGAGGAGGAGGCGGGAGGGGATCTGGGTGAGAGATTGATGGTGCAGTGGTTACATGGCTACTATGTGACACACATATTGGCACACAAAAACATACATACTGACATGAAATATAATCCTGTAGCTTTAACCAAAATGTGTCTCTGTATCATCTGGTTTACTTCTCCTGTAGCTTCTCAACACAACTGCTCCCTCTATTATGCTTTTCCTCAGGTTTTCTGCACACCATCTCTGTCTCTCTCTCTCACACACACACACACACACACACACACACGTGTTTACAAATGACATGCAACATATTCCTGCTGCTGTAAATCTTAAGAATCTGCTTTACATTCCAAAATCATGACAGCTGCTCCCTCTCACGTGCATGTCTTTGGCTTTTTTCCTTTATTTCTGTTTCTCATACACACACTCGCGCACATTCATGCATGAACGCACACACAAACTCAACATTCAGCCCATGTATAGATCTAGTCCTGAGTCAGATCCGACGGGCTGGCTCACTCAGCATTCAGCCCCCTGCAAAGCCTGCACTGTTGATCAATGCATCCCAATGTAAACAAGGCAAGCCAGCAGCGCTCCCTGTCGCTCACCTGTCTGAGTCTCCAGCACAGACAAACGCAGACAGCCGACGCAGGCATGTCGACCCACGCATGTTGATGTTAGAGGTCGCTAAAATCCAAAACTTGCTGAGTGACGGGCTGTTATCTGCTCACTTAGTTCTCCTCCACGCTCAGCAGGGAAGGTTTGAACAGGAAAAGAAGTCCTTTCGGAAATATAGTTCCCACAGTACCATGTGCTTTGGGGGGGGGGGGCGGAGGGGCGGAGGGGAAGGGTGGTGGGGTGAGGTGAGGTGGGGGAAGCTGAGGATGTGGTCGACCATCGGGGGAGAAAGGGTGGGACTGCAGTCGCTCATCCAACTACTGTCACACACTGTCAATGAGAAATATAAAGAGGGAGAGAGGCTGTGAGGAACCCCCCTCCCCCGCCCTGCACGCAGTTCCCCCTTCTCTGTCCAATCAGATTAATCTGGCTTCAGGGGCTGGGTGGAGGACAGGGATCTGATTGGCTGACTGGGAGATGGAGGACGTCTGAGTCTAGCCGCCAGAAGGTGGGGATGCTGATTAACTCTTTCAGTGGAGGGAGGCGCCGCTCGTGAACCTGAGTGTTTTTGGCCATGTTCACACTGCAGCTGCATGTGTCATAATATCTAATGTTTTCTAACAAGTATAAACAGGAAAAATCTACGAGGACATGCAATTTGTCAGTGCTGCCCTGCACACATGGACAGGAGCGATAAAATCAGATCCTGAAGCATGTGACCTGCTTGTGATTCAAATGAAGAAGCTAAAATGAAAATGATTTATTGTTTTCATGATAAAGCAAACTCTTCAAAGAGCAAAATCTCTTTCAAAAGACAAGGGAAAACAAATATATATTTTTACTATAAATTTCTCCCAAAACATGAGATATGTAGGTTTTTTTACTTGATATTTCATCTTAATTTCACCCGCTCATACAGTGCTGAACAATTTTAATATAATTTCACATTTGTTCTTCGTCCAGTTTCCAGCTACCCAGCTATATAAATACAATAAAAAAACAGGTATGTATGCATGTGGGTGTCCGATGAGAGGAAGGGAGAAGTACTGTCATGTAAAAAGCTTAAGAGAGGATGAAATCGATTGAAAAATGTTATTGCATTAATAGGGACCTCTACAGGACTCTTGCTCTTTATGAATTTGGTCTTTTGGACCCTAAGGGCGTCTAAAATCTCATGGAAAACGCCAGCCGCGCCAATTTTTATCCTTTTATTCAAGGTACTTGGGAAGTCATGCTACAGTCTCACCTGCCGTTACTAAGCAACCAGTCCAAATCACAGTCAGTCTGAAGTATATGGGTCGCTCTTCCTTCTTCAGTTACTGAAATTTGGTTGAACGTTCAACCGGATGTTGTGACATCCTTGGATGGAGGTTGAGGCAAGTCATGTGAAGCGGATTGGTTAATTCTTGTCAGAAGACCTGAGGTGCGCAAGCCGCATTCCAAGAAGTTAAGATTTTTTTCATCTCGGTGCACCATGGATGCGGCCCAAAAAACAGGAGCGTCGGAACGAATGTGCGCCGCGACGGTGTCGCGCATCTCCATTGGAAATAATGAATTTGTGCGGGCAAAAGACGCGACATCTGAACGGCCCCACCTAATTGTCATACACTTGTAACATATGCATGTACAAATAGATTTTAGACCCTTCCTTTAATGTCTTGTAGAATTAAAACAAGAAGGACTGGAAACTAGATAAGGATTGCTCATATACACCTCTTAAGATCTGTAATGAACTGTTTGGAGACAATTTCACCGACCAATTGAGGGTTCTTAAAGAATCTGTATGAAGTTGAGTCAGATGTCGTCTCACCTTGTTGGATGCCATCTCGCTGACTGAGTGCCTCGTCTGCAGCGTCTCCAGCTGGTCCAGACACCAGTCCAACTCTTCCAGTGTCTCCACCGCCAGCTTCTGGCAGGGCTCCTCTGAAAGGTCAGAGGTCACACAAACACATGTTACAGGTCAATTGTGGGACTGCTATGAAAACATCCAATGAAAATGTGAAGTGATTTAGAGGCATGGTAAGGCTCTTGGGAATAGCTGTTTTCTTGGAGAAACAACTGGGAAATATTGAGTTGTCATGTTGCACCTTTCCTGGTTCAAAGCGGAGTCATGTGTTTAACAACTTGTTTGTATTTTTTGTGCATCAAAATCAACAGCATAAACTCTTTCACACGTCTGTTATGTTTAGTAATGGCTGATTCAAATAACACTTATACCATTTATACAGTGTTTTCATAAAAAGTATTTGCAGTTTTTACACGTCCCACCATACAGGGGTATCAGCACTGACCTGTAAGACATGGCTTAAACATGGGTGGCTGGTTGCTGGTTGTTGGCCGCCTGGGACAAGGAACAGATGAGGTGTTAGTGGAATAAGAAGAAAACAAGCAGTTAGTCACGCAGTTTGTTTTCTTGTTCTTACTTGTTTCCCACGCGATCTTGCAGATGTGTCAGAGCAGCAAAGTTACTTCTCACTGTTCGTAGACTGGCAAGAACCTATAAAGGGAACAAGAGAGGAGTGAGTATTGGAGGTCTGGATGGAGACACCTGGAACAGCATGAATTTGTGTCAAACAGGCCTTTTGCACTTCCCAAATAAACATGAATGTTTACCACCATAAGCCGTAACATTATGACATACAGTACATAAAACGTTTCTATTATCTACAAATGTTTGGACTTTAGTCAGAAAAGAAAAAGAAAATCAAGAATTGGTTAGATTTTAAATTGGATCTGTTCAATGAATCCTCAACATTCATATAAGCTACAAACTACAAGCCACTTTAAAATTTGCAGGCATGTCGTGTAGTGCTGAATGGCTTTAAGGCTTTATTGGCTGTTAGTCAAATATTACTTATATTACTATTTGAGTGGGATGATCAAATCACTCCAAACTTCTGATGTAAGAGAGCAGGCACGTTAAAGCACTTGAGTTTCAAAAACCCTCAGAGTTGACGTGTGTTCTTGTTCTGGTTTTGGATGCTCGTCAGCTTGTTTCACAACAGTTATACATGTGACACACAAACGCACCTAAAATGTATCTTTTGCCGATAAATCAGTGTTCTGTATGGCCACTTTTGAGGTCTTTGCCTGATCTCAACCTCGGGAAACTGCACTTTTATGCTTTCTTGCAATATGGCATTGAAAACACGTTGAGTAACATCAGTTTTCTTGAGTATTTTTGATAATAAGTCTGATAAAATTTGTCTGGTAAATTATTTAAAAAAAAGTACATTTTAGATATTAGTTTGGAAATATAACATGTACACAGATTGTGTTAATGGGTCAACGTTGAAGAGTATACACACACACACACACACACACACACACACAAACAAGCTGTTCAGTACAAGGAGATTGTGTATGGGAGTTTTCTGTGAAAAATGAAACATTACTTATTTCTCAAACCGGTGAGTAAGGGCCACAGAGGAGCCATGTGGATTGACTGGACAGGAAGTTTTAGTTTGAATGGAAACACTATACAGTAAAATGTAAACTGTACCTGGAAACTACAAGTGCTCAATGTTGAAAGCCATTACACTTAAACTCAGTGCCACAGACCAAATAGAGTACAGTAGAGAACAGCAAGTAACATTACATCAGATAAATCTGGCTCTCCACAATTTTTTGGCAACATTAAAACTTTTGAGATTATATTTTTCATATGTCTTTAATGGATATAACTAGTGCCTTAAAGGAAATCCTTGGGGGCCTCCTCAGTTTGTTAGAGTAGGGCCTACAGGAGTTTAGGGCAATAATATTACAATATTAATTAAGTCCATATACAGTAAATCCTAGTAAAAAAGGCCAAATATTACCACATAATAATCAATATCCTCCATGTGAAGAGAGGCATGCAAACCTATAGTCCACCTTGTTTTGTGCCACATGCCAGGCTAACTAATAAAAACACTATGGGCTGTACCTGGTGCTGATGTTTTTATTATCCACCTTGTATTTGCATGTTTTGGAGAGATATTTTGTCTTCACTGACAAGAAGAGTCCAAACGACTTTTATACCATTTATAAATCAATGTATTTCACAAATGAGTATGAGTATTCACACAAACAAAAATATTAAAAATACACACTGTGGTGCTGTGTTTCTAGCACATCTGTAAAACTGTTGGAAAAACTGGCCCCAAGGCTATACCAAAGTTTTGACCCCTGCTGCACAGGTTGTCAATATCCACCTGTCACCAAATCAATGCTGTCAAATAGCCACTGGGTTGGGATTCTGTATTTTGTCACATTTAATGAGAGTGGCCCGTAAATTTAGGAAACCCCTGGTCTTACAGAACCAGCAACACACAATGCTACTAACCTGTGCAAATGGAGTCACTATCATGTCTTCTCCATGCCTGCAAAAACCACGGACAAACACAAACAGACAACTAGTGAAAAAGCCATGAGAGAAGCCATGGAACAGAAGGGAAATACCATGTGATCCCAAAAACCTCAAAAAACAAACAAACATAAACAATGACAACAAATAACGTTTTTGTTCTCATCATCTTAATGTGAGGAGTTTATAGTAATGCTACAGTTTGTCTTAAATATCACACTGGATAAAAGGAGAAAGGGTTGTTTGGGTTTTACAAATATTTCTTAGAGGCTAAGATGTAGATTAGAGTTAAACCTCAGTGGGCAGAGCGACAGAACCACTGCTTCAAATAAGTTCAAATAAGACTGAATCCCATTGGAAAAGACAAGAGGTGCCTAACACTGGTTATTGGCAAAGAAACATTTACCTATTGAGGTTTAACTTAACTAGAATAAACCTGCATTAAGTGATGGTTTTAGTATTAACTTTAAATCAAATTTTGGCTAATTGCTAATTGTTATTAACCTTGCCTTATAAAACCACCTGCAGTTGTTTCCAGCAAAAAAGCTCAGACAGGCTGAGTGAATGCTACCTGTCCAACATGAAGTGCCGTAAAAAAGACAAATTAATCCAATTGATTGGTAAAATTGTACTGTAACATTTAGCAGCTAAAGCCCCATATGTTTATCTCAAGACTTGGTGGAGCTAAAAGGCAAGGGAATATTGAAATTAAATTGGTTGAGTGGCTATAAACTTGTCTCCTCTGCTAAATGTTGCTCTGTGCCCACTGGATATGTAAGTAGGCAAACATTTACTAGTAATTTAGCCATGTCAACTTCATAACCAAATGTCAGGCCTGTGTTTCTGAGGGTCAAAAATCCCTTGATGCAGATTGAATTCTGCTCCTACAGAAGGTATGCCTCCAAGATATATATTTGTATAACTAGAACTAAGTGCAGGTGAGGAGCAGTGTTCATGCATCGGGTGCTGGGAAAGCCAACGTTTGGAGAGGCAGAGCTTTCTGGAAGCTTTAGGGTCATGACATGCACCCATAAACCATTCTGACTTAAGGGTAAATCCACGCTGGCAGTGACAAGTGTCAGAGTCAGACTCAAGTCAGCCTGTACATCCCTGTCCAGCAAACATTTTGACGTTGAATAACTATAGATACGACAGCTTAAGGCCTAAATATAGAAAAGCCATTCTAATTCTTTTTTTTACTGTGCCTTATCATCAAATTGGCAAATGTCTTTACTCCCTTGGCTTCACTTCAAATGTGGGTGATACCAGATCACCATCTGTCAAATGCTTGCTGGGACTGTTCCAAAAACTTTGCAGGGCTGATGATTTTGGAGTTGAGCATCCAAGAGATGTTCTTCAGGTCACGGTCAGGGAAAGGTGATGTGGAAGTGTGGGGATAGGGGGGCAGGTGGTGGTGGAAGGGGTAGTAGGTTTGACTCATGACAACATGGCACAGCCCAAAGAGATAGGCAGAAAAATCACAGCAGTCTTCACACTTTGTCTCACCGAGGTAGCCAACTGACTTCCCAATTCTTCAATCCCTCCTCCCTTCAAAACAAAGGAGCGACAGCTATTGGTGGTCGAGGCCCCATTTACACTCTGGCTTCAAAGAGACTGCTAGCTGCACAGAGAAATCTTTAGCTGTATAAACAGGCAGAAACTGGATGAAAAACTAGGTCTGAGCTGAGATTATAGTTTTGGCTTAAGTTGTAGGTCCAAATTTAACTTGATTGCTCTGCTGTTTTTTACCAACAAACATGAGCTCTGCTACCAAAAGCTTCTTTAAAGCCAGATGCCCAAAATGCACATTTTTGGAGTGTAAATAGGACCTTGGATGGGTTAACATAAATAAATACTGACAATAAATTCCAGTGTTTCCTTAGTGACTATACTGTAACAGTAGTGATACGATCCATGTGATCTCATGCTTTATATATTGTATATATATCCAAATGAAAGAGTCACAATTTAGAGCTTCAGAAGTTTCAAAATATGTTCTAAAATCTACTTCATGTATCTAATTTTGTAACAATAGTTTAATTATTTTTAAATAATTTATCATTAACAATACATTTTCACAGTGGAGGCGCACTACTAATAAGTGACTTGGGAAACATGCTGATTAAGTAATTTGTTGTTACCTAGCACCTAGTCTGGACCCAGATGCCCAAAATAAATAAATAACCTTACACACACATCTTTAAACATCAATATGTCATTGTCAAATTAATAGGCTCTTTTAAGACTTCCATCATCTGATGTTGCTGTTTATTCTGGAAGAACAGCAGCCTCTTCATTTTTTGCACTGTGAGTCAAACCAATAAATTTCCCTCCAAATCCAACTCAACCCCACAATGTGAAGTAGAGTAGAGTAAATAGAGAGTAAAGTAGAAACTAAAGGCCGAATGGTATACTGGTGTTAAAATTATATGGACAGTATCTTTTAAATACTCACAGGTCACTGGCAGTGGATGAGTTGCGGGACATGGTTTTGGGCGAAAGGTCGAAGTCTGAGTCAGAACGGTAGAGGAAGGACTCGCGACGCTGACTGTGGGGGAAGTTGGCCTGAAGTACCAAACCAGAACCGGGGCTAGTCTGAGAGTCCAGTGGACTGCGACCCACCGACAGGCCATTCTCCACATCAAAACTAGAGAGAGAGAGAGAAGAAATACATCATACTACTGTTACAGTTTCTGCTATTTCCTCCTGCTAATTAGCCTGTCAGTCAGACTGAATTGCTATTTTGTTTCACTTCATTATTCTATAACGAAAGCAGCCATCAAGTTCATAAAGAAATCAAAACAATTAGAAAACACTAGATACAAGCAGAGTAAAAACAACACATTTAAAAATACCTCTTAATCAATGATGTAATCGAGGATACTGATAGAAACTGTGAATGCAACATTGACTGTAGTCATCTCTACAAAACAGTGGTTCAAAGAAACTTCTATAAAAGTATTGTTGTGAGACAGCCATATTTGTTTGTCGTAACAAAGCTATTATAAGCTAGTTATAACTAAGAAAAGTATAAGACGAGGCTAAGATAACCTACGTATGGTAAAGCCTCTGCAGAATGAGTGGAGCTGGAAGTACAGTATGCAGAAGGAATCACAATGAAGTCAGTGACAACAGATACAAGACAGCTAAAATTAAAAAGGAACAAAAAACAAGATGTGTAAAAATATTCATGTGACTGTATGAAAAATCTTATGCATCATAATAACAAATATATAACAAAAAGCCTCCTTGGTATCTGTTAGCAGGATATAAACGTTACATTCAAATGTTGTAGTCTGACTGTGAGCATCTTCTTAAACAGGTGACCTTGTTATTACACTAACAAACATATTTCCCTTCGCTATCTCCGAATGACGTCAACACTACCATCATGCATGGTACGTCAGCAGAGCTACTTACCCATCCCCCTCCACACACACACACACAACCACACACACACTCCCACTATCACCCCATCAAAGTCACCACATTGAAAGGCACCCCTATTACTGAACAAAGTAATTTATGTAGTTAATGTCTATAAGTATCGTTTTATAAATTGGTTTTTAATGGTACGATCGAAATGAAAATCTGCCTTTTTGCCAGCTGGACTCAGTCCAACTCCTGCAACCAAACAGTATCACAGCTCGACTTGGCCGTGATTTAATCCTTTTGAAATCCTTCCAATCAAGATGAGGTCAGTCTGCGAGGTCTGAAGCACAGGGTTCGGTATTGCAAACATTCACTCAATAAATTTCCTTTTACCCCAAATTTCCTTTGAACCAAACTAGATTTTATTTGTTTTTTGCGGTACAATGTGCAACCACAAAAGAGCAGAGAGCTAAAAATACAGAAAGATGAACAAAGAGGGACAGAAAAGAACTTGACTTTGAGTTTAGTCTGAGCACACAGAGGGGAGTGATACGGTAGTGGAGTGGTTAAAGCTTATCAACCTGGAAATTCTTCTTCTTTGCATTTTTAAAGCCTCACCACAGTCCACATTTCCCCAGTGGGGCTGTGCCTTGCTCAACGACACACTGACTAGCCTGATCAGGGAGATAAGCGCACTGTTCATTACCCCGACGAGACTGAAGATTGAAACCAGCAACCTTTTGGTTATTATTCACTTCTACTCTGACCTTAATTCTACCACAAAAATGTATTCTACATTATTATATTTTAACAAATGAATGTTCCATGGTATATTTCAAAGCACCATTATGTGTTAT
This sequence comes from Coreoperca whiteheadi, assembly GCA_011952105.1. Classification (NCBI taxonomy): domain Eukaryota; kingdom Metazoa; phylum Chordata; class Actinopteri; order Centrarchiformes; family Sinipercidae; genus Coreoperca; species Coreoperca whiteheadi. The sequence continues at coordinate 10,749,852 of CM022489.1, read as the reverse complement.
ATCCCCTCCCTCCATCCCTGGTTATAACAATAGCAAACAGAACGCCAATAGAGCAAAGGAAGGTTGCTTCTGTATCTATTTTTAGCTCAGCGTGCCTCCAGCACTCCAGCAGTAGGAGTGCCTGATAAATGAAAGATGGCTATTATGCAATTGATGCTGAATGAAAGGCCCAATTCACAGAAGCAGAGAGAGAGAGCGAGAGAGATAGAGAGACAGACACAGAGATGAGGAGGAGGAGGTGATCAGGAAGGTTGTATCCAGCACAGTGATGTGCTTCAGCATCTCACACCTGATTGGTGTGACATGGCAGAGAAGGGCAGGGCTGCAGCGGGGCTTACCTCAATGATAACAGCCCCCACTACACACCTCACTCAACCCCATTATACACCCCACCCTCCCCCTGGCTCAGTGTAGTTGGCTGTGACGAGGCTCCAACAGAGGAGACCAGTGACGTCAGAAGCTATAAATAGATCTCCCTGCCCAGAACGAGGGGAGCTGGGAGACTTGTGACGGAGCTTACATAGGTACCCCTCCAGGCAGGGTGCAGATTTTTCCTCTCCTCCTGAATACATGTATGAAGGGTTTTCTTTCAAAATTTTGATTGGTTGATGCGTAAGCGCTTCTAGATGACTGCAAGTAGAAATACAGATTTTTCCCTCCATTCTTATACTCCTTACTTTGTTTTATTTAGCCAAATCTGTGAGTATGCAGGTAGGGTGTTGAAGCATGTTGCTCAAAGACACTTTGACAGTGTACATGGCCGCTGCATGGTTAGAAGACATGGTCCCTACTGGTACTTAAAGCAAATCATTGGATTACATGACAAAGCGGGAGCAGTCATTTTTGGCAATTGTGAATTTAAACTGCCTCTCAGATTCAAAGTCCCTTTACATTTTTGTTGATCTATCATGTCTGTAGTTTTTTCACCCTCACCTGTAAAATTTGACCTCACTTTTCCATGCAGATTTTTTTCTCATTTGTGTGGAAAAGACTATTTAGACCATCATGGGACACTAAATCTTTCCACTGAAACCCAGACTTATGACATACATTTTGTTGTGAGCACCATTTTACGACGAGGTGACCCACCACCTCTATTCACTGGGATCCATTATTCATTATCAAATGAAGAATTAAAAGCGTCTGCTAAATGACTAAATAAAAATAACAGACAAACATATTATCGAACAATGAAATGAGGTTTTCAGATCAGAGCTTTGTTCAAACCAAAGTCTCCATCATTTCAGAGGTGAATGACACTGACTGGATGATACTGATATTTAATAGAACATTAACTCAATACATTGGATTTGCCCTGCTCTTTGAAGAGGACTGCACAACAGTCTACTAAACACAAAATATGATGAAGTAATGCCACTAATGGCAGCGAGAAAAGCATGTAAACTTTTTGTGATTATTGATGGCAAAAGATTTTCACAGATTCAGAACATTTTACATCCCTGAGACTCATATTCACCATTAAGCTTTCATTCAGCAGCTGCAGTTCACCAGAGCTAGCTGCTGGTCAATGGCATTCATTCCCATTCAAAAGTAGTGGCAGGCAACAGGCGTCTGAAAGGGAGATAGCTCCCACTATTGATGAAAATATGGTGCTGCAATATCTGTCACAGTGCTTGTGTCCTGTTCTAATAATTGTTATAATAAAATAGTCAAATTTGTATGGTACATAAGATAATGCATCTCAACTTCACCAATTTCCAGACATGTGCAGTAAACATATGACCTAACAAAATCAGGCTTCTACTTTTCTCTAAAAAAAAAAAGCACTTTTCCATAACTTCCCATATAAGGCTCTGCTCAAATCTCGTCTTTCGTATCTAGATCTGATCTTAATTGTGGCTCGATCTATGTGAGCTCTTTATTCTATCATTCCTCATGACATGTTGTTTGTAATTTCCATGTCCAGTACAGTTGGGCTGTAAACCAGCTTGTGCTAGTAAAATAGAGTAGCATTGGACAGACAATGGACGACAGTGGATGATATTGCTCCTTGAGGGCATATTATGTTTCTGCAGCAGGAAGGAAAAAGCAGTTGTAAAACAAATGTAAAGGATTTTAAGCAAACAGCTAGAAAAAGTTGGACAAAAAAGTATCATGATTTTTTTTTTGTTTAAATTTACAGGCTGTTATAGAGGATTTAACAACTAGTCCGTCTTTTTAAGGCCAATACTGCTATTTTTGTAGAATACTCAGTATTATGTCAAAGCATTTTCTTGCCAGAAATAAAATTGTTTTCAGTGTTTCACCTTGTCAGGGTGGGTGGAAAAAAAACCTATGTAACATTTAGACCATCATGAGACTGTGACGATGCAGAGACCAGAGTTTTACAACTACTTCTATGTCTACTACTGTTGCACTAGAACTTCTACTACTAAATTATTCTTTCTATTACTGCCACAACTAGTACCACCTCTAAAACTGGCACTACTTGTTACTGTGTACCAATGCTTCTGCAACTGGGTAAGACAGGCATCCTCCCTTTAAACAGACAGACAGGCAGGCTGGCTGGCTGGCGTCTTGTTCAGTTGCAGCATACTGTACATAACAAGCTGACCTTGGTCTGCCTCCTGCCTCCAGCATTGTTCTCCAGTTCTCTGACGTAAATGACAGCCCCATTTTCTCTCTTTAACTCTGTTATACTAAACTTTTCTCACACACCCACATCCTAACCTCTGGTTTTGTTCCCAGGATGTTGAGTTTGCACCTCATCACCATATCGAACAGGAAGAATCCTTTCATCTCGAAATCAAATAAAAAAAGACTGCAGTTTAAAAGTGGTAATCAACAATCAAGTTTCCATTTCATCATCACTCGGGATAAGTGTTTGCGCATTTGCCTTTGCTGGAGGCTTTGTGATGAGATAGAATTGGGATTACAGTTTAAAGGTGAAAGAATTAGCTGATTAATTGATTAGTCAATTGACAGAAAATTAATCACCAACTTTTTTAATAATTGATTCATTGTTTTAAGGTCCAGTATATAACATTTAGGAGGAGCTATTGGCAGAAATGGAATATAATATTTATATGTAGGTTTTTATTAGTGTATAATCACCTGATAATAAGAATCAGTTTTTATCTACATAATGAACAGGTCCCCTTCCACTGAGGCTGCCACGTTGCACCACCATGTTTCTACTGTAGCCCAGAACGGACAAACTAATCGCTGGTCCTAGATGGGGCCTTTTTGCGGTCACCGTAGTTTCTCCGACACACTTGGAAGGGGAAGGTGAGGCGAGCGGTATTCAAATGACTGCAAACTGCAATTTCACTACTAGATGCCACTAAATCCTACACACTGGACCCTTAAGTCATTTTTCAAGCAAAAGTGCCAAACATTCCCCACTTCGAGCTTCTCCGTTTTGAGTATTTGCTGCATATTTTTTTTTATCTTATCAAGGAATCACTCAAGGTACATTTATGTCATTTTACAACACAGGGTTGCACATTGAAATGTAATTTGTTGCCCCTTCATGCTACACACACATATTAAATATTTAAATTCAACCAAATATTTTGAATAGAATAAAACAAAACAAAACAAAACAAAACATACATACATTTCTGCTTATACAAGAATACACCCAGAAAGTAATAATAACAATAATTATGTGATAGAAAAGTAAATATATTTGTGTTTTGGACTGTTGGTCAGATAAAACAAACAATTTTAAGTCACCTTGGGCTTCAGAAAATTGTGATGGACATATTTACTTATTTTTCAACATTTTATAGACCAAAAAATTAAAATAAAAAAATTGATTAGTTGCAGCCCCACTAAATTACGGTTACTGTTGAGATGATTGCTTCTCCAACGTTTGGAAACAAATCTCTTTTATCAGAGTCTTCACTTTGACTAATTAAGGGATTAACAGTCACACCACAATGAACTTTTGCAGCTACAGACACTATGTCAATCTAAAAATGACACTGTAGAAATGCTCCTCATTGAACAAAGAACTTTGTTGATGTCACAATATTTGAGTTACAGTCACTTTAATGTTAAGCCATGCCCAGAGCTATCTTCATTAAATTGAGGCAGCCACATTTCTCATTCAAGGCGGACCTTATATCATCCTTCTAAGGTCTTTCCTTAGGGTTAGCCTCTGTACCTGCACAAAAATTTAGAGCCTTAAGATGGGAAATGCCAAGTACGACCAGTTCCAGTTGAAGTCCGTGCATGTGTGTTTTCAATGTGCTCATGGGAACCAGGGCCGAGGGACTTGAGGAACTTTCTGTTATGTATGTGAGAGTGATAAAGCAAAACAACCGTCAAGGCCAGATGTTATTTGATGGGGGATGACACAGGCCCAGGGTCGAAGGTCAACCGACACACACATATACACAAATGCTCCCTCCTGTTTTCGTCCCTCGTAGCGTGGGAATTGGCCGAGGGGCCTAAAACATCACACCAGGAAGGAGGCGAGAGGTGAGGAGGAGAGGAGGAAAACAGACCAGGGAACATTTTATGAATGTGTGTGTGTGAGATGATGAGAAAAACAGCAGAAGTATAAAGCAGTTAGAGAGGAACCTTTTAGAAGGGCAATGTGTCTGTGTGTGTGTGTGTGTGTGTGTGTGTGTAGGAGTGAGAGAGTTCAGGGACTGAAGAGGGTTTGTTTGCTTTACACCTCAAGCCTATTGTACATTAGTACATTTGATCTAAAAGAGGCAGAAAAACAACCCGCTTCCCCCTCATCCAGCCCCCTGCCAAACAGATCTTTCCTTTCACTATCACTGTGTGTGGTTTATACACTCTGCGTTCATGTTCTTATATCCCGGTGGGGACTTGAACCTTGAATGCACACGGACCCATGGGGACTTGTGTCACTGTGTGGACAAAAATTGAGGTCCCCACGGGTAGAGGCAGGTTTTTGAGGGTTAAGAGTTGGTTTTAGGGTAAATGTTACAATTCGGTTACGGTTAGGGTTAGGGTTAGGTTTAGGCACTTAGTTGTGATGGTTAGGTTTAGAGTAAGGGGCTAAGGAAAGCATTATGTCAATGACTGTCCCCCACGGGGATAGTGAAACAAACATGTGTGTGGTGTGTGTGTGTGAGTGTGTATTACTCATGTACATAATCACATTGTGGGTATTCGCGTTCCTTTTAGAGACAAAAGTCCCCGTAACATAAATCATTAAATCATCAAAGCAAGAAAGAAAAGATCAGACAAGAAAAGACACATTGCACTGAAGACAGTGTGTTGTTCATGCTCGCCTAGAATCACTGCACTTCTCACCTCATGTATGCTAATCTTAAAAAAAAAAGGAAAGACAGGGGACGACCTGGTAGCTCACCCTACAGAGCTTGTGTGACATATACAAGGCTGTGTCCTTACTGCAGCGACCCGGGTTCAAATCCATCCCATGGCTCTTTGCCGCATGTCATCCCCCTCTTTCTTTCCCACATTTCCAGTCTCTCTTCCACTTTTAAATAATCAAATTTGGTTCCCACCAAAAAAAAGATTGTACTTGTACAGTGTTAGCAGTCATGGAATGCTAAACAAAATACAATTTTTGCAAAGTGGGTCTAAAATTTCTTGTGTGCTGTTTGTCTCACTCTGGACACACTGCCTGCACCCACCACCCTGAAGAATTATGCAGTTATGTAGGGTCCATCAAAGACTTTTGAGTTCAGTTATTATGTATTTTATATTAATATGCATCCACTGTTGTAACAGCTAGTTACTGTTGTTGAGACAAGAAGTTTACATTTCTGCTCATATCTTGGTTAGGCCATTTGTCTTACTGTACACCAGTCTACTGTAGAAAGAAGAAAAATGGAACATTTCATTACGTGCAAAGATCATGAAACTATTTCCACTGTTGTATACAACCAAACTGAAACTGAGTGCCACACTTCCATGAAGAGCCAGTTGCTCTTTCCATCCACCTGACCAGCCACTGTGGATTGCTGTCCAAACAGAGCAAACACTCTGTGTCCAACATCAACATCTGATCTCAGACCAGCTCATGTCTCTAAATATAGCCAAGGGGAGGGGAAGGTTGCACTAAGTCAAGCCAGCTGCTGTGTTTATTATTTTTCTGTGTGACCTTTGACCTACAGGCAGGAAGGACTCTTGCCTTTGAAAACAGCAGACCTGTTTGAATTGCTGTCACAAGAGTGAAAGGAAAAAGGGAAAGAGAAAAAATGGAGGCGAGCTAAAAGTTACAGACTTTGATCAATATCGGATACTGTGTGCAACATGTCCATAATTATTATTACCGAGTAGACTGTTCCGAATTTTGTTCCGAAATTACAATTTTTGCGTGTTCACTATATTTGTGTGACTACAGCATGTATGCAGACAGTGCAATTGTGCAACTATTCGCCACAATATGTCTATATCTTGCATTTTAACATCTCAGCTTATCAAATGAACTATAAGACTTTGACATAACTACAGTACATAAATGAGACATGGGGATGGAAACTAATAGCCTCTATCATACCAGCAATAGTACAACAATCATTTTTAATATTAGTCAATCTGATAATCAATCTGACAATAATTTTTTCAATTAATTGGGAAATCGTCTAGGGGTGTCACGATATCTTTAAAATTTCAGAAAATACAAATGTCCATCGTGTTTCCAGAGTCCAAGTTGACATACTGTATTTACATAGTTTGACCAACAGGCCAGTTTTTTGCTACCTCTACGGGCCGTAACCCAGAGCACAGGCATGAACTTTCTGCTTTTAATTTTACATGTACTGTAGCTACAGAGTAGATAGCTCTTATGTAAAAAAAATAGCATCATATAGCTGCATTGTATTCTTGTCTATTTTATGTTACTGTGGGTGCAGACGTTGGTCTCTGTGACCGACTGTGTAAACGGTGAGTCTAAAAAGAAGCGCTTGCTCTTAGAGTGTGAAGAACAGATATTTTTTAAGTAATATTGTTGTATCCAGGGATCATTGTTAGAAAATGTTTGGAGGTTGGCCAGAGCCGGCAGTGATTCATTGCTTGGTCAAAGATACTTACGCAGGGCAGTTCTCGTGTGGTTTGGTAACGCAGGTTTCTTGGGTGTTTGAACTGTGGATCTGCAGTTAAACGACGGTCTGCCAATGCGACAAACTTCCAAAAACAATGGTGACCATTGTTGGTGGCAAAAACAACGGCCCTTTAAATAGGAATGTAACTGGTGTAGTGCTGAAGTACAGGTTGATTCACTCCTCCGGACGGGTATTGATCGTGAAGTCCATGTGCAGTGATTAGCTCTGTCCGTCCAGCCGGGGAGAAATCCATACAGTGGCTGATCAGCATTAACATCATTAGCAACTGGTTAGGATGGTAACACAATGGGCCAAAATGAGAACCACACGCACACACACACACAGACACGCACAGGCAGTGTGTGATTATAGCCCCAGCAGTAGAGATCTAGATTTGGCTCCAGAATCGACCTGAAAATCGAACAACCTTACATCACACTGGTGTGCAACTGGACAGGTTGGTTCAGGGCATACACGCACACACACACACACACACACACACAGTCTGTCTTTGCCCAGCAACAGGCCATGCTGAATGCTCCTCTAATCTTGTTCATACAGCACTAATTGGCGCCTTTTGGTATACAGTGATTGAGCCCAGCAGTGAGACAGGTGTGTGCCACTTCCTGCTCTAATTAGCCGAGGGTAACCCAGGAGCAGCCAATCACATCACTGTTCAGTGGGACACGACAAGATGGACACAATCATTAACAATAAGTAAGAGGAGTTAGATTAATATTGAACAGGACAAAAGGTATATAAAAAAAATACAACAAATAAAACAGAAAAATCTATTTTGTATGTACATTGTATTAGCGGTACACCAATGCGATACACTGGAATGGTACAGTATCGTCCCAGATACCGACCTTACTAAGTTGATCAGGTATCACCCTTGACATAGCTGATCCACGTCAAAGTATTTTTCTCAATGACATTATAAAATCAGTTCAGAATTGTTTCTGCAGTCAGTTACATTCATTCAGTCCCTGCCAACTCAGTTTTTATCGCCATAGAAATCCCTGCCTCATGTTACTTGCATTCCTATATTTTACATATATCATTAATTAGTCATACATATTTTTTAGCATAAATAACCTGACATGAGTTATAGATAGACGACACTAGACAATTCCAGGTGTCCTAGTATTGTGACGATACTTGCAAACTTGCAGATACTTACAATTGCATTTTTTTCTACCTAAACATACTGCAAGAACCAGAGCTTCAACATTGTCAGAGTCAGATTTTTTTTTGTGACATTATCGTTCATGTCTCTGCAAAAACTGATGACAGCATCTTTAAAGCACTCGCACCCAGACACACTTCTTGCCATTTTGTCATGTCGCTGCAGTCTTTGTAATCTCAAACAAAATAAAGTTGTTGAAAGTCCCTTCCAACCCATAGCCTTTTCCTACCTGGCATCCCACAGTGTAGGCAGAGCCCTGAAGTCTATGTAGGTGATCGAATTCAACTGTGACAGGAGCAGGCTGCATGTGGATGCCTTATTTCCTCATTCGTTTAGATTTCGTAGAAGTCCATCAAAAATACTATTGCCTAATAACCTGCCTGCAACAAAATAATGGAACACAGCCTCTTGTTGATCATCATTCCTTGTATCATGGAGATGTCAGGATAACACTCAGTTCACTATTCTAGCAGTGATATTCTACAGAAGTACACACACAGTCACACAAACACAGTCACACTTGTCTACTGACGTCAGTTGTGGTTTCATGGCTGTCACTGCAATGCCGATCGACCAGCTCTCAGGCCTGCAATTATTCTCGGCCCAACGCTCTGCTTGCTGCAGCTCTGGTTTTCCACCAAATAACAGACTAGAACACAAAGGATGCTATGCAACACGCTAAAAAGATACAAGCCGGAAACCAGATGGCTGAGCTTGTGGACGCAGTGGGATTTTCTGTTAAGGCGTGTTTGTTGTAGGAACGGAGAGCAGTGACTCCAGAGACTAGGAGCAGAGGCGTCCTGCGGTTCAGCGGGTTGAGGCGTCAGCCGTGAATTGGCAACGATTTGGGATCAGGTCCAGTGCACAGCCACTGTCACGTCAATATTTCCTGCCAGTCCTCACCCAGGGTCAAAAATTCTTTGTCACTAAAGTCCAGATTATCATTTAATGATGACAACCTGCTTCTAGATTATATTAGCTGAATATGTCAGTTATGTTTAATCTTTCAAGCAATCAAAATGGGAGTGATGGTACTTTCTAGAAAAACATGTAATAAAGAAGAAAACTGGAGGGATGTATGATGTCATCATGACATCATATGCAACAGCTGTGGGGAACACAACAGTACATCTGTGAACTGGCAAGGACTCTGGACATCGACTAGGAGGAGCAGTGACCATCTTTGATGACAAATGAGCAAACTCCATCCCCTTAGGAGGACTGTGAGATGTGGTTGAAAGCTCTAGGTAAAAGCTAGTAAGTGGACATTGAGCTAAGATTTTTCTTTTCAAACTATATATTTGATTATTTTGGCTAGTAAATATTTTTCCAGCCTTTGACAGGTGAGCAACAAAGTTCACTTCAGACACTGAATGGACCAATTCATTGACCATGATCTGCTCACCTTAACTGAACCCAACAGATACGTATCACTGAGGTATGAGATACACAAGGCAAGGGATGCCTGTGACAAATATTTAAATAAACTAAAACAGATGGAGCTGGAGTCTGTGGAGGGAGAAATCCATCAACACCGTCAGTACAGGTGAGTAAAGCCTAACCAGCTGCAGGGGCATATTGAGACCACTGATACTGTCAGCGGATACTCAGAGATGATTCATACTCACGATGAGCATGACTTCAGTGCCCTGGCAGAACTAATGAGACTCTCATTTACATTATGTTGCAACATGGCAGCTTGCAGTGACCTTTGACTCAAGTAGAGTGAGCTGTACGTCATGTAGCAGTGTTGGGCTGAGGCCTGGAGGGCTGGCCAACCTGTTGTGACACCGCCAAAGGTCAGATCTCATTTCTGAACTGTATGCAGACAGCACAAAAGTCAGATGATACCTGCATGTAGACACAAGTTAAACTGATATTTGGCTCAAATGTTGGCCTTAAATAAATATCTACTATCAGCCGGTCACTGCTATCCTGATCTCATGAGGGTTTCTGTTTGACCAGAGCCACAGAAAAACTGGCAAATGCTGATAGAAAATTGTCTTTTCTTATTATTTAGTTTATTCACTCAATTGGTCATCATGTTTAAATTATGCAGAAATGTATCACAGCATTTCATTTGCTAAAAGTTGTAGATAGTCATTTTCGAATAGTTGTGTGAGGTGAATCTGCCTAAAAAAAACCTGCTAGCCCTAAACTAATTTAATTAGTATGATTCTGAGGTTTTTTTAAGGCTGTGAGAATGTTACTGTCTCGACAAGAGTTTCCCTAAATATCTAAGTTTGAAAAAATAGCACAATGCATCACACAGAAATAGAGCTGCTATAGTTACTGTGGTCAGCTACAGTAGCTAGAGAAGCTGTCAGTTACAGCTGAAAACATTCATATTAAAACTACCATGTTTGCAGTGTTAGTATACAGCTTTTTCCTACTTATCACTTCCTTTCAGTGAAGAAACATTATCAGACTTTTATGGTGAAGCAGCTGTAGAAACTACCTTTGTTTAGGTCAGTTAAGTTTTAACTTAGGTTAAAAGTTGGTCAAAATCTACAGTTGGACAATTTTTGCTGCGCATTTAGTGGCTCAGTTTTACACAAACTGACTGGAGTAAGAGCCACTTATTTCACTGTGGCCAATCCTCAGACATCCAACATCCAGTCAGGGTTAGCAAAGCTGTGAGCCTTCCTTTTGCTAAAGGTATAGCTTCAATTTGAGAAAAAATGTGTAGCAAAAATTTTCTTGAACTTTCAGAATTTTGGAATCAGTATTGCTTGACTCCTTCTTGATACACCAACAGGAAAGAAACAAGTGTGAAAACTTTATAATGAGAGCAAATATAAATCAGAATACAAAATTGTCAAATGTTAAGATATTAAATAGCAGCACAAAATATCTGCTATCAACATCTTCAATACAAAGAATTACAGAAAATCAACCTACCGCGCTTAAAAATACGTGACTGACCTGCTTACGATTAAATACTGTTTGCCAAAACAAAGTGACAACTGCAATTTACAAAAAAATCAAACTGTGGTTTGCATGGGAGAAAAACGGTGATGTTAGCTATTAAAACACTGACCAGATCCTCAATAAACACAAACTGGTAAGACTCAGTGATGTTCTGTGGAAGTACCATGAACCAAGAGGTGTTAAGTGTGTCGTTTCACAAGCAGCCAAGAGCACAAGGCAGCACACACACGAGACATTTCATCATGACTGTCACCAACATGCTAAGAGCAAAACGCCTCTGACCTCAGCAACTAAATCCTGTATGCTACCACCTGCAAGAAATATCACATCAGAGCTCTAATTTATTGTATTATATTAATCTACACATGGAACTTCAAACACACTGAACAATAGCTATTAATGGAGTCACCTGCCAAGGATCTAGTCAATGTCTAGCACATCAGTGATCCCTGCTGGGAGGTAAAGCATGATGAGTAAGTCACAGTCTGACATCAGCCCTAATCATCATCACTGAATATACAGGTCTACTGATGAAAGGAGCAATCATGAAGAGAATAGGACAAGATAGAAGTGGCCCCGATATGGATAAAATCCTCTATGTAATTATATATCGCAATACTGATAACCTGAAAGGAACGTAAGATTTTGTTTATTACAGCAACTTACCTGGCAAATCAAGATACCTCATGCCATTAATGCAAAAATCATATAAAAATCGGGGCGATGGGGTCGGCGGATGGGGAGAAAGTTAACATGCGGGACAGGGTATGACAGGGTAGGACAGGGCAGAATATGGCACTTTGAGTAACTGGATAGTATGAGATAACTGAGCTGAGAAGAAATAAATATTTCAGAAAGTAAGTAGAAGGGAGGTGACTGAAACCTCACTAATTCCATTTCACACACAGCAAATTCCCACCTCATCATAACCCTAAAAGCAGAAGCTAAATATCTGCACTGATGGATGTGAATCTCTGTTTGCCAAGACTAACTGTTAAACCTCTAACGTTACGAGGTAAAGCGATGACGATGAAAGCAGTAGGTTTCCGTCTAGGCATTAATGGAAACTGCACAGGGTGCTGGGTTAAAGGGATTTGGACGATTACAGTGTGGACTCTACTTTTCCCCGCTGCTTTTTGACTGTGTTATTACACACATATGGTTGATCCATCAGGCCTATAAATATGTCAGACTCGGCGTTCATTAGCAATGTCCCTTTGAAGGTTTTTTACTGGTGGGTTGACATTATAAAGGCACTTTGATCCCCCTCCCCGCACGACAAGGCAGATGTCGTCATGACTTTCTGAAAGGCCAGCTGCAAAATTAGTCATATTTCCTTCTTTGACTCTTAGGGCAGCAGCCACTTGCAGGTATACTCATCTGGTGAGAATGAAATCTGTTGTAATTCTTTTTAACAGTACTGATTTTTTTTAATAAATTGATAAAACAGCATTACAATGACAACTATTACCCTTATTGATCTGTTTGTCTCCCTTAAAAAACTCAGTATTTTAACATCTACACTTGTGCATTCATTTAATTTCTATTATACAAATACTATCCTCTTAACCTCAGCCTTCTCACTGTGTGTGCACCTAAAACTTCACAGCACTGTATTTGGCACCGAGGGTTACCCATAACACAATCAGCTCAATAAAAAAGATGAACAGTCGAGATTGTTATTGTTATTGTTATTGCAACATAAAACTGGTTACCATCCATCTTTAGAAAACACAAGAGATTGAGAGTTATGTGAATTCACTTCATAAAAAAAGAGTAAAGCAAGTTTAGGTTTCTTTGTGTGCGTAGGTGTGTGCTTCAAACAGATTCAGAAGATTCTTTTTCAGATCTCCCTGTAGAAGCACATCAGTCCATCTGACTCACCATTACACTAACAAAGTAGCACTTAAAATTAAACCAAACTCAGGTGATTTCTTTAGTCTGAGCTCAACTCCAGTGTCCTGGCATAACTAACACTGACTATTGATGCTATTTTGACATCCTGTATTAAAAGGATTTAGTTCTGAGAAGTAAAGAGCAGAAATTGTGTTCAATCTGTTATCAGCAAGTTGTTGACTCAGACGCTTGACCTTCTTACATCTGACTGGGAGTAATTTCACTGCTGTAAATCCATTTGGATGAAATCAGTAAAACCAGAGATTTTGTGGCATGAATGAATTAACTACATGCTTGTGACAAAATTATCTGATGAAATATTACTTCCATAAGGTAAAAATATCAAATAGGTCCCAACGAACCTACTACAGGGTGGCACAGACAAAGGACGACTGTTGGGATATTACGCTGATATTTTAGGAGATTAAATGGAAATATAAAATACCATTAAGTACACTGAGGTCACTTTAAACTCTGAGTAGCACAGTCTCATTTTACTATGAGTCTAGAATGATAAAAATATCATAAAGAGATACAAATGCAAGGTCACTATAAATTACATACTGAGCAACACTGAAACACTGAATCTCACTAGGACTATTAAAGAGACAGAAATTCCAGAAATTATGAACAAAATACAAATCCCTGCAGTAAAAGTGTAAAAATAAATACAACCTATTGACTAGCCAACAATATGGTAATAATAAACTCAGTGTTTATGTGCCACAGATATTATGGAGGGGTGGATACAATATCATGAACACCTTAAAGATAAGAAGAACTTTATTGAAATAGTATTTTAATTAATGTACTTTAAATAGAAGAAGTAGGGGAAAAAATGATTAATTTGAAACAAATAATGTAAAATATTTTAACAAAAATAAAGACACTGTACATTTTAGTAGAAAAGACATGAAAAGTAGTAAATGCCTCCCTGATCTTTATAAGAATAAATACACACAAGTGTGTATATATATATATATATATATATATATATATATATATATATATATATATTATTTGTTGCAGGTCTATTGGATTGGTTTGCAATACATTGTAGATTTTCATGATGTTGTGACCACCCATCTTATAGAAGTTTTATCATAGTAGATAAAGACTCTTATTATAAAAACACTTGGATTCTCTGTTGAATGCCACACAATAAAAGTCCCTATGAGAACTTCATGTGAATAATATAACAGTAAAGTTATTATGATTTTATCATAAGTTCTATAAGTGTTGGAAAAATTGTGAAACTTTGTTTAAAAAAAAGAATAGACAGCAGTGTGTTTAGAGTTGTGCAATGACAACATCTGGATTAAAACCACATCTGGCCTACCGCCTGCGTTTCTGCACGATGTCGATGGGCCGGTTGACAGCGCATGGCGACCCACAGATATTCCCATTCCTCACTTTAAAGTAGCGATCCTGGAACGAGGGGGCCAGATACACACAGTTAGTCGGTAAACTCATGTTCGTGGTTGTTTTTGTTTCCCTTCTGCTCTGTACTCCCCTAATCTTCCTCTTCCTCCTCCTCCAGGCGCTCCGCTACTCCTCGGCTCTTGTGCGCTCTCTCCTCTCCCTTCACACCACACAAGGTTTCCACTGACGCGCAGACAGATGGAGGAAAGCGCTCCTCTGTGTGTTTCAGCATCATGCCTCCAGTCCGAAACAAGTAGAGGGTGAAGAAAGGAAGCGGGATCAAAGCAGTGTGGCTTTTAAAGAGTAATTTCCTCAGTGACAACTCCTGTTTCATGCGGTTTGGAGAGCTAAAGCTGTTGGTTTCAAATCCACATTGAGGAGTTAAGAGCTGAGCTCCAGCTCTTCTCTAGAGATACACTCCTCCCTCCCTCCCTCTCTCCCTCCCTCCTTCCCTCCGTCTCACTGCCAGTCTCCTCCAGCACATGGAGGCTTTAAAAAAAGACATGAACTATGTGAGTGTGTATGTGTGCAGTATGTGTGTGTGAGTGAGAGAGGTGGGATCTGTGGTTGGAGTAGTTGCATCACGTGTGTGTGTGTGTGGTAATGTATATGCACAGTATGGTAAATGTGTGGTGTATGTGTGCAGTGTGCGTTTGAGAGACTAGCACTCTGATCAGGGAAACTGTCTGAGACAGTGGGCCTCCTGTGGATATTTTAACAGTTTACTGGCTCAGCAAACACACACACACACACACACACACACACACACACAATAAATGTATTTATTGCCAGAACCAAAAAAACTCTACAATGTTTTTTCAAAATTCAAACCATCACAACCAAATCCTTGATCACAATTTAACGCTCTCATACTCCTTCAGCTTGATCTTATTGTGCATCTGATCAAAAAGCATGAGGTTTCAAACTGTAATGTGTTAGCGATTGCTTTGTTTTCATGTACATAAATGAATTACATGCAGATGGCGAGTGCAAACTCATTCATGCATTTCTAATGTTTTCTATTGTTCTAATTGATGTTTTTTTTTAGAACTGCAGCATATACGGTAGATTTTCACCTATAGCAGCAGGTGTAATTGTATATTTCACAGGACAACTCTGGAGTGGAGAGAGGAGCACCAGTCAGTCTCACCACAGAGAGTATTGGACTGACTGGACCTGATGATCTCACCAACTGACCGTCTCACTGCTGTCGACATCGCAGGCAAATATTTGTCTTTTGAGACACAGCGCAGGCGGCTGTGTCGGACGTGTTGGCAGGTTGGGAGGAGACGGTGTGTGGGGGGCTTTAAAGCGTCAGACATTTAAAAAAAACGGACCCACCAAAGCAGTGATGTGGTGAGGATGTGGAGGCAGAAGCAGATGTTCATCTAAGAGCTGCTATATGAACTCTTTCTCATCTCAAGCTCCGGCTCTAAGTTGTGATTTAGGCTAATAAAAGGGGTGCATTTTTATGTTACTTTTAGTTCTTGTCTACACACTCATTAAATTTAATTTAATTCCAACACAAGATTTTGAATACATTTCACCAAATTTTGGCCTTTACCCTACAACTCTTGCCTGCCTCAATTTGATTTAAAATGCATGCTATTGCAACTGTGAGCTGCTATTGGCTTTTTTTTTTATACCAGCAGTGCGATATCAGATGGTACCAGCTGTGGGCTCATATTATTTAATTTCCACACTGAGTGAGGTTGAGTGCCAGACCTGGGACTACACTGATGGCTCAGTTGTTCAGAAATATGAAAACTATTCAAGGGCATCAGGCAAAGATTTCCCTGCATTTGTGGAGACAGAAAAAGCATGGACTTCACATATAAGCAACAATATTTCACTCAAACACACACACAGATATCACACGCCTATCACACCCCCCTACTCCTGAATTCTTCCATGACTTTCTCTGTGTCCATTTTTACTACCAATAATCATGGCAGAAACAAGGATTACGTTTTTCATGCTGTGATTTCCAATACCACATAGAGATGTTTGCCATGTTTTGATTTTTGTCTTTGTGAAACTAAACTAAAACCCCATACCCCTCCAACTAATGCTCTCCTCCCTCCTTGTGCAACGTGCTTGTGAAACATGCTGGCCCTCGAAACAGATGCAGGGGTGGAGGTTTGCTGAGAATGAGGTGTTTGTGAGGCCGCTGTGTAACCAAATCCACCAGCCAAATGACTTCTACAGTCCAGCTGGCTGCTGGCTCCTATGACAACATTACCTCTGGTAATTAGAATAAGCATCGAGGGGGGAGTCTCATGTATCTGTGTGCATGAGTGTGTTTGGGAGTGTGAGAAGGTACACATGTAAGTGTTTGTGTGCATCTGAACCAAGATTATACTGATATACAGTGTCAAAAGTTAATGTAAATTGCCCTTAAACTAAAATGTCTATCAGTCAGTGTGCTTATGAAACATGCAGGAAAATCTAATTTATCATTAATTAATTTAATACACATGTTTACTACCTTTCAACTCAGACATTATTTACAAAAGTGTTTTCTATGCTTTAAAGTCCTGCATTACAAAAAGCACACAGTTTATCAGTGTTGATAAACCTAGCATTCTGTTGCAGCTTCTTAGTGAGCATGAACAGTCCAATGAGGAAAAACGGCTTCAGGCTCTGGGCTTTAAAAGGCTTAACAGATCTTCTTTTTGAAAAGACGAAGCAAATCAGACTAGTTTGTACATTCTTCGTAAAGACTGACTATCACTTATTTTAGGCTTTCGTACTTTATTTCACCTGGCTAATGGACAGTAATGGTTTGAAAACAGTGAACCTAACCTTTTAGTTGTGTTTTACACAGAAATTGAATTCTTCATTTGAAGGCAGTAATGTATCCTGGAGACTGTGATATTAAAAAGGTATGGTTGAGGCTTTCTTAAAGACCTGGCAAAACTTAGTCTGCACATGAAGTTTTGTATTTACTGCAGTGAATGTGTGACAGCAGAGCAGAGACGGACTTGCACCACCTTGTGGAGAATCTTTAAGGCGGCACATTGATCGGAGTGCACAGGGCAGTGACTTCCAGCCATGCAGTCCGCAGTGTTTTGTTTCAGGTGGTTATTACTGTGGCTGATTTCAATGGTTTACATGTTTTTAAACAGACAGGAGGAAGCAAAAAACTGCTGTAGTGTTTGGTCAGAATGACAATCTGCATTCATGCAACATGTGCATAACAACATGGCCAAA
Organism: Coreoperca whiteheadi; assembly: GCA_011952105.1. Classification (NCBI taxonomy): domain Eukaryota; kingdom Metazoa; phylum Chordata; class Actinopteri; order Centrarchiformes; family Sinipercidae; genus Coreoperca; species Coreoperca whiteheadi. The sequence continues at coordinate 10,732,188 of CM022489.1, read as the reverse complement.
GCGTCTGTGAGGTCACCAATTAAAATAACAGCATGAACAGAAACAATCACGCTGAATCTGACTTTTCCTGTTATGATTTGTGCTCCTTTTACATGCAGTCCTCATTCTGATATGTGTCTGATTTCTGGCGATGGGTCCTCAGTCTGATTTATTTTATCACAACTTGTGAAACATTTATTTTTCAATTTTTTTAAATATATTCCAAAGCAACATTTGTCATGGATTAAGGCTCAGTGTTAATGTAGTCATACCGAGGCAGCATGTAGTGGCTATAAGAGGAACTAAAACATCATCAGTTACATTGGTTTCAACAGTCAGTCATGGTGGTTGCTGCTTAGTTCATACTCATATGCATATCCTCCTGCAGGACTGAAGTCATGCTGCTTCTACTGCACCTCCCACAAAACACACAGCCTGCAGTTGCAGTGGACCAAAAGGTGTTATTTCAGGAGGGTACTGTCTTTTCATTTTGTTGCTTGTTGGATTTCATCTTTATGTGTCCAAGATAAGTTGATCAAGTATGCTTCAGCATTTCCACAACAACACCCAAAAAGTTAAACAGTTTTATCTAGAATATCAGAGAATGTTGACATTTCGCCAACATGTGATTAAAGTCACAGTGCAGCTGGTTCAGTCTGCTGAAGGCGGACCGACTATCCAGCAGAGGTCGCTCTGTACCTAGAAACTACAGTATATTTACACATAGGAACGAAATAAAACACACATACAGACACACTCTAACTGCAACCACAGACGCAAGGCCCTTAACACTGAAAAGATGGTATTGAAAAAGTCAGAAGGGGTAAGTGAAATGCTGAAATGTTTCACTTATGAAAATGAACCCTCTGGCCAACAAACCACACCTTTTCCAGCAATAAACCCCAAGCAAACATCTTCCACATCACTTCTCAACATCAAGAGCAAAACTGACTCAAGCCTGAACTTCTGTCAACTGGTTTTCCACTGCTGGTGAAACACAACTCCGAATTTGGAAACATGACCTCAAAGTACCTACAGCAATTCTCTGGTGGAACAATCAATATGGATTTTGTGTGTGTGTGTGTGTGTGTGTGAGAGAGAGAGTGAGTGTGTACACGAGAAATGAAAAACACATGTCACATTCACGTGTTGCCGTGTTGTCGCAGCCAGTCTGGCGGGGCTGGTGAACTATTCCAGGCGAGGGGGTTTATTTTGGGGGGTCTGTTGTGTTATTGCCCCCCCGAATCACTGCTGCTCTCTTTAGACTCAGCTGTGGCTGTACTGGGTCAGAAAAAAGTATCTTACTGGGAATGCACTGGGCTACCTCAGTTGGGGTGATCTGAGAGTCTCAAACCCATTTCACACAGCTTTAATCTGTAGATAATCTGGCTATTTTACAAATGTTTGTCATGTGTTACCAGGAGCCTGAGTCATTTTCTCAGGGAAGTCACTCTGACAACTTGCCAAATCATGACGAAGTGACATTTTCAAACTTCCCCAGTTTCCCTGAACCTTAAGCACATTCAAAAGTCTAACATCAACAGATCAGTCTACCTCTACATGTTTGACAGATGTGCAAAGTTGCCAGATAGGTTTGTAACAATTTTGCACTCCACTAATTTTTTAAATGCAACCTGGTAATCCAGAAGCTGGCTCATTTTAAGAAAAACAAAAAGGTTTGGGGCTCAGGTGGTTGCTGTCATCGGTCACTTAGTGTCAGTTCAGACAAGATTCAAGAGAAAACATTACTTAAAACAATAGTCTGTCTGCAGCTGTGAAGCAAAACTTTCCTCTTTGACATCAAGAACAATATATACATATATGTATATGTACGATAAATGTATGATATTCTTTGACAAAAGATATATATAAATATATATTACCTTCTCTACAGTCCTGGGTGATTAAACGGCAATTAAAGTGCAATTTAGGAAGGATTTCCATAAACAAGATACTGTAGGGGCTGCTAACATAAAAAATGCTGCACTGATACTTTTGAGCTATAGGCTATGGCTCAATATACAGTACTTTACTATACAGTAAAGTCTACTTCTGTACCAAGGACAGCTTTGTCAGAGAAGAATATAATTAAGTTAATATTCTAAGTTTCCCTCTTCTTTAAAAGTATAGTCCTTGCTCTTGCTTGCGTGATGTCAGTAAAGGTGTGGCATGTGTTTGTGGTCATGCTGGGATGTGGTATAGGAGGCTGAATCAACCACTGACTCGGCAGCACAGTCGAGAGCTAGGCGGTGCCCACCAATCCAAGCCCAGTTCTATGCTTACCAGGACTGAGGACAGGAACAGGCATGAACACACAAGCGAGTACACACACAAAACATAACACATTGGAATGCATTTAAACACGCATACAATGGAAACATGTGGGGCTTATAACTTGACACACATGCACAGACACACAGAAGGCAGTTGTGTTTGTCATCAGTGTAACATGAGTCCGTCCCTCATTGTAGATCAGCAACAACAGGCGGGGCTATCTATCCACCAACTCACTCCCTCTGCTCATAGACTGACAACAATGTATCAGGCAGACTGACAACACACACACATACACACACACACACTCATACATACACACAATGTCAGAGAAAAATGCATTATTCACAAATTGAGGCACATGGGCTTATACAAATGTAAACTGTACTGCATGTGCATCTGCTTTTAAACTGCTTGGACACAAACATCTGCAGATGATCTCACACTAACTTCAGTGCTCTGTGTTCAGTCAGCAACATTTGTCTCAGGGTCATCGCGCTGAAAAATGCCTCTGGGAGACTTTCTGCAAAAACAGGAAGTCTGTTGAATAAAATGTCCCACAAACAAAACTTGCTTCCTCTCAAAAGCTGTTGGGTAAAATGCCAGAAAATAAAAAAACAGTGCAGCTCAAGAAGCACCAAGTCACACCTTGGCCTCAAAACTCAGGGTACTGAGCAACAAACATATCACTCTATGAACCCATACAGCCAATTTCCTCAATTCACAGACTTGCATTAGCATTATCTTTAAAAAACGTGTAATGAAAGTTCATGTGTGGACCATTTCCCCATCGTCTTCTACTTTTGCTCCACTGTATTCTGGTCCATTTTCAACCAATGAGTGTGCAGAAATTGGTTTATGTGCCTCAATGGATTTCTTTGTGAATGCCAGTGCACCTTTAGACTAAAGCACTTGCTATTTGATTCTGCGTGCTGACGCCGAAACCAAAATATTCACGGTTGACAGTTTTTGAATATTTTCAGACATCAATCTATATTCTATTTATACTTTTAAACATTATTAAAAGTAGTAGAATTTGGGAATTGCAGTCTGTACACACGTTGCAGCTGAGGTGTCATCTATTTTCATATTTGAGATATATACATAAAAGTAACTCCTGAATAAAAAATAAACCTTCAAAATCAGCTATCATCAACGAACAGCAAAATCACTCGTGAACAAATCACTGAATAGACATTGTGACCATGTCTGTAGCTGTGGCCCAGACAGTGAAATACTCGCTCCAGGTCTGTTAGCCATGTGTGTAGAGGTACTCTGCAGCTTGTATGAACACTCCCTCTCATGAATATGAGCAACGAAGAGATGCAGGGATGCATAGTTTAGGAACATACCCCAAGCACGAGTGTCTCCGACCGTGTCCGAAACCAGTCGTCCCCACTTTCCTTGCCAAGCGGAGGTCTTTGTTCATTGTCCCTTGAGCTCCTGACTCATTCGAGACACTCTGGGCTGTAAAGAAAATAACCTACACATCTGAACCAAGCCTCTTGTGGAGATTTTTGAATTTTACAACTCAGTCTGTTATTTTTCTCCCATGAACCACTGAGTGGTTCTGGATTGACTGAGTGAGGTATTGTACTGTGATAAATTCAAGAGGTTTTCAGGGGAGAGACAAAAACAAAACTGATAGTCAGATGGAGGACAGATCTGATTAATCCTCAGTTCATCAGCACGCAGCAAACATTGTTGAGGAATTTTGCAGAGTTCTTCCGCTGAGGTCCCAGGCAAGCCTGAACAAGGCTGACTGGAGTGTGATATTCAATTAGTCTCTCCAGGAGTAGGAAGAAAGGGAGCTGCTGTAGTTGAGGCTCCATTCAACTGCATTGAAGGATTTTTTTTACAGTTGTCTCTCTCTAGTTTGTTGTTGTTGTAAAAACCCAAACTAATCCCAACCGTGACACTGACTACATCCCTGAACGGGTCTTTAGTAGCACAGCTCCAAATTGTCCAGGAAAAAGCAGAAGATCTGGAGAGAAGTCTAAAACCTATTGAAGTAGCTCTGTTAGTCTGCTTCTTAGTCAGTCACTCACTCTGTTTGCAGGAAAGGGGAAGGGTTTAGTTGTTGCTGAGAGCAATGACACAGCAGGGTAGCGTCAGCATGGGTTGACCTCTTCCTCCACCAGTGTGAGAGTTTGAAGAGTCCCTTGAGGTTGCTGTGGGAGCTGAGGACAGCCCACCATGTCATCAGGAGCTGTCAAGGAGTCATTCTGTTTTGTACAGGATATCCAATGCCAAGACGAATATGCAAGAGCTCAACTTAAACTTTTTGGTATCAAGTTACAGGCTGATCCTCTTTTAATCAACATTTTCAAAGCAAAAGCAGCGAATGCTGACCCTTTCTGAGCTTTGAGAAACTGAAAGTATTCCTACATTTAAACATTTACAGAGCAACATTTTGGTTTGTCCTAACTTGTCAAAGAGAGATCTGACTCCACTGCGTGGCTGGCGGGTGTTTTTGTGTCTGGCAGAGCTGGCTTAGCTCAGCCTTCGTTGACACGTGAGATCAACGGGCCGCCTGACCCGACACCCTCCTTCTGCTGCCCTGCAGCTACGTAATTACAGGGGGATATTGTTAGAGTTGGTGCTGGGCAGGGTGGCAAGGGGAGTATGGGGGGATGGAGGGCATGTAAGGATCCACAGAAAACCTGTTACACAAAAGTACCAAACAAACACAATCTCACACATACAAAAAGCATACATGGTAGACCGATATTAATCAGTCTTTTGAGTTTTAGTGTCACATAAAAGGTATAAATTAGGGCTGACTAACGATTATTTTCATTGCAGATAGATCAGCAGATTTTCTTTTGATTAATTAATTAATTGTTTATTCTATGAAATTACAAAAAATTGTGAAAAAATACCTACTATAACTTCCCAGAGCCAAACACGACGTCTTTAAATATCTTGTTTCATTTGACCAACAGTCAAAAACCAGATATTTCAAAAAATTCTGTTTACAATGATATACCACAAACAAAAGCATCAAATCCTACAGGCAATGTCACAATTATTGCTTGATGAATGACTGAAACAATAACTTGTCATCATCAAAATACAGCAGTTGCCAATTATGTGTCTGTCAATAAGTTCAATTAATCAACCAATCATCTCAGCTCCAGTCTAAATGCTCAAAATGAAATTATGGATGAAAATGTGGGTACTTAAGCCAAAATACTGGCATAATAACCAATCCTTATGCAATGTTAAAGTCTGTCTTGTGTCTGTACACACCAAGACGGTTTAAAGAGATCCTGCTCACAGGTGGACATCCTGGGGGATCCACAGGGTGATGTTCCTGCTACTTTTTAAACCCTAGATGAAAAACAGAAATCAGGAAGCAAAACCTAACTAATAGTTAAAGATAGAGAAAGGTACTGTAGTAGAAAAGGAGTGTGAAATAAATTTCACAACTTCTCTACGCTCATTAAATTTTCACACATTATTATATTATATGCGTCAGAAACTAAAACATGGGATGGTACTTCAGCCAATAGACTACTGACTCAGAGGTGAGATTACACCCCTGCCAAACACACATACACATCCTCTGTCTGTAACCCAACAGTAGACTCCCAGCAATAACGTTTTAACCTATAGGAGATTGCAGCGAGATCTCACCAATACAGATCCATTATAATGATGTGCTTGAAATAAAGTCTTAGAAGAAATAGTTGTTGATGTAATGGTAAATAATGACATCTTCATGTGCCATCTGCCAGAGGGAATATTTATGTTTCATTCTAGACAAGCACACTCAAACCTCAGGAGAAACTCTTGAACTTGTGAGTAATTAAATTATGGGGGGGCAGAATAACTGGTATAAATGGCCCACCAGTAGTGTTACATGCCATAAAGTGATATAGATTTGGCTTTACTGTGGGAAACGGCATCTAGCTCTAGATAACATCAACCATGTAAGCGACTCATCAAAACAGGCGCCCACAATATATATCTGTTGTTTTTTGCTCCCAAGGACAACTTCTTCAGTGCTACCATCTTTCTTATTTCCACATTGCTTACAGCAGAGAGGACTGGCCATTGACAGCAGTGAGGGCAGAGCCTGTGTTTCTAGCTGCTAGCACTTAATGTTTCAAACATTTCAGCTTCTGATAGAGGGACATTCGTTGCGTGGCAACAGTCTAAGCCACCACAACCACTTCCCTAAGCACTACGTGAAGACTGCAAACAAAAAAAGAGGATGTTGTATAGACATACATGGTGGCATAACTTGCTTCTCATGTGGTTGGTGCAATTATGTTTTTCTTACGTTATTCATTCAACTCAACTGTTTCGCCATGCACATTTTTAAAAAATGTTTTATTTTACTTTTGCAATACTTAATGTATTTATAAAGAGGTTTAAACAGCACTTAAGTGTATTAAAGGTGCACCATAGAAAAATTAAGTTTGGCCGATTTCCTGGTGGCCTATGGGTTTTAGACTCTGACTATAATAACAACCTCTCCGGATCTAGTCTCTCTACCCTCATTTCCTGTCACCTCCCTACTGTCCTGTGTCAAATATTAGCAAAAATGCATAAGAAAACCCCCCAAAAAACTTAGTGCTTTGCTCTCCCATTTGAGTTATGCAGGAAATTGAACAAACAATTTCATCCGAAGTCTTTACAATAATAATAATTCATTAATTATTTAAAATATTGAAATAATCTGATAAATGCAAACATAAAAACTTGAAAACTAATAATAATTATTGCGGTGGATGAGGATGTGTCTTACTGTCTCTGACCACCAAAGTGCCCATAATATTGCCAGCATCTCTGCTGTGATACTAATGATATTTTCCTAAACCCAACCAAGTAGTTTTGTGGCCTAAACCTAACCAAACCGCGACTAAAAAATGAAAATAATAATAAAATAAAAACTAATAAGTCAACTGAGTCTAAAAATAAAAATTGTCAGCCTTAGCGCAAATACGAATCGAACCTCGGCCTTCTCGGTGAAAGGCCTCCATTCAGTCCATTCAATCACGCCTTCTTACAGTTCCAGACTTTGTGGCCATTTATACTACATCACCTGACCTGATTAAGTTCTCCAATATCCGCGTTATCCAGCTGGATGGCGCGCAAGGTCCAATTGGGCCACTGCGCCTTCCACCAGGTAGGTGGTGTCTGGTAACTGGATAGGTGGCGTACAGTTTGGGGTGGTGGGTATCTGGTAACTGGATAAGTGGTGTACAGTTTGGGTGAGGTTTTGAATGAAACGGCTCTCCATACTGGCAAAGCAGTGTATTAACTCCAGCTAAAAGCAGGTGAAGTAATTGACACACAGAGTACCAAAACATCAATATTGTTATTACGGGTCAGTACAGATGGCTCCAGCAGCAGAATAATTGCAAGAAATATTGTATGTTGTTACTGTGTGAAGCTGTTGTCTGATGTGTACAGTGCTTCAGAAAGAAATTTTTCATCAGGGACAATAAAGTCTAAAGTCTATATATTAAAACAGCAGCTAGGAGTAAGACACAGGTAATGTTACAAACACAGTAGGCCGATGACAGGCTTATGTCATCATAAAGTGGAGCTGACCATGTGTACCTAAATCTGGATTATTTTGGACTGGACTGGATAGTTATGGGTGTAGCGTGTGTGTGCGGGGGGGGGTTATATGTTCTGATGAAGTATGTTTTAATTTTGTATCAAATAAACTAGCAGAAAACGATGATAATGTGTTTCTTAAATTCATAGTCTACATAAAATTAATTCCAATTCAGTTGTTCAGTTGTGGAGTTGCTCTCCGACAAAATTTATGGCTAAGCTGCTTGCTCTTTTTTTTTTTTTTTTTAAACATGTGATGACCGTAAAAGTCACTCTTCTTTATTGCGCTCCTGATTTACTCTTGGACACACTTGGTGAAATTTGGTTAACTTACTTTTATCTGAAAACTGGCTGTGAGTTAGATTCACAAGGGAGCTTTTCTCATCAGAGCTTAATAAGAAATGTGTTGGTTGAACGGGCTAGAGCATTAATTGGAATAATAAAGAGTAATGAGAGGAAGTGAAGGTGCGTGTGGTGTCTGTGGTATGCTCTATGCATGTAACTAAAATGATTTAAAGCGATAAATATTCCCCTGTGTTTTCAAAGGTTCATAAAGACCTAGATTATTTTTTGCTTTAGCTGTAATCTTGTAAATGTGAACCTGACAAGGAGGTTTAAAATGAAAACCACAGGAAAAACATCAACACTATTGTTGCAAACAGCTTGCAGCCACATGAAAGAGAGCTCCTCTGCCTCATGGTGACAAGAAATTCATAATAATATATATAAAAATAATATAAAACGCTGTTATTCCCAAGTACTAAAGTCCTCTTAAGATGAAGCTGTCTGTACGAGCAGCAATTACTCAGATCATAAAGCAACCCTGTTTCATTATACAAAAAATACCAAATGTTCTCATTAAATAATTTTCTACAAATAACTGAATTTAACAGTTGCTTACAATCATCAGTCTACACTTGACTTCTAAACTTTCATGACCCTAAAAATAGTTTTTACTTTGTGTTTACAGACAAGACTGAAAAACGAGGGCTTCAGACATCAGGGTGATTTTCCTTCCATGCATTTTTCCCCTAGTTTCTTCAAATGACCTACAGGTCATGGGTATGTACACTACCGTCAGCACTGCTTTTTCTAGCAGTGGTTAGTTCCCATTTTAAAAATCAGAAAATGACTTAATGAAGTCACTGATATCTATACTTAACATATTGTTCTGAAATTACTTAATAATCTCCACTCATCACAATGCATATTGGAGTTCTGCAGATATTTTTAAAACATTTATATTATTTGAGACATGAAACAATTTAGGCATTTTTGCAACACAATGTAATCACCTCAATCTGTTCTGATGTAAAAGAGACACGCTGCCTATTTTCAGTCATGAGGAATGAGTGAATAAATGAAGGTACAGCTTTAAGCATCAGCCTTGTGTTTACTGCGGTGAGGTGTCCCTAATAATTCTGAACTCAACTTTGCGTCTGCTGAACAGAAACCTCAGGTTAGAGACTAGCAGACCATCTGCTGCTAGGATCCTGTCTCCTCACTATTTGACCTGTGCCAGACCTGAATGCAGCACTGAACACCTTAGGCACACAACAAGAAAATCTCTTTCATTGCAAGAACAATGAGGTCCATTGAGATGACACCGATCCCGACGTCAACAAAATCATGATTTCTCACAGTTATCTTCTCGTTAGACAATGGGGCTTTTTTTGCCAAAGCAAACCCATGACACACATTTTTATGATGTGAAAAAGCAGCTTTTGTAATACTGAAAAATGCCCCATTACCTATCAGCCCCTGAAACAAATGCATGTACTTATTTAATCAAGTTCAGCAGGGTCACAGTGCCAAAAAGACTCTGAAGATGAACCCTGAATCTCAACCTTCAAAATTAATTTAGCTTAAGTCCTGTAAATCCTGATTAACACTACCTGGGTGTGTGTGCCAAGGTGAAGCGCCTCTGCAGGGCGATGCTACGGTTCATGAGGAGCTTGCGGAATAGCAAAGGAGAGTGGCGGGGGGAGTTTCGAGGAGAGTCACAGGGGGACATCCTTGGGGATCCACAGGGCGAGCCAGACATTGACTGCAGTTTCAGCTGGATGGGCTGAGGGCTGCTGAGTGGGAAGGAACCAGCCTCCCCACAGCTTTCCGAAAGGGCATCACTCATGCTGCCGTGTAACGGATGAACAAAACCTGATCTCTTACGCTGATCTCTTGTGTAGCTCTCTCAGTCCTGACAGGTAATCCAGGTCGTCCATTTCAAGGAAGTAGCATTATTCCATGGAAATCATAAAGTAATACTCAAGACTGTCTTGTGATGATGCGCTTCATACTCCAAGACACTTGTGGGAGTCTCTGGGTTCTTCAGATCCACTCTTATTTTACAGCTTGAGAATCTTTGTTACCGTCAGTTGATGGACGCAGACACGAGTGCACGAGTGAGTCCTCCCCTCAGCAGTAAGCTTCTGTTTACATAGCACTGAGCCCTGCCTAAATATGGCCAGGCCTGAATTATAGCGTTGTTAGCTGGTACCGTGGGTGAACTAGCTGTGTACAGCACTCCCTTCATGCAAGAGTAAACTGGCAACCATCAACCACACCAGTTTACATCTGTTTCCTTCCTGAGCTCATCAGTGCACAAGCATTAACTAATGATTACAGCTCTGCCTGTGCAGACACATGCCAGACTTGTGTCGCGTCGAGAGGCTGCAGCCTGGATAGATTTTCATCATGCTGGTCAGTGGGGCCCCTCTCTGTCTAAAAACAGAGCCTGCTTGAGATAAACGATAATAGGAACCCTGGAAATATCACTTTAACTTTTAGTCGTATCTCAAGTGAATAGTGCTTTCCCAACGGGGCTGAGGGGTGATGGAAAAACAGAGATCAAGCCGAGTTTTATCTTCGACCCACATACAGCCATTGACCCAAACCTCCTCTACCCAAAACAAAACTTATGAATTCAGCCAAAATACACAAACTGAACTCCTCAATCTGATTGTACCTAAACATTTCCCTGGAAAAGTAGCATGCTGTAAATACATGTTGCTCCTGCCTTCCATACATAAAAGTTCAGTTCATTCAGGCAATAATCACATGTAACTTATAGTACATCCCCATCTATTCCTATTAAATAGAAAAGTTCACATCATGTTACATTTCAGGCATTCATAGATCATAAAGGCTGCCAATGGCTGGCTGTGTGTCAGGGTTCAGGAGTATTTCTCCCGCTGGTTAGCACTAATTCACTTAAGATGCAGCAGACAAAAGCAAATATGACCCTTACACTGGCATATTTTGAGTGTAATTGTGATCTGACAACACATGCTTTTGTAAGAGCTGGTTAAATTTAAAATCTTTTTAACTGCTTCATCCATTATTCGAACTGTTTAAACGACTTTATGCAAGATCCTCTCTTTTTTTTTTACCTCTTTGTAGCCTTCTTTGTTATTAAGATCTGTATTGCCATCCCATCTCTGCACTGCAATTATCATAGATCACCTGTCAATCAAACAGTGTGACTACAATGTCTGATTGATGATGAAGTCTGAGTTTTTGAGGGTAGTGCTCTTTCCTTTGTCTGTTCAATCATAGTAACATGAGAGCTGCACACATCAAGTGTTTAGAACAGCAAATGTTAAAGCTCTTGTTAAATATCTATAGGTTAAATCACTGTTATTAAAAGTGATGTGACTGGGTAAGGTGATTAAAACCTACAATTATTGCCTTTAAGTTATGTCTGTAAAGTATCTAAAAAGCATTAAAATCTTGAATGAATCCCACATTTATTATTCACTTTGTAATTATGTCTCTTTGTCACTATGCATCGATTTTAATGAAGCAACGGAGTTATGAGATAGAAGGGCTCTTGAGCTTGAGGGGCTGACTGCCAAAGTACTGATTTAACTTGGGAGGGGTCAGGAGGGTTACAGCAATGAGCTCACTAACAAAAACACAGCTGTTGTTTGAAGTGCTGCCATATGTGACCACCAGGTGGTGCCCACGCACAAACACACAGCAAACACACGCACTAATTCAGACAAATGCACTAACGTGAAAATACCAACACGACATTACAAGAAACTCAGCATTACAAGATGTCAAATCATCCCAAGGGGTTTTGACTTGGAGAAATTTTACTTATTCAGTGTTTTCTGGCATTTGGTGAAACAAGTCTCCAAGGCACCTTACAGCGTCTTAACTGTATCTCCAGCATAGGAGGTCCCAGGACATTTTGAACCTCTAACCCTGGAAACAGTCCACATTATCTGCTAACACAGTCTGCCATTATGCCCGTGACTGAATGAGGGTTTGACTGAGTGGGAGAAAATAATTGAAAACATAAAAAACTGTAGACAGCGTGGGCCCAGCCAATCAAATGGTTGCCATTATGAGTCAATGGGGAGAAAAGAAGGGGAGCTGAATCCCAATGCGTTTTCTCAAAGTGACTAATGCCGGGATATGTGGAACTATTTATTCGACTGAGTCACATACCCTTCCTCCTCCCACCACCAACACTAGATCAAACACACAATCAGGGCTGGCTGAGCAGAAACACATACACACCACACACACACACAAACAAATTAATTTTAAAACACAGACAAACTTGGGCTAGATACCTTCGGAGTCAAAAGTACACACACTGCTTTTTCCATTAAGCTATCTGTAGGTGTAACTGCATCATACTGCTTCTCACATACTCAACCATGGACTTTTAATAAAAAGGGATGGAAACAACCCTAACTATATTAATACAATTTAATCTATACACTCTCTCCCTAAGCCAGCTGCCGCTCCTATTGAAAACTACTCTCACAAGGCTATTTTTATAATTTAAAAAACTGAGATTTCCTTCTAAAGTGTGTGTATTTTCAGCAGTTAAGCTTCCATAATGAATGTATCTTCAGGTGCTTTGTGGTGCGGTGAAGGAGATGACAGAGACCCACATTTTCACAGTAGGTAGACAGTAGTAGAGATTTGGGGGTTATTTCAATGTAAGTGGATCTAAAAGTTCCAACACTGTTGAAACAGTTCAACACAATAACAATGACATTCCTAAAAAGTATTTCCGAGGCCCAAACTTTAACTGGTATAGACACAACAAAAAAAACTTACAATTAGACCTGCAATATACACCTTTTTCAAAATAATTGCATAGCTTTTCACTGATTCTCAGGACATTTTAGGATGTAAACCATTTCAAATGAGTGAGGCATGTGGGTGCTACAGGCATCAAAATGAGATCTATCAAAAAATGCAGCGCCACGTGGCACAGCCGCTGTTTGTTGCACTTTAAGGGCTGCTTTAGGCAAATCACAATAATGATGTTCCTAAGAAAAGAGCAATGTTGTTGAGCCTCATTGCAGCGCCACCATGATTTTTAAACCTCTTTGCTGTTTTCAACGTTCAAATTATATGAACTTCCTTCTTTGCTGTGTTTAAAAGTGCATCCAATCAGATTACAACTGACTGCAGTGCTTAATCATGGAGAGCGCCTCTCCATATGTATTGTTTATAGTTTTTCAATAAAAAACATTTCTTGCATACGCAGCAGATCAGTTATATGATAACATATAACCATTGAGTTGAGCACTTTGCATTGATTATGTGCTCAACTTAGCATTAGGTGCAGCTCACACTAAATACAGTACTGTGTGTGTAGGCAGCCTTGTGACTGATGATAGCTCATCAAGGTGACTGACAAGTGTTGGCGTGGGAACTCGACAAATTGAAAGGGAAGGAAGGCTGAACAACTAATACTTTCAAACCATCAAGGAGAAAAAATTGCATATTGTAACTTGAACAGTCACTGGACATTTCACCAAATCTCATTATGAGCAGTCAAAGATAACACACCAAAGACAGTTACAGCATGCGATGCACTTCACTAACGAACTGATTAATGGGAATCAAAACGATCATGTACTGTAACTTTAGTATCAGGCAAACATGTAAACTAATCAAAACTGGTTAGGAATTAAAAACCCTCCAAAATGATTGCGAACAACCTACATCAAAAAGAAATAAAGAAAGGTGTAGGGAGTTCGTTCTCGACTCAGACACTTAAAGAAGTTAATGTGAGTGAGTAATCATCATCACTCTTGAACTAAAGCTTGGCAGGCAGCAGCACCAACAACAATAACATTAGTAATACATTTATATAAAATAAATACTTATTTATTTGGCCCAGAAGGGCTCCTCAGTCAAAGAGGACAAAGGGGCAGCATCTAGAGCCACTAACTACTAACTACTATGCTCCACTCATTATTGTCAAAAGGAACAAAAGTTCTACATAGCACTTAAAGGATAAGATTGGAAATGCTCTATATCTTTGTCACTGTCAACTAGGCCTGTCACGATAATTGCTTTTGCTGGATGATATATTATTGGACCAAATAATTGCGCCAAACAATATTAGACCATTTTATGCCACTTATATATTGATAATAATGCAAGTACACCCTTTCAAAGAGCAACGGAATTTTTATTCTTAAGAATAACAATAATTCAGACATTAGAATTGGAATGTCAGAGTTTTTGCCTGCCTGATTTTGCTGACTTAGATTTCGTTGATTTGATCATTTGTCCTTGATTTTTGAACTTCTACCATGATAAAGTAGGCTTCGTAGTTAAATGGTTTCATTTAATAATGTTTTTAATTTTGATATGCTATATGTTGAGATGATGTCGTACTGCTATGTATGTACATGGAGCGCACGGAGTCAAATTCCTTGAATGTGTACATATACCTGGCCAATAATGCTGATTCTGATTCTGATATACGATCGGGAGTCTGCAGAGGGTGTTTTATTTTGAAAATTTACCTGATTCTCTATGACGTTTCTGTGTCTGACTCTTTGCTGCTTGACGCGACTTCGTTCAAAAATAGAATCGTAACGTATTCGGAGCAGAGCGGAGAGCCACTTCTGGGATGCTTCTAATCCAGGCGTTACAAACTTTCTGGCTGGAGTTATACAGTCTTCAGGAAATACACCAATTAACACACCTAGTAGCCTCAAGTAACACTTCTCTTCACCTGTAAGTGCGAGCTGGAGGAGCGGCCTGAGCCTCGCCCCCGATAGAGAGCACGAGAGGACAGAAGCTGCGAGACCGGCTGACGTTCATTCTTATTTTAACAAACACGCATGTAATCACAACGGAAAATATCGAGGTCAGCCAAAATAATCGAAGTCACGTCCATATATGGTACGATAAGTTGATTTTGTAATTATCGTGACAGGTCTACTGACAACAAATCCAATGAAATGCCCAATAGTCTCTCAATACTTTCTGGCTTCCCTACCCCCGTCTGTGTCTTTCAGCCCCAATCCTGTCCATTCTTTCTGAAGATGCAAAACAGGTCACAAACATATCATTCCATAAAAAAAAAAAAAAAAAAGGATAAGTCATTTTTCATCATTTACTGAAACAAATGGATTACTTTGTTGAGGACTACTTTAAGCTGCTAATTTGGTTTTTACAGCAGCAGAACAGTGTATATGCGACAAAATAAACTATAGTCCCCACGTTCATCGTGAAGAAGAAACATTTATTTCAGTACAACAGAGTGGCTCACTGATTTGTTTTGGTTAGGACAACAATGGAGCTCTATGGCACAGAGTAATAAGCAGTGTCAGGCTTTGGCTACACAGTAGGGTCAATTCATTGTTGGTTTTGGTCTTTTCATGTGATTTGTTGACTGTAAGAATAAATACAAAATATCACTAGACTTATACTTTAATTAGCAGATTATTTTTCACATAATA
The DNA here is from genome assembly GCA_011952105.1 of Coreoperca whiteheadi. Classification (NCBI taxonomy): domain Eukaryota; kingdom Metazoa; phylum Chordata; class Actinopteri; order Centrarchiformes; family Sinipercidae; genus Coreoperca; species Coreoperca whiteheadi. The sequence continues at coordinate 10,716,631 of CM022489.1, read as the reverse complement.
ATAATAGAGCAAAGTGACTATTTCCATCTACTGTGTGTAATCATTGCACTTCTTCTGTTCGTGTTCTCGGAATTTAAGATTATTCTGCTGCTAAAATACTAGTAGTTAAATAAGTATAATATGTGACGGTTAAATGCCTAAAATGTAATGAAAAGGTAAGAGGGGAAAAACAGATAGGATAAGGTTACAGAGTGAAGAGAGATACACAGAGAGCGGTGATAAGCCTGTCCAGATGGAATCATCGACTCCCAGCCAGCTCCTGGAGGAAGAAGAGCCAGGAACATGAAGAGGCTCATTCTGGACAACTTCCTCTGGAAAAGGTCGAGAGCTGGGATCAAAGCCAGCCTGCTATGTTGTAGAGACTCTCACCAGGCTTTCAACACGTTCCTGCTAAACAAATGACTACAGATCACCCCCCCCCAACTAACTATGCCAACTAAGCCTTGTTTTGGTCTCTAATTGACAGCCTGTGTGACTGGAAATAACAAAATGTAAATGATAAACACTAAATTAAGTTGAAATTCCAGATTTATTTCCTTATCCTCATTGCAGACCTAGATAGTAAAAATAGTAAAACGTTTTTTCATTCCTTCATACCTTCAATCTGAGCACTTATATTTTTAGATTGTTATGTTTGTAGAGCCTACAGTATGTAGGCTGTGCTAAATACATTTAAATTAAGGATTACACTTAATTTGCACTGCTACTACTATAAAAGAGTCTGGCAGCACTTTTATATAAGTAACATGAGACTGAGATCCAAAGAGGCCAAATCATCTGTGCCCAAACTGAAAGGACAAGGGGAAAAATATTATTATTCCATTTTTTATATTAAAGGCAAGAGCTGATAATCATGACAGTATGCAAAATACAGACAACATGCATGGACAAGAAGGAACTGTGGTCCAAAGTTGACACTTTGATATGCATTTAAATAACTGTACATAAATGGTTGATCGTGCAACTAGTGCTGAATAGATCAGTCAATTAATCAGCCATCGATCAACAGAATATTATTCAACAACAATTTTGAAAACTGATTATTTGTTAGTCATTTATCAAGCTAACACATTCACTGGTGAAATATTCTTGACAGTATAGGGATTTATATAATTGTAAATTTAATTTATTTAGGTTTTGGACTGTTGGATAGACAAAACAAAAATTTGGAGATGTCAGATTGAGCTTTCCCAGTATTTTTGAGATTTTATAGTAAACTATTAAATGATTAGTCAAAAAAATCATAGACAAGTTGATCGATAAAAGTTTGTTGCCTTGTACTTGTACATGTGTATTGACAATAAAGTTGAATCTAATCTATGCAGGATTTTCTGCTGCACTCAGCAGCTCTCACAACTCATTGTACTAAACCTGCCTACCAGCTCACTACCTGTAGTCTGTGTCTCAACTCATCGATAATTTCAGTAAAGGATTTTCATTATGCTGCTTCAGTGTGAGAAAGACATTGATTGTCTGTTGCCAAATGTGGTGCATGTGCGGTGGCAAACATAATTACGGCTGACATTAGTGCAGGCGCTGAAACATAAGAACAATGTTAAAAACACTAGAGGAAAACTACAGTAATATTTTCCTTTAAGTCTTGCCCATGAACATCACAAACATTTCCAGGTAAGTACACATTTTCAGTAACTTCTATCAGCCATGTGCAACTCATCTGTACCATAAGCCATGTTGTACCATAAGTACAACACTTCTCATCTCACATCTCGATAATGCACATCATGGCTGTCCATATGTCTTATTAAATTGCAACCTTGTTGTCTCAGTGTTGTTTAGGTCAAGCAGTTATCTTATATACTGGCACAAGGTTCAACATATGCCATTAGTTCATGATAGTCGTGAAAAAACCTGGCAAATTAAATTAAATTGGCCATACCTAATATGGTGCAATACATTACCATACTAAATACATTTTTCTCTAGCAAAGTGTGATATACTTTACTTAACTATGGTCTGTTATAACAACGGATGTCAATGTGTCTTGCTCTTCTACTGGTTTATCTGACCTTAACTATTGGGTAAGGTGATGTGACTATTGTGATGAATGCCCGGTCCAGACTGTGAGCTAGGAAAAGACTCAACCATCACATCTTTCATCACACAGCAGCCGATCTAACTGTCTGTCAGGGTCTGTTGCATCTCCCAGGCAACTGGGAGCTCCTCAATGACAAACAGTATGTTGTTATTCGAACAGAACATCTGCTATGGCTCTACCTCCACTTGGAGACCTTGCATGCAACTGGGGCTGCAGCCATAGTGCACAGTGCTTGTGTAGTTAAACACTGCAAATCTGAAGATAATTGTTCATGTGATTATCATGCAATTGATTATATCATTATCAGTAAATACTGACAGGGCTTCTAAAAGGTTTTAGGGGTGGTGTCAGATTTCAATAAAGAAGATTCCTTAGGGAAGACGACCCCCCCACCACCACCTAAGAGAAAATATCAGAACAAAGACAATAAACAGGGAAAGAAGCTCATATGGCACTTAGTTTGTTCCACAAACATTTGAGTTATTTTTATAAGAAATTTCCAACGCTTCACGTTTATCAGCAAAACTAAGTGACAGCACAGCTAGCACCACCAAGGGGCAAAAGTCAATAGTCCAAGAGGCCTTGAGGAAAACACAATGCATGGAAGATGTGATTCAATACAAAAAAGAATAGAGGAGGTGAGATACGATATCTAACAACTTTTAAGTTTGTGATTTCTTAAGTTAGTATGTCTTTGCCACCTCCTTTGACAGGAGCAGGGAGCATGAGAGGGATTGTAATCTGACAGACCATATTTCAGTGCAACTTGCAAGCAGTGCAGGTTCCTGGAGTAAAGATGAAAATCAGAAACAGTTAAACTGGTTTTCTACCCAAGAGATTTCAACTGGAGTGGCACATTCACACCATTCCACTTGTAAAGTTTAAGAAATCAACCACTGAATATACAGAGTCATTTTGTCCTGTCCTACACCATGAAATGCTACAATATACTTCTATTCCTGTCAATAAGCATGTGATCTTTGTCAGCCTGCCTTAAAGAGGCGTTATAATATTTCTAATACTCAAGTCATTCTGATTATTATTGCAATAAGAAATGACACCCATATTAACATCCCTTGTCCTATTGTCTGCCTCCAGCAGTTCTGCTCTACAAAGGCAGTGGTAACAGGCTAAAACATTTATTTTTCTGCAAAGCTCTATGACTTGTAAATGTGATGTTCTGTTGCTTTAGTAAGCAAATTTAATGGTATCTTTCCTCCTATCCATCTGTTTCCTAGCATTTCTCATTTTAAACCACAAATTCACATTTCTTCTGCTCCTGATAGGAGACTAACTTCCCACTACCAGCATCTCCAAAGCCCTCAGGCAGCTTTACAGCTCCACTCAGCTGACGAGCAACACTTAGGCTCCACAAAAACACATCACCTGATGAGAAAAGACAGGCAAGGCTCCAAAGGAACAAGGACAGCCTGCACTGAAAACCTCTTCATCGATAATGTTCACAACGCATTGATTACCTCATCCCTCAGCTTGGCACATGGACAGATTCAGTGGCACAGCAGGCAGATTTCTGAGATTTGTGTTTACTCACAGATGGAATTCAAAAAATATATATTTACAATATAATTGATTTGTGTTGTTGTCTATCCTCCTATCCTGTACTACCTAAAGTTGTCAGTCACAGAGAAAATATTCAAACAATGGCTCTTCTCTTTACAATTAGCAGATTTTTGTAGGCCTTGACTGTGTGCATAATTTAGAGTATACAACTTTTAAAATGTGGGTTAAAAAATTCTGGTGAGAAGGTTAGCATTCAGTCACAATATTAAAACACTCAGGAACATACATTTATTGTAGACAGGTCAAATAACTAAACAGAAAAGAATAAATGCATTGTCTAGGCATTATTCCCCCCTACACATCAGAACCACGTCAAATGTTAACCATGAAATATTGTGCTTTGTCAAGATAAAGCCACCTTTAGTCATTATATCTGCCGACTTCAATTCAGAACACAGGAATTGTTAGTTTTGTTAGTTTTGCTGATGCATTGAGCATTGAGCAATTTTGGGAATTGTCTTTTTTTAGAAACTGCATATGTTCTTTACTGCTGGGAGGTGGAATAGCACCGGATAGTGATGAAAGTCGCACTAGAAAGTGTTACTAAAGCTGAGGAGTGTTCATTTACACATGTCCAATCTGCTTCTGTTGCCATTCCATTACACTGTTTCATTTACACCATATATTGGCTCATCAGTAGCTTTGACAGGTGGTGAACCTTCAAGTTATCTGGGAAAATTTTAAAGGGATTGCATCATGGTATATATCTTACAAATTTACAGTAGATGGGATGAAATGTCACAGAATTCTCTTCCTCAAAATTAAAGTTTAAATGAGCTTCCTCAATCCTTATGTTGAAGAAGTTGTGAAGCCAGAGAACAGAAGGTAGGATTGGCCTAAATCCAGGGGGATCATGCATGTTGAGAAAGAGAATAAGAAAACAAGGTATGTAACCATGTAACATCTACCAGGCACTGACAGATAAATGTTCAAACTCACCAGCCACTCAATAGTAAATGTGTGTCAATTTTCTGTCTGAAATCTACCAGCCACTTTCATATTTTACCAGCATTTGACTCGGGGCTGGTACTAATTTTCCACCCTTAAATTGTTTAATTGAAGCTGCCATAATCCAACAACAAGCCAACAAGCCATTGTCTTCAGTTACCCAAAAACAAAAATAACTTAAGAAACACCATAATCTATTTTCTCATGGAAGTCCAGATGCCAGGGTGGGATCATTTCAACTTTATACAAATTGAATCAAGGAGGCCACGAAAACCATGTAAAATCACACAACAACAAATTCATGTGGCTAAGGTTGCTATGGTAGCAGACAAACCATGGCTGTGTTGCAAACCACTCCCTCGTTCACTGCTCCCTATATGATAGAAACTAATTAGTTTACTCAATTGTGAGCAGTAAATGGATATTTCGAACACTTACTAATCATCATCATTTGCTTCATTACTGACAGCTGTAATATTCTCATCTATAAAATGTGGAGCACTGCATTGTGGGATTGTTAGTGGTGTCCATCCTATACCATGGACACAACTATTTTTGTTCCATTGTGAAATATTTGAGGGTTCTAATGTATATAGTGGATTCATTTTTACACTTGCTTCAGACACTTCAGACTTTAAATGGCGGACAGTTTTTCCTTAATCGAATCGAGGGTCTAAGGACAGAGGGTGTCGTATGTTACAGATTGTGAAGCCCTTTGAGGCAAATGTGATTTGTGATACTGGGCTATATAAATAAAATTGAATTGAATTGAATTGAATTGAATTAAATAAGGTGCACTATAAAAAGGGAGTGATTTTGGAAGCAGCCCATGGTATACAGCGGTGAAGGTAACAGAAGAGTCCTATATCCAGTAAACGTATGTTTGAGCCAAAACATTAAGCAGAGGCAATTTGCCACATTCAACCCAACACTCAACAATATCAGCAACCAATTTAACATTACTGTACACCTCAGCCCAAAGATGTTGCAGTAAAGTACATGTAGGTAAGAACTCCAGTATGACTGCGTCCAACAATGGATATTGTTTATCAGCCCAGTTTGTTTTTGTAATGCATCATGACTGTAATTTTTATTCTTCATTTTTATGTTGAAAATCCAGCCAAATGGACACATTTCTCATCATCGTTACGCAGTCGCCATTCTCTTAATTCTAACCAGCAGATTAATAACCTGTTACTCAAACACATCTCAGGTGCTGCGCTGGGAAGTGCTGTGTTCCACATCTAAAGGTTTTCCTAATATGTGACAACTCTCAGTTCTGATCTATTTCTATAACCAAGCCTTTAACCAGGAAATACAGATGATAAAATTAAAGCTAAAAACAGAACTCTTTATATGTAAAGTTTACCTCCCCAAGAGAGACCCCTCTTCCATCGCGAGCGCGGCTGTTATGTTTGTTGCAGAGATTTTCACGCATCCATATATGCTTACATTACTGGTTGCTGACTTCCACGTTGTTTCTGTTGTTTATTACAGTTTGTAAACTCATCTGGTCTCCCATATTTGTCGCAGCCTAGGAGCCAGGTTGAGACCCTGCAGGTGATGCCCTACCTGATATTTAACATTCCCGGCTTAACAAGCCCTCCTCGGAACAAATCATTTAACAAGGATCATAACCATAGCTTCTGCCACACCACCTGCCACTGTTTGCTCATCATGTGATAGATATTCAGCCATGGATTCAACATACCAGCCGTCGGCACTCCAGTTAAGCAGTTTTCCACGCCTTTGCCACTACTTAACATGTCTTAGCATGCCGGCATGGCCAAATGGAACACATCCAGTGTTTTTGAGGCTTTGTGATTTGAACAAGCGTACAAGATACAAAATAGATTTACTAATCATTTTATTACACAGGGTTGTATAATGAGATTGCTTTTGTTTGTTTGTTGTATAATGAGATTATGTTTTGTTTTTAAGTGTCAGGAGTTCACTGAAAAGGGGGCTTCAGGAGTTAAGATTTGTGTAGTTTCCTTCCTTCTTCGTGACTCTGTATTAAAAAATTTTTAGCTTGATGTCATGGGGATATTAGTCGTGTGTGTGTGCGGTGTGACACATGAAAACCTGAATGTGTAAATAAAGGAAAAGAAAAGCGAGACACTTCGCTAAGGCTGAGAAGTCCCATGAGATACAAACTGCCATTATCTTTAGGGTTAGAAACTGGAAAAATACGCCCTGTACCTGAGCTCTCTTGAAGTGTTTACGTAGTTTGTTTCAGAGTCAGTGACTCTTGACTTAAGTTCAGCTGCTTCTGGGTTTAGGGACAAGAGAAGAGCGGGAAAGAGGTCATCTGTATGGTCATCAAAAAGAAAGGGGGGGGGGGGGTGCATTCCACATAGCATACACAACAGCAGAAGAAGCTTACCAATGCAAAAGTAACATTAGAGATTTGATTTGATGGGTCAAAAAGCCTCCCCTAAATAATAAGAACTAACAAACGTACGCATTGAAGAGCTATGCTGTTGAAAAATCTAACTCAGAAGATAAATAAGAAGGAAAATGGACACTGAATAGGATTATGTGGTAATTTCTTGCAAAAGGTTGCTGATATATCATTTGGAAAATTACTTAAAGGAATATAAATGGGTAGTTAATGGGCTAAAACATGCAAAACCGACAAAAAGTTCCCCTAAAGATGCTCATAAAACCATGTAGGGTTGCAGCTATCGATTATTTTAGTCATCAAGTATTCTACCAATTATTCCATAGATTAATCAGATAAGAAATACTTTTGCTTTATTAAAGTGCAATAGTAAATAGGCAATATAGAAAATAGCACAAGTCTCTTAAAATGAACAACTTTTTATTTTCATTTTTAGAAAAATCTTCAATTTTATTACTTAAATTGCATCCAATAATATTATCTGTCAAAACTAAACCCATTTAGTGCATTTAAGTGCCATATTACATTCTGGGTTTTAAGGAAAACATGTTCTGACATGCAAAAACAAACAGCTTTTGCATTAAAAAAGGTATATATACTTAACTTTCAGAACTGCAAGTTTCAACCTAACTACAGCTGTCTTATGTGTGACTATAATAATAATAATAATAATAACATTAATGAAGCTCAGGCTATCACAAATTAATGACAGCATTTTATTTTCTTTGGTTAATATCTTAAGCAAAATGTAGCTAACTTAACTAGCCACCACATTGATTTACGTAACTAGCCATTTTATATAGCCATAATAAACGTGGCCTACATTCTTTACTAGCCTTCTTATACCTTGTGTTGGGTCTGCTCTGTTGACTGGATACATAGACTGGATGCTTTCTGCTGAGATGCTGAAGCATAGACGTCGTGCTATAGTGGTAGTCTAGTTCGGTTTTATAATAGACACACTGTACAGAGTTTTTGTGGACATTTTGTGTCGCTTTCTCAGTCTCCGTACCCCTCTATTTTCTCTCTTCCTCTTTTCTGTAATCTGCACTGTCAAATCACACCAAAGACGCTCTGAACTGTCTCTGATCACACACAGCACTGCATAAGGGTTAAGGGCATTGTGCGACAGTAATAATCATTCTGGTCAATAATAATCATTGCAAAATTCTAGCATCAATTATTTTTTGTAATCAAGTTACTTGAGGAATCGTTTTAGCCCTACAACAATGTATGTATGTTGTGTTGTACTCTAACTGTAATTTTGAAAGTCAGAAAACCATTTTACCTAGAAATCATTTAAAGGTATCTGAGTAAATGTGGACTCCAAAGGCCTCTATTTCTTCCTTGTAGTGGCAAGAAAGCTGTTTTGGGAACAGGTTACAGTAATTTATGTTCTACTACATTCCTGCCGGGTATGTTGTTTCTACTCCATACCGAGTTAACATGGTCTTCAGTAAATAAAATCTGAATCTGTATTTTGCTCTTAAGTTTCAAAATCTCTTTCTAGGAGATTTCCCGGTGGTCTCCATATGTTAGACCAGAATTTAATTAGATCTGATCAACAGCACCTCAACCAGAGGACATGACGCAACCCTTCTTTTTACAGGCCCAGTTTGTGATTTAGGCTGTGTAGGTGGGTGTATGTTAACATACAAATCTTGCCTTATTCAGCTTTAATTCTGTTAGGAATAAATGAAAACACAAATTATTACTTTAACCAAATTATAACAAACTCTTGAGGCAAATGGTGTCAATTTGATTGTTGTTAGTGCAAAGAAAACATCACAGACCTACTGTGAAGTGGATTTGTGAATACAACACATATTTCGGCGCTACAATGTGTAATATGTAACATAGCCCTTAGTTATGTTACATTAAGCATTTAAAAACCAATGAATTATTCCTTTAAAGCTTTGACTAACATTTCAAATAAATATTATAAAGCGGTATGTGAAAGCCTCATATTGTTTTGACACGTTGTATGATAGCACACCATAAATGGTTCCAAACCCCACTTCATTTTTGTGTGAAGATTTAAAGATCAAGAGGCACCACCCATTTTTTTTTGCCGTTATATTTTGCAGCAGTAACTTATTCACGATGGAAAGTACTTACTTATTATTAGCAACGTAACAAACCTTTGACAAGTTTTTGTCCCTTTATGCTATCTATAATCTATAGTATAGGCATGACACAAACTACAACAGAAAGTCACAAGTATATTAGCAGTATTTCACTATTCATATACCATTGATTCTGAAAAGAGAGCTAGCCATTAGGATTACATTTTTTTACAAAATTTAAAAAAAAATCAGTATTCTGGTTATTTCTTGTAAGACAACAAGAAAACCAAGACAAGATGTGAGATGGAGGCTATTTATTGTCTCCACCACAATCTCTTTTGTTTCTGACAATTAAACTGATGTATCCCAGTTCATTTGGCAATGATATGATGATGATGATTAACATGCTGTAACAGTATCAGGTTTAGAACAGCGACAGGGAGACGACTGTTTAAAATGTTTCCCTGGAAGATGGCCAGGTCTTCCTGCTTAAACAGGAAGATGAATCCCATTCTCTGCTTGTGTCTGAGTAATCAGCACAGAGATACCCCTTGACTCAACACACCAACAGATCTGCATCGATGTGATGAATCAGAGTCATTATGCTTCCCGCCTCCTGTTTGCTTCTGGAATGGATCTGTTGTCCTTGCTTCTCATATTACCGGTCAAACTAAAGCAGTTACAGATATTACAGATTTATTGTTTCTGTGTGAGGTGGCGAGGAGGGGGGCACAGAGTGGGGTGAAGGTGACTAAAGCTGTTGCAAACAAGCAATCAGCAGGTGAAGTGGCAAGTACCTCCAAAATAGCTGTATTTAAATACATTGTTGATGTGGCTCAGTATACACAATATTGTTAGTTTTCTTTTTCTTTTTGTGCTATCCTTTGTATTGTCTTCTTTCTATATGCACTGTACATTCTAGAATGTGTAGTAAAATATGTAAATACACCCCCCAAATCAAAGAAATAGTAGTAAAATATCTCTCTAATATGAGTTTAGAATTACACAACTGCTGATTTGGTAGGGATTTCTGTGCCATAATATGTTATGAAAATGTTATGTTGTTTGGGTAAACATTAAAATTTGTCACTACTTGCACATGACCATCTGTCAAATGTTTCATGTAGATAAACTACCCAGTTTATAGCAATACAGATATGCACCAGAGGTCTTCCCAAGTCCACTACTATTAACCGAGACCCAATATGGGACTTGGGTTGGGCAGGGTCGGTAAGACTGTGTGCCAATAAGTGTAATACCTGAATATTTTGGGTTCATGTAGGTTCTCCACTGGTCAAATTTAAAATAGGTTCAAACTTTTTGACCTGCGAAGACCTCTAGTCTGCACAGTAACCTATGGATTATTTACATGGTGATTTTTACTGTACCAATATTTGTTTATATTTGTTTTTCATTTTTATTCTACGGTCAAAAGAATATGGTCTGCTGTCACAGAAGTTGGTGATCTATGAATTATTTTTAAAATATACAATACTGTTGCCTTTTTGTTACTTACTGTATATAAGGGAGTAGTGCTGCACAATTGATCAAAATATTATCGAAATCGCAATATGGCTAAGTGCAATATCCAAATCACAGAAGCTGCAATTTCTTGATAAAGGTAAAATGTGTGACAAAACAGCATCATAATGAAGTACTGTAGTGCTACAGAGATCCCCTGGCCTACAAATCTTGTCCAGATGTAAGAAAACATGTTTGTTTGGTACAGACCCCAACAAATGTCACATCATCATGATTCTAATAAATTTTTCAGTGAAAATGAAAATTGTGATGCAGAAATGATCATTCCCATTAATCATGAATAATATTGTAATCGTAAAATCTGCCAAAATGATCGCAACATGATTTTTTTACCATATCGGGCAGCCCTATATGGGAGTGTCAGGGATATTCACTATGTAGCCACAGCTACAAAACTAACAGATACAGAGACCTGATCTGAAATTCTAAGGCGATCGTTGCATGACAATAAAATCTATTTTACGCAAAATTTTCATTGTTAGTGAGGAGTTTGGGAACTGTAGGGGGTTGAAACTGTTGGCTTTTTGCACAGGTGTGTACCTGACAGCTCTCTACAGTTCAGAAAGATAAAAATATTAACAAGGGCAAAGTGTAATTTTCCTCCTATCCTACCACATACAAGAAGCAGTAAAACAAATGAAACAGGACTTGTGCTTCAGCCTCTGACAAGAGTAAGGTCAATGCAAGGGTAGGGATCCAAATCTGTATCTCTATTCATTATTGTTTGGTAATTCAAGGTTTATCAAGAGCAACTGCATTCATTTCACTGATCTGTTGTACCTTGACTGAATCAGTGGGCATTGTTTACACGTGGACATGAAGTGCTTTACTCATCTCCTGTAGTGCTCAATCATCAAGCTAGGGCTGTGTTGCTGCCAGATGGATCAGAAACCCTTTTTGCTGTTGTGATTGCTTGCTTGCTACTCAGAAATACATGGCACGTCACCCCACAGCCCACACAACTGCAGATAAAGGAAAAAACAGCCATTTGGTTTCTCCAAATAATAACAATGAGCTCAGTTGAGATTAGAGGCTTCCCCTTCCTCAAATCATCCTGTGCCCATTAACAGAAAGTCATTTCCATTTCTTACCAAAAGTTGCCTGAGGACTCAGTCATTTCTCAATTACTGGTTAGGTTTAATTAGTGAAATTATACTTGTTAATCCCCTATAATCCGTAGACCCATCCTTTTGATTTAGATGCAGTGAATGCCACACTGCAGAGCCCAATGACCAGCTCCAGTTTGAGGAACATATGTGTCTTTTGGTATGGCCCGGGGAGAGCATGCAAACCCCACAGTGACCTTACTGTGAGGAGACAGCGCTGGCGGATGCTATGATTGAACAGCCTGCTTGTGCCATTTGGATACAATTCACTTTCTATCTTGTGAGTGGGATGCCACTGGAGAGATAATAAAAGAAACTCTTCACGTAACAGATAGTGTCCGTTGACTCATTGATATTTTTCATTTCCTGTTTATCTGGCATTCATGGCTTTCATAATTAATTGTTAAAGGCTGAATGAGAAGCATTCCATTGTGAGCCTGTTAAGTAGCAATGTGCCTATATTTTTTACATTATGCATTTAAATTTTAAAAGCTGCACTATGCAGTTTAAGCCAGGTTTACGCATAAACTGCCCTGCTAACAAAACAAGAAAAACAAAGTTGGATCCCTAATACAGCTATATATATATATGTCAGTCTCGGAACCCATTGGCTATCATCTGTCAACGATTTAGCCTCGGGGGGCAACCGCCAATGTTTTTCACGGCTTCCGGTATAGCCAGCGGATATCCAGATAACGGATATCCGGGCTAAGACTTCCTCTTCCGTGCACCGGCCAATGTTTACAGTCCAATTAGCCACTTGAAACGCGCTAATTTAAACAGATATCTGCATATGAATGCTAAATCATTGTCAGACAATAGCCAATGTGTTCTGCCTCTTTTGCTCTCCACTGTTAACCTGCCTGCATCCAAAGCCCGTGACTGGTCAATACTACTGGGATAACAAACGGAAACCAGAATGATTCCGATATCAGAATCTTATCCCTTGCCTACAGATTCTGCATTCATATGCAGATATGTGTTATAAAGATTATATATGGGTCAGCATCACGGAACACATCGTAGCATCTGTCAAACTAGGCAAGAGAAGGAAATAAAATTCTGACAGATGCACAACTGATTCCTTTACTATATATTTTTCAAATTTCATGTTCTGCACCAGCTGGCAACCTGGAGATAAGCACTGCTGTGCATGGGGTATCCGCAGCTTTTATTTTTAAATAAATCATGTTTTACTCTGTTAAAAATCCACATCATCTGATTTTCCTGTGTTGGTGGGAAACCCCTTGGTCTTGGTGTAAAGCAGAAATGGAGCAATTGAGTTTGAGGTAAAAAGATTGAGATAGAAATTTGGGTTAAATTCCCAAGGTGGCGTGGTCAACATTTATTGGCAATAAAATTTAGCCAAGTCCTCTTCTGGCCCGGTTACACAATGTATAGCTTGAGGTCTGAGAGTGTCACTTATTGTTCTTTTGCAGGGAGAGAGCAGTGGAAAATGTATTCTATGAAAGCATAACAGGGTATCACCACCCTGCACCATTAAACATCACATCCTGAGTAAAATCAACAAACAAGTTTATCAAGCAGGCAGCAACAGCAGTTTCCAAGAAACGCCTGACCTGTTTCTGCCACGGGCGACTGGTCTGCCTGGGAAATGAGTAAACACTGTCAATTCTACATGAGTCTTACTACCAGCCGTAGGCAAATGAGTGGAATAAGGCAACAAACATTTTTTAACTGGATGGGCGTTTATGTCACAGCTATGTGTCTAGTTTCAAACAAACAATTTTACTATGTATGTCAGGCTGAAAGTACTTCGTAGAAGGCTGAGCACAAGACATACACAGTATATTAATAAATTGCAAAGGAAATGACTGCACATTCATCATATGTCATGTTACATTTGCTATGAAATTATGGTAAGTTGGTTAAGCGTCTAAACAAAAATGTTTGATCTTCCAAACTAAAACATTTGTGTTTATTCCACTCTGCAGTGACCACTGAGCTAAACATACAAATATGTTCAAAAATGTGAACGTGAATGGAGGAAACTCAAAAGGCATTTTTAAAAGGAACAGTTCAACGTTTTGACAAATACTCTTATTCACTTTCTTTCCGAAAGTTAGACAAGATCATCGATACCACTTTTCTTGAGAACAGTTTATCCATCCACCCAAGTACGCCTGTTCATCGTCTCTGCTAGCTGCCTGGCAGCTTCACTGTGACAACAAGACTCTGCAAAATCACTGCGCTCGGCTTTGCCGAGAAATAGCTACAGCACATTACTCTAAAACCTCAAACTGTCGTTTTTACATTAATGTTTGTGTACATATTGTGTACAGTGCAGGAGAGCGGTTTCCCTCTTCTTCTAGTCTTTATGCTAAGCTAAGCTAATAGCCTCCTGGCTCCAGCCCCATGCTTGGCACAGACATGAGATTGATATCTATGTTCTCATCTAACTCTGGGGAAGAAAGCGAATAAGAATATTTCCCAAAATGTTGAAATATTCCTTAAAAACCTCCTCATAAAGGAGTAAAATTGCTGTTTATGTGTTTGGTCTCAAACTAGATGCACAATCATGACTCAAAAGTTTGTTTTAAAAAGGGTGAATGTCCAGACTAACAATGAAGGCTGGTTTATCAAAATAATAATAACAATAAGTAGCAAATAATTGACAAGCATGCAGGATTAGAGGGAGGTAAAAAAAACATGTAATTCTGCTAAAAGCACAATAATCATAAACATTATGAAAATTATTAATTTAAATTTTAAAAAGAAGATTTAATTAAATAGGATTTTTCTTTCACCGTCTCCATTAAATTATCTGATTAATGTGCCCCTGAATATAGTTAAGTCCTTTTAAAACATCTCTGATTAGTGGAGTTGAATACACACTTTGGGACTCCTATGCCTAAAATGCCATCACTATATGAGCAATGAACAGTAGAAAGCTGAAAGAACAAAGATGTTGTGAGAAAACATGTGAAACAATGGGGCGGTCTTCATCAAGAATTTCATCTGTATCTGTCATATCCAGCTAGTCTTAGATGTCAACAAACAACCCAGTGCTTTTCAGTGAGTTGGGGCGCCTAGTTGTTTTTCTCGGAAAATAATTAAAGCTCATCTGATTTACATTTTGATTGTGTTGCTCTGTCGTCAGACAAATCGAGGGGAGGAGAAACAAAGTGCCGTGCTCTGTTCTGGCCAGGATAAATTACATTCATTAGGAGGAGTCTGTCTGTTTGAAGGAACTTAATGACCTATTACATTTTCATGACCAAATGCAATAAGAGGTATACCTTGACCTGTTAAGACATTTTGATGCAACAGAGCCATTTTAAGTAAATCATATTTGTCATTGCCACGTGAAGAGAAGAAATCTTCTTCAGGGCAGCAGTCCTGAAATCTGGATCTGGTGATTCAGAGTATACTGTTGGTTTTCATTCTCCCTGTATTCTTGGCAAATGTGTACATGTGTATAGAATATACTCTTTGTATGAACTGTATGTATAACGTCATAACAAGTTAGTGCAATTAAACATGTGATGAGATAGAAAACATATTGTACTTAGACATAAAGGGCATCAATTAAATAATTCAATATGAAAATAACACTTATTTTTTAATTAAGTGAACTTTGAAGACTCTGAATATTGGCATTTAATATGTTCACAGCTTTCATAAACCTATATATTCTGACTTCCCACATAAAAATGCAACTCACTACTGACTATTATTGAAGCTACCTTCTATTTCAGTATAAGCCCTTTCCAAAAGGTAGTAACGCGTTAAAAGATTGCTTTAGCTTGTCTTCAACTTGTCATTTGTCTCAATGCATTCTCCAGCGTCCTGACTAATTGTTACTGGCTAACAGCCCCGATGAAAAACAAACTCAGAGACTGAACAGTGTCTCCATGGACCACTGTGATTGTCTTTGGCTGACAGTGCGGAGGAGAGGTGCAGGCTGCTTCGTGTTTCCTCAGTCAAATTTTCAATGAAGCGCAATGATAATAAATCAATGTCCCGGCCACTGGACAATCATCTTCACCTTTTACAATCACGACTCTTTTTCAGACCTCTCAAAGGGAGTACCTGACTGCTTGGACTCTCAGCAAAAGCATTGACTATACAATCATTAATCAGGGCAGGACAAAGTGACAGTAACACTGGCTGTACTAATTTCTCAGGAACTGAAGGCAAGGTAGACTTGAAAATAAGGAGGGGAAAGCAGCATACTCATAGCACCAATGCAATCTTTATATTTTTTGTTCCATAAATCCCACTGTACTAATTTCTTAACCAGGAATTGGATTAGAGACATAAAAGGATTGAGAATAATCATCTCCTGAATCTCTGTATAAATTAAAACAGAAATTAACTAAAATCCTGGGCCAAAAATAACTACAATATCTAGCCTTCTATGGTAACTTGTTTTAGAATATTTGTATTATGGAGGTGTGAATCATCTACCAAACAACCACTTGAATTGTGATTCACGTGGAGAAAACATAATCAAAACTACTAGAGCACAAAAATATTCAATAAACTACAATATTCCCATGGTAAATTTTGGTTTCCTTTCATAAAACCATTCTCGTTCCTTAAAAAGAATGACCCACAACACAATGGCAGTTGTCCGAGGGTTATACACATGGGAACTAAATAGACAGAATCCATCAGTGGCCGTTAATTTCACTGCAAAAGCATGTCCCCTGCAGAGGTCCCAGTTGCGTTAAATTGTCTCCATTAAGTAATGCAATTTGATAAAAGCAACATCCACACAACAACTGACACCTGCAGGTCAGCTCACACAGGTATATGCATTAAACACTACATTTGCTTTCACTAATCCTCCCACAGAGAACTGACAATCAGGACATGCTTTTGTGTCTTTTGTTAACATGAGATTGGTTAGATAACATTCAGTTTTTTCTGTCCTGTCTCGATGGTTTGCCTCCCCCCCTCTGATACCCTAGTGGGGAACCCTTTATGCCATTATCCCTGGAAAACAGATGGGTTCCATAGCAACGGGTGTAATTTCTCACCAGTCTGCCATAAGAAGTGCTTTCGAAGCAGGCCGTTCCTGTTTCAAGTTGACCATTGGTCAAGATCACAGTTTTTATTCTCACAACTCGCAGACTGGGAGCACAGCCACTTGGAATGCTTAAAGAAAATACAGACCTAACCGCATGAGAACATTTTGTAGCCAAAAGGCTACCAGTTCATTCCCTTTAAGAGCCGACATGCCTCCAACAACAGTAACACATGTTGTTGTAGTGTTCTTGAACAAGAGAGTGAATCTCTACTTTATAATTAATTATAATTAAGCCTGGAGAGCAGCCTTCAGCTTATACCAACTTCTGAAAGACAATTTATTTTCTAGCGTGCATCTGCCCTGTTGGCTTTTCCAGCGCATTCTGTGATATTTAGGAGCCTGTCAGCGTGTCCCAGGTTACACATATTAACATACAAAAATGGTTGCAGATAAAGTTAAGTGGAAATTAGCATTAAGAGCATAGCAAGTGTTTATTTAATTTCATTATTTCCAATGGAGGGAGTGGCTGCACTCTCTGGGGTAGCTGCGCAACCCACAGTGGTGCTCAGTGCCCTGATTTTCCACCAGATTTTGCAGCCAAAGTTCAACTACACTGAACTTTGACCCCAGGTACGTTGATCTCCACAATGTGATCCAATGAGATTCTGGCATTGATGGGAAGCGGAAGTTACCAATTTCGCTCTTGTACAATGGAGGAATTTTCTCTGAATACAATGACTCTTCTATCCTAATGGGACCTATCGTGCTGCAACTAATGATTATAGATTATCATTGATTAATCTGACAATTGTTTTCTCGATTAATCTATGTTCTATACAATGTCAGAAACAAGTGAAAATTCCCACAAATTACAATTTCCTAAAAGCCCAAAGTGATGTCTACAAATCACTTGTGTCGTCCAACCAACATTCTAAAACCCAAAGAAGATTTAGATCATAGAAAATAAAGAAAAGCAGCAAATCCTCACAATTGTGAAGCTGGAACTGTTAGTTGCAATTAATAAAAAAATTAACAATTGGGCTTTAAGATAAAAATGTTTCAGTTTAATTGTCTTGGCCACAAATATGATACACACTATTATCTGGACTACTATTCCTTAAAAATGGAATTAATTGTACTGTAGACTACTGATTCATTTCACAAAATATCACTTTAAAATGTAATTTTACTTCAAAATATTGCACAGCTAATTTAGTAGTACATGTCAACATTTTGGCTCATTTTCAGGAAACAATTACTATTAATTTTAAGAAAATATCTTACAGTTTAAGAAAACGGGTTTCTCCATATTAGAGAAGGATAATATGTCCTCTGTCACAAAGCAAAACACGTATTTTCATCCCACCTGTATTGAGGGTGTTTTATATTTAAAACTGATCTGAGTCATCTGGAATGACACACAATCAAGAGTTATTCTGGGAGAAAAAAAGGAAAGATGTATCCAGTGAAAAATAAATGCAGTGCCAGTGGTGTTGTCGTTGGTGGCTATAAAGCTGGCTGACTCACTGCTTTTACTCCTACCTACAGCTCAACCTGTTTGCATTTCCACCGTCATCATTCAGTGTTGGCAGTCAGCGCAGACGGCATTCACAATGGCAAGACTCTAGACATTGTCGGAAAATAACTGACGTGATATAACCAAGGTAGCAGGACAAAGGAAAGCCTGGACTGGGCAGCCGAGGTAATATTTTTAATGCTCATTCAACAGGCTGAGGTCAGTGAACTCAGACCAACCATTTGTATTTCTATTTACAATTTTTTTTACACACACACACACACACACACACACACACACACACACACACACACACACAATCATCTCACTGCCAGATTCTCATCTTCCCTTTCAATGCATGTATATTCTTTACTTTTATTATGATTTTTCATGCATGTTATTCATGAAATCTGAGGTCTGATACATATCAAACTGTTATGCAATGATTGAATGAATGGCTGCAATGAGAGCAGTAGAGTTTACAATCTTCTATATATTTAATTTGTATTGAATCTTTATGATTTTTGGTGAGACTGTGACCCTAAGGAATACCTTTGTCTCACCCATGTAGCTTTGATCTATTCATTTTTACCCTGTAATTTCAGTCTACACAGCAAATACTCGCAAGCTTTTATTCAATCTCTACATTCTATCTCTGTTTTCTCATTTTTTAGCTCATCACGATAAATAAAGTGGGTCTAGGCTGTGCGCACATTTCAGACCTTAATGCTCCATTTAAATGTTTTGCTCAGATCTGATCTTTTTAATTTGATGGTTTACTTACTTTGATGTTAGGAAGTGGCTCATAGGTAACATCAGTGTGAGACAACCTCAGCCCTGAAGCGATCTACATGCCTAAATGAAATGCCACAAAAACAATTTTTGTGTATGACCTGTGTGCAAGCAAAGAAAAATAAACCATTTATTATTGAGTCACTGAAATTAAATAATGAAATAGCAATGCAATTGTTGCAGTTGTTTAGGGTGAGAGGTGACAAAGCAAGAGAAAGTGTCATAACCTGACACTTCAGTGCAGAGATATGTGTGTGCAAAGGAGCCAAAAGCATGGTGTGTGACAAAAACAAAACGTTTATCTAATCTGATCCTAATTCTGCGCATTGCAACTGCATGAAATGGAAGATTAAATGCCGAGAACAGACACACATTGCAGATTTATATTTAGAATCATTCTTTCTTGGTAAAGACATGACCAAACCCAAGAATATCACACAAAAAAAGACTGTATTCTGGATGGTCAGAGAGTAAACAGATCAGTATAATAATAAAAAACTCAATTCGACCGTTCTTTCATGTCAAACCCCTCTCTCCCTCCCCATGTATCCTGCCTCTCTACACTTTTAACTGTCAAAGATAAAGGCCAAAATGCCAACAAAAAGAAAGAAAATGTGTAAATCACACCAAGATGCACTGAAGATCTGCCAAACCAGTTGCAGAGGACGACAGTAAACACACATTGGACAAGAAAATCCACTTGTCGAAACCATCTAAATGGAAATAAACTTCCACTTGCAGATCCAAGCAGGAAGCTAAGATGACTCCGACAGAAAATATCAAAATAGACCGTCAGGATATTGGGAACAAGCCAGACAAGGTGTTTACGGTCTGTTTTTAAAGCATTTGTAAATTACAAGAGGAAGTGAAGGAGAAATTTCTTGGTATTACCCTAAGACACATACTGTTTGGTGTAAATATAATCCAGGTCCATCTTAAGTACCTCAACACACAAACCAAATACTATACAAGACACATTAATGCCACCGTCTTAATACAAATTTGCACCATATTGCAGAGGCCATGCTTTACTGGTGTCAAGACTAAAAAATTCTCTTCCTAAAAATTTCCAGCGTAAAAGAAAATTTGAAGTGAAACAATGTTTTGGTGACCATCTTCTCAGTGGACTATCAGGGGACAAGAACAGCACTTCAAGCTTGTGTGTGAAAATCCGCTGAGGTGAGACGAGCCGCGGCATTGCTTGTTGACAGCAAACAGTGTCTGGGGAGCAGAGCTGAACTGACAGCGTTTCTATGCCTGTTCAACTCTGCTGCAGCCAATCACAGAGATGTTTTATTGTCTTTTATATTCGAGCTTTTCTCTTTCTTTCTAGTAGGAAACACACAGACACTTTCCAAATGTGGAGGGTCAGAGTTTGCCGTTAACATACATAGGACATGTAAACATGATGATGCTGAGTGAGGATGGGTTGTGTTTCCCCAGAAAGAAGAGACTGACTCAGAGGTAAAACTACCATGGCAATAAATCTGTCCCCAGAAACCTAGATAATTATGTCCCACAAAATGAGTTTTCACAAAACCCATGTTGAATAAAATTCATTATTGACCAAGACTTATGTATGTATGGCTTTCTCCTTTCTCTTTGCCGTATTTGCAAAATAATCAATCCCAAAAGAAAGGCTGTTTTGCCAAACTAAAAATTGTAAAATATTTGAATATTTTACAATTCAACAGCTAAAAAAGAAGGTGAAGCAGGCAAACACCAGCCATCGATCCTGGCAGTGCTCGGGTACCAACAAGTAAGGACTGACACAGTGAAGCAGAGGGAGTCAGAGCCCTTCATCAGCCTGACTGATGAGGTTTACAGAGCAGTTTACGGTTAGCTAAACCATCACCCACATCTCCTCCATCATCCCTCAAAGTAAATGGAGCTCAACATAAGGCCCAGCTTGAAGATCAGGTAGGCAGCCTCTGCAGGAGACACCCACTCAATCACAGTGTTTTTCATGGGTTTTTAATACAAAACACCTGCCAGTACCATGATTAAAATTACAGCCTTCATTATTTTGTTACATGTCAGGAATCTGATTAATTTCAACAATCAAGAGAAAAAATTATTCTATAATTGCATGCTTCTTGCAATATCAGTTAATTGCACGAAATTGCATAATTTCCAATTAAGCAATATCAAACGGCCAAATAATGGCAGTGTCGTGTTTTCCTCTATCCAGTGAGTTACACAAAATGTCGTTAACAGGTCAGGAAGAGCAGGAAAATTAAAAGTCATGTGAACCTGATCTCTCAAAAAGCCTTCGGCCATGTTGACACAACACATGTAGTGATGAAACGTTCCCACAGTTACAGGTTATTGGGTGCAACTGATGCAACATTTCCTCCACAGCCACCACCAGCTCAAGGCTTTTCAATGTCTCATATGGGGTAATTGGAGATTGGGCAAACTGACCTAGCTGACAGACTCCAATAAGTCCCTGGAAATAAATGGCTCTTCAAGACCACAGACATTTTAGCAGGTCCATCAATGGAAACTCTAATGTGCAGACACGTATTCTTTAAATATATTGAACTCTAAATATCCTAACGATTCCACAGACACCAAATGGGGACAGTAATGAACAACAAAATCTAGGATTTACATGTCCATAAAAAAACATAACTGCGACATGCAGTAGCACAGGCAGATACAGAATATTAATGTGACGATGTCAACATGTTTGCTCTGACTGAAAGCTACTTTAAGCAACATGTAAGGGGAATATTGGGAACATGAGGGTTGACATGATAAGACACTGGCCGAGAAATGGATTCTACTGTGAAAACGTGGGCCACGCCTTTTAAAAAAGTATGTATGCATAAGGGAAAAGGTCTCATATGTAATGGTCTAATTTGTTGCATGAGATGTTCTAGATGGTGTTAATGAAAGATTTTAACAAACTCAAATAGCGATTTAGTCATTCAGTATCGAAACCTAATGACATTTAGGGGAGCATTCAGAACCCTGATCATTTTATGACTCGGTTGTTACAGCCTTTCTAATAATTAACTAAAACAGTCAGTGCTTCACTAACCCCCTGACATTCATCATCTATGTCAGCAGGGTTGGAGGTATTGGTGGCAAGCGATACAGAGGAAGCAGAGCCATTTATGTCATTACAACAGCCAGCAGAGACCCAGACTGCATCTTGTAACTATGAAAATAACAACATCTAATCAGTCATTAACCATTGCTCCACTTTGTCTCCTGGAAGTTAAACAGGGTATATGGAGGTAGATTGGACATGTTTGGTGGTTATTTTTACAGTTTTATGTGTGAGGATTGGTGCAAATTAAGTAAAATCCCAAAGCACTTTCAATGCCATGAATAAAAAATATTGTTTAATATGATTCTGTGGTTTATCTCCTGTAATTAAGCAGACTTATTAAATATAGCTAACGTTAACGTTATCTTATCAGACTTTGCTATAGCCTCGGTTCAAATTAATGCACCTTCCTTCATACTCAACATGTCAGGATAGAAAAAATAAATGGGGAGCAGTGAGCTTACGTTACATCTAGTTACTAAGTTAAGTCTAACTAATTTATCAAATTGTACCGAATAACCAACTGTCAGTCATCAATCATTGTTCCAATCGGTCGTCGGTCCATTAGAAGTTTGGGATTTTTTTAATGTTAGTTAAGTTAACGTTATAACGTTATATCTGAATCTTACCTAAATTAGCTTAAGTGTACAATTAAGCCGATTTAACATGTGGTGAGTTTAGACACTTTAGAAGGGAAAGAGGTTACCGTTTCACCGTGGAGGGCCAGGACATGCGGGGTTTTTTCAGTCCGGGTCGCAGCTTCTCCAGAGTCCGGTTGCGGCACAGGTAGCGCTCGGTGTCCGAGTTGAAGCGCTGTTTGATCCGTATGTGAGTTCTGGGTTGCCGCCAAAGGTGTTTGGGTGGCTTGGCGAGCCCTGCTCCCTCTCTGCTCAGCGTGGCACACTCCATTTTCTACTTTACTAGTTTTCGTGTTTTTTAAAACAGAGTTTTGAATGTTAACGGTCAAAACAGAGAGCGTGTTGAACGGGCTGTCTGTGAGTGTGAGGCGGAAACCCCGCGCTTCAAACCGTTAACTGACAGAGAGCTGCGCGCGCGGCATGGTGGTGCGCTGCTGTCCACGAGCCGGAGTGCTGAAACGACTCTCAGCCTCTCAGTTAATATCCTCTCTCTCTCTTCCTCTCTCTCCCTCTCTCTCTCCCTCTCTATTCACTATTGGCATGGGAAACATTGCCAAAGCACTTGCAAAATAAAAAAACACATACATTTTTTTTTGTTGTTAAAATATATACAGATACGTAGGGTAGGATAATAAGAATAAAAATAATAGTAATAATAATGATAAAAAATTGTACATTTGCAGTTAGAATACAAATACAAAAATTGAAAACTAAACACTGCAACTTTTTCTCTCTCTCTATCTTTGTTTGAGCTATTGCTCCTTTTATTGCTCTCTCGCTGTCTCATCTCTTGCTCTCCATCGTCACCTTTCACTATGATTTTCTTCTGCTTCCATCTGTTTCTCTCTCTAAGGGCTAATCATCAATTGAGCAAAAATCCACACAAACAAATAAGTACATATGTAAGCAGGTTAATTATTCATCAACTGAAGTACAATTAATGGACAACAATTTTAATATAATCTACTAATCTTTCGAGTCAGTTATCAGGGAAAAATGTCTAATTACTGGATGTCAACAAACCCACTTGTGTTCATCAGCCTGAAGGAAAAATATGGGCTGTTTCTAAATGTTTAAGCATAAAGAGATACAGTGATGTAGACGCCAAAGGGATATGGAAATACACAAACAAACACACACACACACACACACCTATGACCTTACTAACAGGCCTCTTCCTGTTGCTGCAATTACCAGGAATTTCTTAAAGGCCATTCTTCACCCTTCTTCCTGTGCGTGTGTGTGTGTATGCAGAGCTGTTAACTTCACTTTCACTCAGAAAGCTTCAGTTGTTCAAACAGAAATCCTGCCGTTTCCTCGGCATCTCCAAACCCTGAGATACAAGAAAGAGACTCAAAGCTAATGAGCTGAGGTAACTCTGCCCACTGACCGTAGAGAAAGAAAGGAAGAAGAAGGAAAAAAGAAAGAGGGCTTCTGTAGTCAGAAACAAGTGTAACCACTGGATATTCATGGCTTTTCAAGCAAATGTTTTGCTTATTTTCTATCACACTGATTGATCAACCAAATAACCTGGCATGACGATGAAGATGCTCCAAATCAAAAAACCAAACATAACAAGAACTCCCATCAAACAAACAAAAAAACTCCCATCCTTTTCAGAGAAATATATGCTGCATGAATGTCAAGAGGCAGCATTTAAAAAGCACGAAGATGAACTTTTGACTAGACACTTAAACAAAGACCTTTACTTTAATCGGATGCACTCTCAAATAATATAGGAGTGACACCAATAGTCACCAGTATTATAAAAACATAAAGAACCGACAGCAAGAGCGCTTAGGCTCCATAATATGTAAAGTATGTATACCAACGACAAAAACACAGCTATGCAAGAAAGAAAGAAAGAAGTATAGTGAATGTGTGTCACTGACCGGTGCTCATCATGACTGGCCAGTGCTCGGCTATATAGCACTTCCAGTCGGTCCAGAGGCAGCCACTGTGCTGCAGACAGCCGCCGGGTGTCAGACGGGTGCTCCTGGCAGGAGTGCCTCCTCCACAGAGGAGGCAGCAGCAGCGGCCCGGAGAAACGCCGCCGCACCACCTGGTGGACCACAGGCAGAGACCCCTGACGACCCTGCACCCCAAGAGAGTGAGAAAGAGGGAGAAAGAACATGAGTGTCGAAAAGTTCAATGTCTTCAGTGTCATGCTGAAAGTCTTAAATGTACAGACAGGACATTCAATAAAACACTGGAAACTAGCTGAATGTACACTCCGTTGACAGTTTATTCGCTACACCTAACTATAACTAACGGAGTCTAATACAACAGTCCTGCTATAAATCCTCCCTTCATGAAGGTTATAACTTTGAGTTTTTGTTGAAACTGTTTTAGAGAGGTGTTGATTTAACTTAATGGCCATTTCGACCAATGACCAGTTTGTTACTAGTGTTTCTGATACTTTGCCAACCTGATTTATATCAACATGGTACACAAAATATTAGGAACACCTCTCAGTATAAAGCAATACAGTTCAACAGCAGTATAAAACAAACTGCAGCCTACAAAATGACCCTTAAGTTGAATCAACACCTCTCGAAAACAGTTGCTAGCAGAATGGCTCTCGGGTCTGTCGGTCAGTGGATTGGAACAATATTTTATACAGACATTCATGGTTCCTTGACGATGAATCCTAATGACTTCGGTGATCCCTGACTTTTACTCTAGCGCCACTATCAGGTCAACATTTTAATTTGTCCAATGCTCTTTCATTACTTGACCAATCTTACACAGTGTATATGAATTGCACATGTTACAACACACTGTACATCATTATAAATGTGTTTCATACCGTATGAATGCGCAATGTACCCACCAAATACATGTATGTTGTGCACGGTATCATTTCAATTAAGTGAACAATAACACAGAGTCTCAAAACTCCATTAATAAAACATTAGAGATGGGACTTTAATGTCCCACAGAAATTATGGAATATAATCTAATCAGTTACAATTACCATATCTTTGCAAAACATCACTGCTGATTCATGAATATATTATGTATATATATAATTTAATAGTCCTAATGAGAATCTTGAGAGCCCTGCCATAACAAACTAAACAAAATTATTTTCCTGTCTCAATTAGAAAAAGTTCAACAAATAACTTACTGAATCAATAATGAATCTACACATATTATTCCAGGGACATGTGGCATCTGCCCAGTCTGCCTCGTGGGTATTGCAGGCGTAGCACAAACACTTTTCACTTCTGACACTAAGTAAATAGTTTGTTTGTCTTTTTGCCCTGGCCATTAAATCGGCTTTTTTTTTTGCATTTTCTCCCTGCTAATCCATTTAATATCTGTTGTAATAGATTGCAGCAGTGAAAGACGTCAGACAGCAGCTTGGCAAATCCAGTTTGTAACTCTGCCTGTGTGTGTGTTTGTGTAAAAAGAACATAACCAATATGACCTCTCCCCATTAAACCGTGTCAAATGAGATCGAGGTAGCCAAGAAAACACATAGGCCCAAAAATCCATGCCCATTTTGCCCCTGCCCTAGCAGCCCAGAGCCCCTGTTTCTATTTTTTTTTTCTAATTTGTGCTTCAGCAGAGTTCGCGGCGTCGTCACCTGGAGGTTCCGAGAGAGGTGATGCATATTGATCTGCCATCCTAGAAGCTGCAACAGCAAGTCTCATTCCCCTGCTTAGTGCTGTCAAGCATCAAAAACCTAACATGACATACAGATACCCGCCATCTCAGGCCGTCTTTGGCTGTATTGTGTTGGCTATTGGATATTGATCCGATTTTTCCTGTGGATCTAAAGATTTTGAAAGATCTGTTTTCTCCACCAGTTTCACCTTTGGTTATTTTCTCCCAGCAAATACAAACACGGGATTTTTCTATTGGATTTAAAGCTCCACCAACTTGGAATTATTGACTTGGAATGGATGCATCTAAAATGTTACAGATATAGTTGGACACAGCAAACCTGAGTTCAGCAGGTTGTATACTTGTGCTTGTTGAACAAGCAAGTAAGTGGACCTTGAGTTGAGCTCGCTTTGTTAGCTGCTGATTCAAAAGTGAAGTTCATCTTTTGAGCCCACATGTGCTTAGAATAGGGGAAAGTTTGAACATCTACAATTCCATTTGCTGACGAGGGCAAAAGCTCCAGAACAAATGTCAACTGAACTGTCAAGCTCATCATCAAGCAAGTTGAAGAGAGGGTCAATAATCATTTTCAGTAACACCAGGGTACTTTGTTTGTTCCTTCCTTTACTATCTTTCTGCTGCTATAACAACTTTGTTATGTGAAATGTTCTGACGAGTAGTGTTGGTGTCCTCAGAACTGTTTTTGTGCAGACCCACACTCCGAGAATTCACTTCCTACACTGCAGTGTGCTCACATGCACTGAAAAAACCTGGTTACAT
This sequence comes from Coreoperca whiteheadi, assembly GCA_011952105.1. Lineage (NCBI taxonomy): Eukaryota > Metazoa > Chordata > Actinopteri > Centrarchiformes > Sinipercidae > Coreoperca > Coreoperca whiteheadi. The sequence goes on along the minus strand of CM022489.1, from coordinate 10,689,536 downwards.
TGAGAAATCAGGTAGTCAAACGTGCGTATATATGCACCCACTCAGTAATCAGATTTCTCTCCTATCCAAACCTTATTTTAGAAGCATTGCTTTGTTTTTTTGTGTGTGTGTGTTGGAGAGGACAGACTCTGTACTGAGATCACACTACTCACAACAAGAATGTGGCGGAATTTAACACATAGTCCACTGTTTAGCAGTGGAAAATTTACTTGTTTAGATTTCTACTTTGTGTTCGTTTCAGTCTTAGTCTGACTTTAGATGGAATTATTTTAACACAAGTCTATTCTCACTGGACGAAGTCTTTGTCTTTTTATATATGTTTGCATGTGCATCATAATTAGAAACACGTTTACAAATATACATGAGGCAGGGATCTAGATGGAAAAAACAACTTTCTCCAATCCCCTACCCCGAATACAGAAACTGGGTTTCTTGTTTACATATTGTTTTAAAAAAAAAAAAATCAGCTTTCTGGAATTGCCGACTGTAACCCAGTTACTTAGGTGCGTGTAAACCCACTGCTGGTTTTGGGTTTATACACAAACGTCCCGACCTGTATGGGGTAACCCATTACCTTTAGTAAATGACTAACGTTTCAACGCTAGGAGCGTCTTCATCAGAGTCAAAATATTTAAGATGGTTTGTTGCCTTAAGTCAGAGTGCCCTAGTATACATTGGATCTTATTTCTGAAGTCTCTCCTGATCCATGCTTGCCCTACTCTGAGAGCACCAGACAGGCCTCATTTCTTGTGAGTCGTTTGAAGCGTGCTTAACCTCGTCCTTCATCTAACTGATTTCCTTTTTCATACTGAACTGGTTACTGTGGCATGGAAAGAGCTTTCATTTTGGTTTTTATTATCTTATTAAAATGAGGTTTCTCTGTATCGCCGTACACTTCTGTTTTTCAAGCACTCACACTGATCTAAAATTTTCCCTCCAAAGTTGACATCTTGCAGGTATGACAGTTTAACCTGACAACAGCCTAATATAACTCCATTTACAGCAGCACCTTTCGGGTTTGCTTCAACATGTTTTTTTTTAGCTGAATGACACATTTTCCTCCAGCCAATCAGCAACTGAGAGGAAGCAGCTGGCTGTGTTATCACCTGGCTTATCTCCTACCATGCAACACACAGGGAGTGAGAATGAGATGGAGGCAGTAAAGCTGGTGTGTGATCAGATGAGACGGCGGGTGCTCTGCCTCCAAGAACCAATGAGCTGACGGGACCTGTCCTCGCCTCGCTTCTCCATTAATCAAGAGTACAGCGCTGTGGCAATGCTTTGGGACTCAGACTCTCTCGCAAAGTGACTGTCATTATCTTCAGCACAGTGTGGCAGGACACAGTGGGAATCAAACCCCCGAACCTCAGCTGTATCAGTACTCAAGTCAGGGAGTAATGGCTCATCACAGCTCAGTTCACCTAAAATGAATGTGTAGTTTAACAATAACATCGATGCAACAACAAAATTACTATTGTTAAAAACTATACTGAGGCTGCATTTGATTCATTAGGAGTGTATAAAATAGTCTCTGTGCCTCTCCTATGATTGGTTACTGAGCTCTGGAATAATGTGAATGTAATATCAAGTAGTTAAGTTTGACCAGTGGGACAAAGAACTGCTGTTTATCAACATTTCCTGCCACTGCTTGACAGAAAAACCTTCAAACAGCAAACCACTGGAAGGATTTTACTGTAAAGCAGCTATGAAGTGTCACCACACTTATCAGCCGACAGCAAATTCTTTACCTAACATACTTTGGTCTACATTTAGATTTGGACATTTTGCAGTGCTTTGCAGAGCTTTTTCCAATAGCTACAGTGTATATAGTATATTATTAGCTATACTATTAGCAACAGTATAACTAATGAAGATACAGCCACAAGCAAACTATTTACATAAAGATTTGCAGGTTCTTATTGCAGTTTGGACGGACTTCAAACCTCCAATATGTGAACTTCTGTGTGGTCAGCAGTGTGCTTTATTGCACCTGTAACCACACCTGACAGTGATGTCACGGTGTACTGACACACCCTGGAGTACACTTCTACATCAGTGCTGCAAGGTGGGAAGTTAAACTACTGGCGGTAAGCAAAACCAAGACTCTCAGGGGGCATTAAGGTAAACTTTAGGGTTTCATCATCATATGGAAACACACTGCTCATCACAGGTCGTACACTCTGCAAACATATCCCAACGGATTGATTGTTAGATTTTTCTTTATAACGTTTTATTAGTATAGTATTAGTATTATGCTCTGTGCAGCTGGCAAAACAACCCAAGTGGAACAATCCAACAGAATATCTACAATCTGTTGCAGCCAATAAAGATGAGCTTCTCCTTCTTAATTTATTCCCATTATGCCATTTTTTTTTTCCATCTTGGATTTATGATCTAATAAATATTCTTCTGTGCTGATACTGTCTCTCGCTCGCTCTCATGCTTGCTAAATCAGTCAATCGTTGTGTGAATGTGACAATTTCCCTCAACTGCAGTTAATCAAAGTGCTTGTGTCACAAAACAGATCCTTGACACCTTCCACTAATCCTCAATAATTTTCTTGCAGATAAACAGACATTTCAGCCTTTTGTGCTCAGAATAAACAACCTGATGGGTGTCAGAGGGTATTTCACCTCCTCAGGAGAGCAGAATGCTTAAGATTTAGGATCTGTGTGTTGTCTATTAGCAGCGGGGCTAATAGCTGATGCCTTCCCGCTCTCATACTTCCACCAGAATCAGATGTCCTGGTCAAAATAAAAAAGGAAACTAATATCGACTAATATCACTGTGGAGGATTTAGGCCATCCGAGGAGGAAGCACAGGATACTCAGAGTGTATTAGTGTGTGCGTTGAGTAGCAGCTCTGACATCTCGCTGCTCTGACCATAGTCCAACATGCATCCAAAGTTTAACGCCACAGGTATCCCACAATCCACTCCCATCTGCTCTGTACAGCATGTACACGCTCATTTATACACTCCCGTGTACAAAACACAGGTATACATATGATTACACAAAGAGACACTGAACACATACGTTACAGTATTGCTCCACTACACACACAATTATATCCTTTCACACACATGCAAAGATAGACGCAGACAAGCTCCAACAGCGTGATGATGTAATCAGAGATGTTAAAAGCATTTCATTAGGACACGTTGATCCTTCACGAACTCATGAGAGCAATCAAAGCTGCCGCTGTTTTCCTAATTGGGAAAATGAATATTAATTTATCATAATGGTGAAAAGAGTGAAGCTGGATAAGCCTTCCCGCTGTGCAAGTGATGTGTGATATGTGTGAGTGTTTCACAGCAGACAACCAGAAGAAGCCTGTTGCCTTCTGATGCAAAGCTGAAAACATTCACCTGTATGTATAATGACACCCGGGGGTGCAAACAGTGTGATTAACATCGCTCCATAAATAGAGCCAGTCTCCAATCAACCCTCTCCTCGATCCCCCTCTCCCTCTCTCTGTAGGGGTGTGAGTGCCATGATTAACTCTGCAGGCAGACAGAAACAGGCTGTTTTCATGAAAGCTGAGATTTTCAAAAGTGCTCTCAAAAAGTTAACTTATGGAGCGGCCAGGGGTAAAGCTGTGGGGATTTATGGTTACATTTGTCAGCCCTCTTTCTTGACTGTCAGTAACACTGCTGCACTGTCAGAAATCAAGAGTAAAGCAACTTTACTTTCTGCCACCTGTCAGACTTAGACGGAAGAACGTCTTCTTTTTTTTAGCATTTCAACCTTTATTATACAATTGTATAATCATGATTTAGATGGTATTTTGTGGTAAAACTTTCTTTTAAAACATTCCAGAGTGAATCATCTTTATTTATTGGTACAGTGACATTTTTTTTTAAAACACTGACTTCAGATCACTGACGTGTGCTTTGTTGCGCATGGTCATTGCAAAGGCTTGTGCATATAATGTATATACAGTATATTAACATTTTGGCAACACTTGTGTAGATGGGGATTTTTTTAACTAAGAAATTCAGTTGTCTATTTTCAAAGCTTTAAAAAATGTAATATGAGATGGAGCTTTAGGTGTTTTTGGGGTTTTTTGGCAGTAATTGGGCTGAAGTTGCTTAGAAAAATTAACATCTACTTTCTTATCTAACTTGTGGTGTTGCTGGTGTGTCCAACTGGTACTGGATGCTGGTTTAATTTAGAGTGCTTTCAGCATTAAAATTCAGAGTTTGAAACAAAGTTGTGAAAGGACATAGGCCTGATCCTGTTAAAATAACAGCTCAACTCATTTTCTTGTTAGTTAATATCAGAGTGTAAAAATAAATGTCACTTCAATCTAGTTCAATCAACTTTCATTTAGTAAAGTTATAAATTTTACACGTAAAGGAAGTTGAACACACTACTGTAAGTTTTGGACCTTCTATGGTAAGAGCTATTTAAGACAGAAATTAAATTAAATTCATAATCACTCACCAATATGCCCTTGATGCATAAATAAATAGTCTAAATAGTGAGCCTCGCCTCACCCTTTTGTGTTACAGAATAACTAAAAGCCATTTCAAAATACTTCTAGGACAAAGGCAGAGCAGAGGACGAAGTGGTGGAAGTTGAAAAAGGAAGAATGTTGTTTAGTTTTCAGGGAGGAGCTGAGACAGACTCTGGGTGGTCAGGAAGTGCTCCTCCCAGATGACTGGACCACTACAGCTAATATGATCAGGGAGACAGGTAGGAGGGTACTCGGTGTGTCATCTGGAAAGAGGAAAGTGGACAAGGAGACTTGGTGGTGGAACCAGGAAGTTCAGGAGTGTATACAGAGAAAGAGGTTAGCAAAGAAGAAGTGGGACACTGAGAGGACTGAAGAGAGTAGCCAGGAGTACAGGGAGATGCAGCGTAAGGTGAAGGTAGAGGTGGCAAAGGCCAAACAAAGAGCATATGAGGACTTGTATGCTAGGTTGGACACTAAAGAGGGAGAGGTGGATTTGTACAGGTTGGCCAGACAAAGAGATAGAGATGGGAAGGATATGCAGCAGGTTAGGGTGATTAAAGATAAGGATGGAAATGTATTGACGGGTGCCAGGAGTGTGATGGGAAGATGGAAGGAGTACTTTGAAGAGTTGATGAATGAGGAAAATGACAGGGAACAAAGAGTAGAAGAGGTGACTGGTGTGGAGCAGGAAGTAGCAAAGATTAGCAAGAGTGAAGTGAGGAGGACGTTGAAGAGGATGAAGAGTGGAAAGGCAGTTGGTCCTGATGACATACCTGTGGAGGTATGGAAGTGTCTTGGAGAGGTCGCAGTTGAGCTTCTGACTAGTTTGTTTAACAAGATCTTGGAGAGTGAGAGGATGCCCGAGGAATGGAGGAGAAGTGTACTGGTGCCAATTTTCAAGAACAAGGGAGATGTGCAGAGCTGTGGCCACTACAGAGGAATAAAGCTGATGAGTCGTACAATGAAGTTGTGGGAAAGAGTAGTGGAAGCTAGGCTAAGGGCAGAGGTGAGCATTTGTGAGCAGCAATATGGTTTCATGCCTAGAAAGAGCACAACAGATGCAGTGTTTGCTTTGAGGATGCTGATGGAGAAGTACAGAGAAGGTCATAAGGAGTTGCATTGTGTCTTCGTAGATTTAGAGAAAGCGTACGACAGGGTGCCGAGAGAGGAGCTGTGGTATTGCATGAGGAAGTCTGGAGCGGCAGAGAAGTATGTTAGAGTGGTGCAGGACATGTATGAGAGCTGTAAGACCGTGGTGAGGTGTGCTGTAGGTGCGACAGAGGAGTTCAAGGTGGAGGTGGGTCTGCATCAAGGACCGGCTCTGAGCCCCTTCTTGTTTGCTCTGGTGATGGACAGGCTGATGGATGAGCTTAGACAGGAATCTCCATGGACTATGATGTTTGCGGATGACATTGTTATTTGTAGTGAGAGCAGGGAGCAGGTGGAGGAGAATCTAGAGAGATGGAGGTCTGCCTGGAAAACAGAGGAATGAAGCTTAGCCGCAGTAAGACAGAATACATGTGTGTCAATGAGAGGGACCCAGGTGGAACGGTGAGGTTACAGGGAGCAGAGGTGAAGAAGGTGCAGGACTTTAAGTACTTAGGGTCAACGGTTCAGAGCAATGGAGACTGTGGAAAAGAGGTGAAGAGGCGAGTGCAAGCAGGTTGGAACGGGTGGAGAAAAGTGTCAGGTGTGTTGTGTGATAAAAGAGTATCAGCAAGAATGAAAGGAAAGGTGTTCAAGACGGTGGTGAGACCAGCGATGTTGTACAGCTTAGAGACAGTGGCACTGAAGAAATGACAAGAGGCAGAGCTGGAGGTGGCAGAGCTTAAGATGTTGAGGTTCTCTTTGGGAGTGACGAGGATGGACAGGATCAGGAACGAGTACATCAGAGGGACAGCTCATGTTAGATGTTTCGGAGATAAAGCCAGAAAGGCCAGATTGAGGTGGTTTGGACACGTTCAGAGGAGAGACTGTGAATATATTGGTAGAAGGATGCTGAGGTTGGAGCTGCCAGGCAGGATGTCTAGAGGAAGACCAAAGAGGAGATTTATGGATGTAGTGAGAGAGGACATGAAGTTAATTGGTGTGAGTGAAGAGGATTCAGAGGACAGGGTTAGATGGAGGCGCATGATTCGCTGTGGCGACCCCTGAAAGGGAGCAGCCGAAAGGAAAAGAAGAAGATTTCAAAATACTTCTAGTTTTCCAAAAACAACTGATGTGACTCTGATTAGTTCATGATCAGTCACTCAGTCTGAGTGTGTGTATGCATGTGTCCCCTGTGTCTTTATTAACTGCGAACAAAGCACTGAAGTAAAGATAAAACTTTTATGGCCAAGAGGTAATCCGAGGTCATGATCAGACGAAAGACACGATGTGACGCACAGCTGCGGAGTCAGATTGAGGTTTGGATCTTACGTAGGACTTATCACTAAAGTAAATTACAGACTTGATAAGTCAGGCAGGAGGGGTATGTGTTTGTTTGTGTGTGTGTGTGTGTGTGTAAGAGGGTAAGCCATGACTCTTATTTACCTCAAGCCAAGACATTGATGCTGGTTAGTTGTTGCAGCAGTGAGACAGCAGCTGAAACAAAACAACAGAGAGGTGGTTTCAAAATGACGTTCATCACTCTTAGTAATCCAGTTTTGCCAAAAGACATAACTACAAGCCGATCATTCTCAAGTATACTCATAGAATGTATTTCGATTTAAGAGGAAACTGAGACTGGCTATCACATGCAGCTTTAGTTTTTTTATGGTTACTAGCAGTAATCTGATTGAAGCTGCTTAGTTATGTTAACATCTACTTTGTCATCTAACTTGCGGTGTTGCTGGTGTGTCTAACTGGTACCGGATGCTGGTTTAATTTAAAGTGCATTTAGAGGCAAAGGTCTCATATGACTAGATAAACACAAACTTTCTGTTATTGCCCTCTGACAAATGAATTATCCATCACTTTGCTATCTGCAGAGATTTCGGGCATTTAAAAGTCATTTTCCTAAAAACCTGTATCACTTTAAACCTTTACTCTGACCACGTAATGGTTTGCACTCATAAATCACTTTAAAAATAAGAACAAATACAAAATATAGGGAGTATAAGAAACTGAGAATGTATGTCTCTAATATATGTAAAGAAGATAAATGTAAGTAGCCTATAAAAACGAAACATTAATGAGGACTCTCATCTATAAATGATTCATATGACTCATTAACACCACCTGGCATTATGTGCTCAGTGATGACGGATGGATCTATGAGCATGCCAGAGGCATCGCAAAGGCTAAAAAGCCTTTGTATCCACCCAGAAAGCACTTTTATTACTTTGATGAGCTGATTTGTTTATTTTCAAGTCACGCACACAGAATGCTCAGCCCACACAGAAGATGCAGCGGTAAAACAAAATGTAATACAATAAGCAAATTATTATACAAACTCGACAGCAGGGACAAACTGTGTCGTCTCGTCTTTAAATTAAATTAGGAGCGATGGACATTCTTAAGCGCTTCATATGAGGGACAACAAATCATACAATGGTAAATGGACTGCACTTTTATTGGGCTTTTAACCTGACATCAGTACAAAGTGGTTCACAAGGAGGAGCGAGGGACTGAACTTCCCACACTGAGGTTAAAGAGGTACTCCAGTGTTTAAGTATGGCACTGGGGACTCACAAAAGACAGATTTTAAGAAAAGCAGCAGATGTCAAGATATCCAGACTTTTAGTCCCTACTGTAGTATGGGTCAAGCTCCAAAGACACTGAATCCTTCACTTCCCATAATGCAACTCAATAGCGTTTTTCATTAGATCCCACCTGCCAACTAATCTCAAACTCCACACCTCCAGTTTGTATTGGAGGCGTTGTGTTAAAGCAATTAAAAAAGTCTCAAGTCCAAGTCGAGAATTACCCTGATGACATCACAATTACATCATCAGGGTTATTTTCTCAGACTTGACAAATCTCCTCCAGAGTCGTTTTCGCAGACTAAGAAGCGATCCTCTGGATGAGTAAACAGAAATTCATGTGTGAAATTGGTGGCTTGCTCTTTTCATGTTGTCTCACCAGAGTTACTGCTGCCTTCTAAATCACATAACAAACAAATCATCTTCCTCTCCAGTATTCGTTGTGTTGATTTATTAACACTTCACTTGATATTTCTGTTGAGTTACAGCTCTCATAAGATTATTGCACTCTGCAGTCAAAATTTTACTTTATTTCTGTCAATTACGACATATGAGGAGCTGAACTGGAGATTCAGTTTTATCAGTTTTATTTCTGCTGTTAGTCAGTTGGAGTTAATGAAGGTCATGGATTATTAAACTTCCCTTTAAGCAACAAATAATGCATTCAATCTATTGCATTCAGGTTTACTTTTGAGCAAACATAATAAAACACAAGAATATGGAAACCTTCATAACAAATGTTTTTATTCAAGCATAGCATCCCAAACCCTTTGGATCGGGTTGTGGGTTGCCAGGTTGCGGTGACAGATAGGTTGAAATTGAATGTAGTGTGTGGATTGTGTTTCATAGACTATCTGACAACTGACAAGTATTTGATTATCAAAATAGTTTTTTAAAATACCAGCTTATGTGTGGGAGACGGCATATGCAAGCGTCCTTTATACATCTTGTTTGAGATCTTGTGTTACTGTCAGAAACAACTTGAAGTTATAAGAGAGGAAAAAGGTTAGATGTGCTGAGTTAGCAGCAGATGTTAAGCTGCAACAATTAGTAGATTAATCAATTATATTTTATTATAAGGGACCCTTGAATGTGCGGTCTCCCACACATAAACTGGTATTTAAAAAAAAAAAAGAATATATGGTGAGAATATGCAAAGCTCACACATACATACACACCATCCATACAGACAGTTTTTCTATAGTGAATCAAGTCTGAGAGGATAAAAGTGGAAGTATAAAATCAGATGAGGAAACGGATCTATAACGCAACATTATTCTTTTATGTTGTTGGAAAAATTCAGCGAGTGCATACACTAAGTTGTCGTTTTATAAGGTAGGCTAAGTCTTATCTTCATGAAGATTATAATGTTCTGTTTAGATTTAGAGAGGTGTTGGTTAAACTTTATGGTCTATAGTGAAAGGCGTGTCTTTTGTCCACTCCCATTTCTATTAAGGACTGTAGACTGTTGTTTTCATTTTATTTAACTCGTTTGATAAGTGGGTTGGGCACTGAAAGAAATCCTAATTAATAAAAGGGGTTTATTCACAAACAGGTGATCTGAAGTGTTTCTACCTCTCTGTATGGCTGACTGTGGAGATGGAAAACAGGCTTGTGCACCTGTGCACAAAGCATCTGGCATAAGAGTGCATTTACATATTTGTGCAATTGTGCGAAGGCAGAGTTTTAGTCTTGAACCTACAGACTCCCCTACATCTCTTGCCAGTTTCTAGTCACTATCTACCTTTAAGCTGCCAGTATGTTTCATCAGAACTGCTTATCAGATGGTCGAGTAGCTTTGGAAACCTGCTCCCCCCACACCTTTCTGACATCGTAGCCTATTAAGGGGGGCTGTGTCCGGCCATTTCTGTAACTTTCTGAAACTGATGATCAGACCTTCACACCCACTTAATGTTGTGATGGCTCAGCTGTTTGGAGGTGAGAAAGGAGTCAGCATTTGAACTTCTCTTTCAATCTTATGTTTCAAGCTTGTTTTTCACTATATCTATATCCATATTACTGTCAGTTTTCATGGGAACAACTGAGTGCAACAATGTCTTGACTGAAATGCTGCAAACAGAGTCTGTGGCTCTGTCACAGAAAGAGCAGACAGCATTGAACCACTCACAGAGATACATCAGGAATGCAGACCAAGTTGGAAAGCTTCTTGTGTTTTTGCACAGGGTCCTTTGTTCTTTGAACAAAACAAATTAAAGTAACCTTCAATGCTGAAACAGGCTTTGGTAGAAGGCCTGTCGTTATAAGTGTAGAGCAATAATTGATGTTCTTATACATACAGCTCCTTCCCAAATGTTTGATAATGTTATGTCTGATAACCTTATTGCAATGGAAGTCATATAAGTTGAGGTGTCCATAAACAATGCTAAATGCATTAACTTGAGAATCTCCACACTACCTTCCTTTACAAATAGACATAAGGCTCAGAAGGAATAGAAGAAGAAAGGTATTGCGAGGGATTGCAAAAGTAATGTTCCAACAATTCTCGCTGTGACCTTTCGGGGGCCCCGTGTAACCCAGGCCTAAATTGCCCTACATCTCAAATATGCTTGATGCCTGGACTCATCCTCACAAACAAAATAGCATCATGTTCTAACAACTTCTGATAAACCCTTCAGTCTCCAGGTATTTTGGCAGGTTTATCAGTTTTATTAGAGACAGTGTGACATTTCTGAGGTTTCCTTACAACATGAACAGTCCTGAGAAACATATACGCTTTGCTGCTCATCACCTTCCTGCTGCTTCTTTAAGAAAACATGCACGTCTCCATGGAAAAGCAGCCTGTGCTGCTCTACAAACCAAACAGTAAACAGGACCTGCTGTTCACATGCAGGAAGCAGATCCCAGCCTGCACATTCAAAGCTTTTCATATTTGAAATGTGGAATTACCCATGAAATGTAAAAAAGATGCGTTTTTTACCTGCTCAAATAAATGCAAGTGACGGGAAAATACAGAAAACGGGCTGCCGCCCAGCCACAACTGCCTATCATTCATAACTGTCAACAGGAAACTCTTATGCCTACTTTAATGTATATCTAACAAAAGGAAAACACACAATCTGCCTCTGGGCTTTATTAGGCTATACCAGCACATTTCTTCCTCCCCGAGGATATTATGTGTTCACTCATGCTTGCTTTTCTGTATTCTAGTTAGCACAATATCTCAGATTCTTGTTTACAGATTTCAATGTAATTTTGTGAAAATTCAGACCATGGCTAAAAGCACAAGGAACAAAAGGACAAAGTAATACGTTCCACGTTCAGATCCAGGTATTTTCCAAGTATGTCTTAACATTACCACAGATGGCATTTTCGAAATTATTTCAGATTTCCACTTGAGCTACTGTAGTTAACTGAATGAAAAAAGTCAGACACATGTATCTAATTATTGTCTATTCCTATTTTATTTTGATGCACAATAAAACATGGCGCTATAGTTGCTGATTGAATCCAAAATTGAACCAGAATCCAAAAGTGAATTCATTTAAGCTGCAGATTTTGCTCTCCGTTTTCTCAACACCTTCATTTTTTGATTCTCTCGGGAACAAAAAAGAATTTTAAGCAGTGTGATTGGATGTTTCTTGCCAAAATGCACCATGGGAGTCATAGTTATATTCTCCCCCAAGGTGTTTGGCTTCTATTGTCAACTTTCAATCAAAGAACCAGATCTCTTCTGACGTAGCTTTTTTTGGACTGATGATTTAACTGGGAGAGTTTCATGCCGATAGGGGACATTGAAATGCTTGTCTGTGGGAAAAATGAATGGGACTTTTACCTCCAGAACCAGAGGTGCCCCAAATAGCGCCTCCCACTTCGCCACTATTTGACAAGTTAAAATGTCTGTTGTGAAAAAGGCCTCTTATTAAAATATCAGATTTAGAGGAATGTGCAGCCTTGACAGAAGTATGCACTCTGAGAGCTTTCTAGTTATAACCACAGTATCTGGATCCTTCCTCATATCTAAGTCTTTTTGAACTAGCTGTTTTATTTATTTCTTTTGCCTCTAAGAAATAAAATGCTCAGCACTCAGGCTTTCTAGTGGGCCTGGAAACCCTCTGCCCCCTGATACGCTCCACTACAGTCTGCCACACACAAAGCTCTTCCCAGTTTCACAGTGCCTTTTGACAGTGTCAGCCACAGTGCAGCAACCTTAGGCAACTTTAAAATTTTGGCCAGTTTCTTTTCAAAGGCAATCTTTCGCTCCTCAAAATAATGACAGCCTGCCTTTTCTCTGTCGTGAGCTGACATTTACTTCCAAGGATGAAACGTTTCTTGTTCCACCAAGGAGGCATCATTGACGTTATTAGTTACATGTGTGCTTTTTCTGCAATGACAACTTATCACATCTGCTGTGAGAAAAGTCTATTAGTATACTTCTATTTAAGGGCCTAATTGGCAAGCTCTCGGATACTAATGAGTCTCCTAATTAGTGCTTCATTAAAGGCCACCTAAGTCTTCATGATAAAACATGCAGACAGTGCGCAGATGAAAGACTATAATAGAGTACGTTGTCTGCTATGGCTGTTTACAGTCACAAAAATCTGAATTATTTTTAATGAATCAAAATTTCAAAAACATTTCAGTTAACTAAAGTGTACTGAGTACAAATATTTTACATTTTAGAGCAGTGGTATGGAATTTAAAAGTGAAAATGCTTTTAATTTAAACATTTTCAAAAAAATTGAATGGAAGCATGATATCATATAGTGCATAACAATCTCGTGCTCTGCTATTACTCAAAAGTTTGCAGTGTGTGTAGTGTGAGTTGAGCTCCCCTGTCCTTGCATAGTAGAGTCTGTAATGATTACCTATCTCAGCAATGGCCTCCTTGTCTTAAATTCTACAATCAACGATCATAAAGCGAACACCCAAGGCGTCTTATGATGCCGTCGTCGATGATGACGCACTGCAGATAGGCTTGTTAAAATTCAACCTGATAAGGTTAAAGAGTTAAGTGCAACGTTCAAGAGCTTCACTATGAAACAAGATATCCATTGAGGGAAAATGTGAATCACACCCCAACCACCCCCAACCCCAGTGGTGGAATGTAACTAAGTACATTTACTCAAGTACTGTACTTTAGTACATTTTTGAGCTACTTGTATTTTTCTTGAGTATTTCCATTTTATGCAACTTTATCTCAGAGGCAAATATTCTACTTTTTACTCCGCTACATTTGTCTGGCAGCTTTAGTTACTTTTCAGATTACAATTGTTCATACCCTTTCTGCCCAGAGAAAACCATGTATCTCCAGATTTGGTGAATTTGAATTTTTCCTTGAAGTGTTCCTTTATGGGTTGATTATATTAATCTCCAACTGAAATAAAAGATAAATAAACTATAAAGATTAAACTACCCAAAAGTAGATAAAGTAGTTAAAATGAGCTCAACCCTAAACATCTACAGCAGTAAAATGCGAAATACACATTAACGCAGCAGTAATACAAATCCAAAAACATCAGATTTAACAGTATAACACTGACAAGTACCATTGTAAAGTACTTTTACTTTTCTTCTTTCTTCTTCTTTAAGTACATTTTTCTGCTTCCAACTTGTATTATTTTCACAGTATGGTATTGATGCATTTACTTAAGTAAAGGATCTGAATACTTCTTCCATAGCATAAAGTCTCAACCACACTTCAAAAATTGTAATTGGAGCTTCCGGTAGCTCAACTGGTAGAGCACGCGCCCCATGTACAAGGTCCAACCCACAGCCCTTTGCTACATGTCTCTTCAACTGTTCCTATCGAATTGAAAAATCCAAAAAAATCTTTAAAAACAGTAATTACACTAAACAGAAAAAAAGGCTGCTGCTGTGACAAACTTCAAAACTGACTTTCTGAAGTCTGAATTTCAGTCACCTGTCAATGAAATCTGCTTCTTCTTCTCACCAGGGATATCTGAGGAAGACTGAGGAAGACAAATGCCATTTTTCTGTGAAATTACCAGTGAGTCATGCAGACAGACAAAAGCAGATTTAGGTATTGGCTCTGGAAATGTTTGCAGATCAAACAGCTTCAGATGGTGATGGATCATATGAGCGGCTCAGTGCTGGAGCAGCACGCCATCTAATGGACACAGAGAGGACGGTCATGCCTGGTTTTCTGTTTTTTCTAGTTGAATTGATGACACTGAAGGATTCCCAAAGTTTTCCACGTCAGAGAAACAGGTTTGACAGAAATACTTTAACCCTGGGGAGCCTGCTAGAGGCTCTGTGCAGGATCTTGTAACTGTACTGAGAGTGTGAAGGTGAGCACAGCAGGTACAGTGAAAAACACTCAGTCTTATACAATATGCATAAACCATATAACTTTTTTATAATAATATTTTCCTTTCAGTCTGGAACCGGTCCAACAAAAAATCCTCAAATCTCTGATGGGGAACAACAAACAAAAAGTCAAGGATCCCTGACCGCTTGAACAGCTGACATTTTAAAAAGAGGTGAGCAATCTGGGCAAAATGTTTGTTTTAGTGTTTTACCAAATCCTATATAATTTTTAAAAAATGTTATTAATTCCCATTCATTTAGACGAGAGAACAACAAACAACAATATCCTCATATAAGAAATTTGTAACGGCACAATAATGACATTAATAATTAGCCTGTTGTATTTTGAAAAATAACAACTCTTCTTCGCTCTTCCCTCGCGTTGCTGGTTTGAATCTACAGACTGACTGGAAAAAAACTGAATGAGTAGTTCTCCCTTTCTTTCATTCAATAAATACTTTGAGCAAGGCACTAAACAAGAGCGATGAACCCTACCAGAACTAGACAGCAGCTAAAGGAAAACCAACTGTGTGCAATGTTTAAATTAAAACCTACAACTAGAAATCTAAAACTGATCCCAACCAGAGGATGAATGGAAAAAATGTGCAGAGACAAAGAATATGCTCCACGCTACATATATATATATATATTTACTAAAAGATGTGACACATTTATCTTCTCACACTTTTTCCTTCCCATTATTAAAATGTGTGTGTGTAAGAGACAGAAATTCAGACAGAAATGAAGATAAAATAAACTAAAGAAATGATTATAGATTAAATGAGAAGCTTTAAGGGAAGAGGGATGTAATGAACGTGTCTGTGTGTGTGTGTGTGTGTGTGTGTGTGTGTTTGTGTGTGTGTGTGTGTGTGGGGGGGGTTATAAAGAGACAGAGTGAAGGAAGCAGATATGGAGGAAGGAAGGAGATAAAGACAGGAGGAGGGAAAGCATAAATATTTTGTGGAAATACATTCCTTGTTGGTTTGCTCATGAAGCCGAATTATTCCAACAGTCCAACAGACGCAGTGCTGCTTACAATAAAATACAACACAACTGTAAACTACTGCTACTAATACTACTGAACATGTGCTGCACTGATCTCATGATAAACGCTGTAGACAATGATACATGAAAACTATGACAAACTTCCATAGAAATATTTCATGTCTTTACAGGATCATCATGGGAATATTCAAGAAAACATTGCTGTTAAGCAACACAAACACACTTTTAAAATCCAATGAGTGTATTATAGGGATGAGATATTACATTAAGATAATTAAGTCTAAAATCACTGTTGAGTATCACAGACAAGCTTTATGTCCATTGGGAAATCAGTGATTTATTTTTCCAGGAGCAAACTGTCAGCCCCTCGGTTTTCTTCCTTACTTTGTCATAGGAAACTGTACATATAAAAGATATCAGCGATTTCTCTGAGCGCATCTGCCTTAATATCACAGTTTTGAAGTCTTGAGGTAAACTTTAAAGACTCATTCTCACTCACCTCAGCGACCGGTCGTCCTTTCTCGTGGCGTATTTTCTTGCAGGAAAATGCTGCTGAACCTGTTGAAAGTGTCAGTCAGGGAATACTGCTGCAGTTATCGCTGTTTCCCATTTTTATTGCAGCGAGTTACTTAGATAATTAGACTTCAAACTCTGCAACATGCAGCAATACATGCCCGACCGGCCGTCACTGTGACGTCGGCGACCGGATCACATGACAGGAAGTGTAGCTCTGGGACGTAAACAGCTCTACTACACTAACCACGAGCTCCGCTGAAGCGGCTTTCTGCCCACTTTTACTGCTCAACATTGGCCTGTGTGTTGCAGAAATCAAATTACACACACCCGTTTCTGTTTGTTCAAACATTTATTAAGGTCAATTAGGCTTATCTGTTATTAGCCTACTCATGACTGTTTATTTCCTTCTATGTTTTTCACTTACTCATCTTTCTTGACCTTTTGTTTGCTATTTATGGACTCCTGCTCAGTGACTCTTTCAAATTTAAAAGTCCTCAGAATGGCTATTTAACTATCTGACTCATTTTTTTGTTGGCATCATAATTTATTCATAGTATATATTAATATATATATACACACACATAGTATT
This sequence comes from Coreoperca whiteheadi, assembly GCA_011952105.1. Taxonomy (NCBI): domain Eukaryota; kingdom Metazoa; phylum Chordata; class Actinopteri; order Centrarchiformes; family Sinipercidae; genus Coreoperca; species Coreoperca whiteheadi. The sequence continues at coordinate 10,672,997 of CM022489.1, read as the reverse complement.
TTGTTTTTCATAAAATTTTCCCCTACATACTTTCCTACCAGGAACTTTGCATTTTCATTTCATTACACAGTGAAACCATTTTTGTTTAGCACAAACAGGCCAAGTAATAGTTTTAAGCACATAACAATTGAAAGTGGGTCAAAAAAAGAGAAGAAAAAAGAGAAAACAATATTGAAAAAAAAGAGGTTCTAAACCAAAGTCAGCCTTCAGGTCTTATGTAAAAACATACTTTTCAACAGTTCAGGATGACAACATATATTTTCTGCTTTTGTGTCTTACTTAAATAGATGGACAGACTTGATTCTGAAGTAAATGTTCCCTCACACTCACAGATGTTATTCAGATTTACAGATATTAGGCAAACAAGGCAATTACTTCAGACTTCTCCTTATGTTTTCACTGGCAAAGTGTCTCAGTAGTGACGTTACACTCACAGACGCAAAGACAGCAAAACCACACCCTCATCCAGAAACACATTCAATCTGACCTTTTCGGGTAATCCTCACTATCAAACCCTGCAGACAACACGCTTTATCTCTGTAGTCTGAGTCATCTGTCTGGGGAAACTTGACATGTTGAAGTGTGGGTGACAAGACAACAGACAGCAGGTTTTGGGGGCAGGGTGCTGGGTGGTTCTTCTGAGCATAATATCAGTCTGAGTCAGGGATCACAACAACAAGTGATATGGAAAAGCAAAATACAACACATTTAAAAAGTATGCATTTTGGGAATATTAATTTTATTTCGGTGAACACTTCACAATTTTGCACTTTACATCTGTCTGACAGTACGTGAATAATGCACACAGAAGAGGCTGGATCACCCAAGTTTTTTACAAACATGGATTTACTGCAATCCGTGAGCGTAAACACGTTGCACCGCTGCAAAATTACCTTGTCTAAATAATATAAAAGTAATCAGAATATTACATTTTTGATTGCACTGGAGAGAGCTGTATGTTGGATGTCAAGAGAATTAAAATGAATGAAGGAGAGCAGCTTTGCCACATAGCTAAAATTCAGTAGAAGATTACATGTGTCAACATTGTATGTGAAGAGATATACAGAGTGAAAACTGGTCTTTGAGCTGTAATTAAAATATTGTGAAATGCAAGGCATGGCTATATTTCTGCAGGCTAGTTTCAGGTCTATTGTTTATTAAAGGCAGAAATAATCTAATTGCCCAGGATTACAGTCTAACAGAAGCAAGCCAAACTACAATTGTAGCTGCACTTGTTTGCATTATTTCTAGCCACAACTGAATCTTCATCTGTTACCTTCCACCTTTTATGTTTTTATCTCTTTCCTTGGTTAGTTGCTCATAATAACTCTATCACATTGCATTTTTTCCACTGTTCCTGCCGAAATTTAAATCAACCTATGAGTTTATTCCTGCATCTGAAAACCGTTTGTAGGACCAACTACAATCTGCACTGGAGGCCAGACAAGACATTATTCGGATATACATCATGTATGGCAATAAATAACATGATACAAATTATATTTCACATACACTTGTACATTCCAATTTCCAAAAGAGGCATTTGTATGCAGATAACACTCATTTTACATACACTCTCAACACTGGAAACACATCAGGTGCACTACTGACGAAGCAAATCCCCAAATCATTATGGAAACTTAAAATGTACTGTATTCTTATAACTTGTAACATGTAAGAGTGCAATTATGAATTGTAAGGACATAAATTGATGGACAGACATTTGTACCTTTTAGGCTGATTCTCTTTTCAAAAGAAACTATGGGGTAAGAGTTAGTGCAACAGTTGATTAAGCTTCAGAGCCTTAATCCGCCGTGTTAAAAGCAGCCAAATAAGCAGGTCAATGTTCAAAGCTGAGGCACCAATACTCCACTATCATTGACAAAAGTTCTACATAGAAAAATAGGAGCCTGAGTGAAAGACATAAAACTTGTCTTTTTCTTGTGTGTGAATGACATTTATGTGTTTTTTATGTCCAGAAACATCAGAGTCGTACAGCAGACCGGACTCCTCCTGGAGTCAGTGTCCAATGAAGTCTCCAGTCTCCAGTCTCCTCTGTCATTTTGAGTACTGGGCGAACGGAGATTCCTCGTTCACTTTGCCCTGAAGAGATGAAAGGAAACAGCAATGGGGTTAAAAATGTATTCATAAGAACCCGCAACCAGCGTGGTGTTAAAATGTCTGTATTGGATGTCTGGTGTTACAAACCTGCTTTACCAACTGAGCTAAACTTAAAAGTGATTCAGAAATAAGGCTCAAGGAGTCGGCATAGCGGAGTGCTGATTTTCATAAATTTTTTCTTTATTTGATATCATCCGTTCTCATTATCAACTTCTATTCAGGGTAGCAAGTAGATGGAGCGTGTCCCATCATGCACTGAACTCATTTTATTTTATTTGAGGGATTTATACGGTGAATACAGCAACATTTCAGAAAAGAGAAAAGTTCTGGTTTGTGATTGGACAGAACCAAAGTCAATACAGAGTTCCTGTTTGCAGAAGTTCAATATCATTTCCTGTTTCCTGAATTATTTTCTGTTTGTAACATCTCTGCAGTGTCTTTTTTGCGCAAATGTTAAGCTAAATTGGAAAAGATGGAAGAAGACATTGAAACAATGAGATATTTCAACGAAGGACACTCATAACAAGACAAACAAGATTGCCAAGGAGTTGCAAAGCAGAAACAGGAAATTACCATGTAAGTGAGTCAAGACACAAGTTTAAATGACATGTAGGTGCATCCATGGGTGTTAAATAGTATTCTGACCAAACGGCGTCATCTTTCCAATCCTGTGGGTTTGATTCTGTTTGGAAGCTCCACATGCAGGAGGTTTTTCACTGAATAACACTACAGTCTATATCCCTGTCACTTATTAAACCTGAAAGTTATCTGCTCATCATCACCTGCTCAGTTTGCAAAATCAGCTCTTTTTGTGTTTTGACCCGTATGCTGTTGGCCGTGTACTGTAAGTGCTGCTGTGTATGTTCATAGGCAGTACAGTCTGTCCTAATCCAACACAATGTCCTGGAAGCTTTTTACAGCAGCTACCGTCATGTGGCAATAAAGATTTATAGATAGCTGGTGACTAGCTATATTCTATAGAGTGTTTCACCTTTGTCTCTGTAGAGAAATCTCCCTGTATTTCCACATAGTTGAGACCTGATTTTGGCTACATTTTCACATGAAATGACATCTAAAGACTCCAGGAGAGTGTGTGAATGCCTGCTGAGACACTGAGTACTAATGATAAGGTTTCACTTCTGATGAAAGTGCTTATTCATTACATGCTCACCACACTCTGTCCTGTTTCTGAGACCTTTGTTTTTTTGTTTTTTTTAACACACTTAACCCAGTAAGGCTTCCTGTTTGTGCAAAAAAGAGGGAAGAAAATGACTGTGCTCACAGCTGAGAGTAAAAGGAAGAAAATTATACATGGCAGTTGTAAACATTTTACATTCCAGCCCTTATTCACTGCCAGGGTTGACAGTAGGGGTGGGTGATATGGCCCTAAAATATCACGATATTTCATGGCATTTCTGCAATATGACGATATGATAAAATCCTGAAAACAAGATATACTGTATATCTATCGATCTACAATATTTGAAAGAATAGGCCTACATTACCCTATTTCTAGTAAGTTATTTCACCATTGTAACTCTGCTTTATTCTCCACTTTATTTTAGTGTTTACTCACAAACTACCTTTCTTTTCTCTTCAATTCTCTTTTCCCGCACACACCTACACCTCTCTCTCTAACTGCACAGTGCACACACACACACGCACACACTGGCTTGCTGACTTTGTTTCTCATTCTGCCTGTACTTGTTGACCTTCTTCGTCAGCACTGTGTTTTATAAAGTCACCCAAAAAACACCACTAGCGCATTCGATTTTTTTCCGCGATTCTGTTTTCACAGCAGCAGGTGAGCCGTGTGGAGGAGGCTTGTCCTCAATGACGTCGCCTACTGCAACGATCGAAACCAATGTGGCACTGAATGACATCGGCACCAACAGGTACACGTTGCAAGCTTTTACTAAACAAAGGCATAAGTAGGAGACTCTCTCCGCAGAGCATGTGCGATTGTCAGCAGACAGCACAGGAGGGGTAGAGCAAGGGGAGATTGTCCACTAATCGGTCGCAGATGGCGCCATTAATATACCTGGGCAGCCCGATCAAATAAAGTCTATGTGTGAGAAACACTGCTTGATCCTTTGTAACCAAACCACTTCCACACTACTGAAGTCGCTCCCCTTTTTAGAACCAACTCCTCCACCGTGAAGCCGGTAGCAATGTTACTGCTTTCTGCGATGCTTGTTGCTGCTGTGCATAAAGGTACAACGTCATTATGTCAACAAGTTGGAATGTTGCCATTTTCACGATAGTATTTTTTTTATAATATTAAAATGTATACTGGTATTATTGTGAAACAATATGTTATGGCACACCCCTAGCTGACAGTTCAATTTTTGTTGTTGAGCAAGACACTGCCACACACACACCTTGTTCATGTTTTAAGCATATCCTACATCGTCAGCTCACTTGTACACACAAGGCAGAACCTCACTATATTTGTGTCACATCATTGTTTACTGTGTATTTTTCTTGGTTCTCAGTCTGATACAATTTATTTGTGGGCTTCCATCTTTTCTTGGATATGTGCCAGCCTCATCTAAATGTCACCTACATTTTGTAAAGATTAGATTAAATTTAAGTAGTTTGAATATGAAAATCAGTTTAAAAATTTAAAAATGTCAGGTTACTGTTTTCTAACTCACCATCGGCACATCTTCAAGTCTTTCGAAGTTGGACCTTGGTGATCGGATACATTTCACGGTGGCAACCACCACCATGAGGGCGAGGACGATACAGAAGATGCAAAGGATGGCCACGAGGCCGGGATTTGCTGCCAAGTCACCTTTTCCCCAGTCGTGTGAAAGACCTGAGGGTGAGACACAAAAATGTTAGCTTCCTAACTACTCAACATTTGACTACATTTCTGCTTCTGTCAAAAAAAGAAGGGCATTGAAAAGGAAAGAATTCCAACTCTAAATGTGCCAGCAGAGGGCACTCAAAGTGCAAAACTTATTACGGTCAACCTATATGTGTTGCTATGACAACCATGACTTGCAATGTTCCACAGCAGTTCCACCATTTTGTCTGATCTGTGACCAAACAAATATTGACAAGCACCTTTTATATTCACCAATAATACCCTTGTTGGAACATTAGCTTCTTCCTTGCACGCGTGACAATGTGGCCTAACTAATTTGACAGTCTATACATTTGTGAACTCAATTTCCTTGTCACTGTACTAATTATTTTTTACATTACCTTGGTCGCGTTTGTGGAATCTCGTCGTTAACTGATTTGGAACTGGATTTTTTGTCCAGTACTATTTTTACAGTTTCACAATTGCTTCCAGTAAAAACCTCAAAGGCCAACTGCTGTCTTTAACCTTTACTGGAAGTTTGTTAGCTCGCTGCGTAGCTGAGCACCTATACGCATAGTGCGCGCAGAAAATTGAATACATTCTTTACTTTTAAGATTGTACATAGAAATGACAGCTTGTTTTGCTGTCTATTGGCCGGTTTTAAAGATATTCTGGCCCCTAGTGGCCAAAAATGGATCAATGCAGCTTTAAAGTAAATAAAAGTAATTTGCAGCCTGTTATTTTGCTGCTGAATAAAACTCCACACGGACTGACCTATTTCACTACAAATAATTACTAACCACAAAGGGACCATATCTATGTGAAGATGTGGCAGATTTTAATTTTGTCATGTTCCTAGAGGTGTAGATTCAATCACTGTCCTCTGATTCAGAATAAAGAATGAACCCTCAAACCCTCTGACCCAGCTCTGACCGTCGTCTCACCTGGACTAATTGTGTTAACGGTGGTGGTTATGGTGACGTTTGGTGATTCTGATGCTGGTGGAAGTGTCGTTCCTTGGGGAACTGTCTCGCTGGACGTCTGGTTTGACGTCTGGTTGGTCGCAGCAGTCTGAGAAGGGGGGGTGGGTTGTGTTTCTTCTGTCGTGTTGGGTGTTTGTGGGGAAGTCAAGGACGGTGGTGACGATGACACTTTTTCTGAAGTGACTGCTGTGGTACTCTGCGGTTTGTCGCTGGTGTTTTTCACAGTGGATGAAATGACATTTTTCTTTGTCACACTCAAACTGCTGTGGTGTGCAGCATTTGTGGTTATCGCCGATGTCAGTTTAGCTGCAGAGGAACAAACAGAATGAAAAACAAATGATGCACAGCATTGACACTTGATCAAGATAAGGATAGTGGAGAGTGTTTTGTGGCTTTTTTCAAGGTTAAGAAAAACAGCCAATACTTTAAACCAAAAACACAAGCAAAGCTGGGAATTCTGTGCCCTATGCATAGGAGGTGACTATGGGCCCGCCTCCACTATAGATTATCTTAATTTGATGACACAGCCTGCACATACATAGTACTGCACTTGCCCCAGTTTTCCCCCCTCATGTATCACATTTGAGTTACAAAGCAAAGCATCCTATTTTCCTAAATACATATACCGGTCACAGCCAATCTTTGAAAAACCCAGAGGCAGTGGCCGCCGGTCAATAGACGGTGCACATTCAACGCCCCACCAGCCACAAAGCTTAATTCAGAGTCAGCAAGCTTAATAACTTATTAAATATTTCAAATGATCCTACTTTTTAAGCATTTTAATAGGACTTCAAATGACAATATACTGTATGAAATTAACTGCGAAAATGTGTCTATTTTGTATTGTCTTTCCTAACAGGCCATACAGCTTCCATCTAATACAAGAAAATGGGAGTAAAAGGGGCAATTGAGTTTAAAGGAAGCCACATACTTAGAAAACTATATTTCTGTTTTGTCTTGTTGGTCTCAGGCTACAAAACTGTCGTCTATTGTAGTTGCTGATGGAATTTTGTTAAAGGTTTTTGTAGATTTTATCGAAAGCACATTGTAGAGCAGTATGGAGTCAAAATATAAACTAAAGTGTGCCTTTAGTCTAGATACTTCAGGGGTCCTCCTTCAGGTTGGGGCCCTGTTAAACACAACAGCTAGTTGCTACTTACAGTATTGTTTATAGGTTCAGTCTTAACTTTGGAAACAGCATTTGACACCTCAAGTCCATTTAGTAGCTCCTCCATGGGGCTTTAAATCATATCACTAATGTGGGATATACTTTTATACTCCGATATGATCAAAGCTCCAGAAGAGCTCCTGTAAATTTGAGATGAGACTTGTGTCAACTGCTGTTTCAGGCGAAAGACTGAACTTTGAATCTCTATTTTTAGGCAGACATGAATGAGAAGTCATGAGGGAAAAAAGTGACCATCTACATTTCCACGACAACTGAACAAACTCCATCTGCTGATGAAGATTGCGTGAAATGATCAAACGCTCCATAACAGGTTCTAAAATGGACCTTGAGGTAAGGTTGTTTTGTTGACTAACAAAGCGCATTTCACAGTTCAGTTTGGGGTTCAGATGAGGCTGTTGACTTGGCACAGTGTTTAATAAAGAAGAATTAGAAGTCAGGTAAGGATTTGTGTTTAGTGGTGATGCAGACAAACAGCTGGCATTGTGTACTATGGGTGTGTGTATAAAAGTGTTTGTATACGCTGCAGTAGCTCAGGATCACTTTCACTGATTACATATTTGCTTCAGTTTCCACCCAGAGGTGACGTTCCCATTTATTTTAACTTCCTCTTATGATTCACTAATAGCAGTTCATATTTCATTTTAATATTCTGTATAACAGAAATGCAGAAAGACAAACATTGACTTGTATTTTACAGCTACACACATTGCTTTGAATATGAATATATAAAGTCAGATAATGCTTAGATATTGCTGTTGAAGATGTTAAAATTCTACTAAATACAATGATTTCCCGCATATTGAGAAAGAAACAGCACCAAACTACCTCAGACAAACCACTTGAACCTCCCTCTCACTGCAGCAAGTTTCCTGTTTGCATAACTTTGCATCTTTATCATACTTTAACACAACACTCAGGCAAATTCTCAAACAAATGAATCACATCCGTTTAAAAAGGTAAAAATGTGAAATGTTGACTTACTTGGACAAACTGTCGCTGCAAACAGGGACACCAGCACGGTGAGGCGCATCGCTGCAGGCATGCTTAGAGAGGAAAAGGCTCGCGGTCATATCGACAACTTTCAAACACAAACACAAACACACACACACAGAGAGACTAGGCTACATCCTTGACAGCAGGATGTGTTGAATGCCTGAGGAGGAGTGCTCTGAACGGTGGGCTGGAGCATATCAAATCATGCTGGTTAGTCAATGTTTGAACACGGCTCTATATTTGCTGTTATTCAGCAGGCAGCTGCAGCTCACAGGTTTATTTCTAAACGGATTTATACACACTAAAGTGACATTTGGGTCAATTTCCTTACTTTCTACAGCTGACTGCTCGATCCTATAATGATCTATGTTATCCCAGGTCAGGAAATCTTTTACTTCAGCGGTTCTGATTGCTCACGGACTAGCACCGCCTCTTTCCTGCTGCACGCAACGTGCTTCTTTATTTCTGTGCAGCAGAAATATCGTGCACTTATTTCAGCTATTATTCCTGTCTTGCACTGTAATTTCTATTCTCCTGTTTAATCCGTTTTATATATAGAGAAGCTATTGTATTTAGCAGCACTCGTATTCTGCACCTCCTCCCCTCCCCTCCCCTCCCCAACACAAAGCGATAGACCAGAGATGTTTGTGTGTGCTGGACACACACTGTTTATTGAAGTGACGAAACTATTGTCATACAGTGGACGAGTCTGTGAACCATGAATCTGTATTTAAAAAAAAAATAATAATAATAATAAAAAAAAGACATTCCTGGGAAAACGTGGGCTGAATAACTGCCTCAGGGAGAACAAAACCAAGAAAAGATCCTTCTTAATACAATGCCAACAGAACTGCGTCTCTTACATATTTTCTTAATAAGTTGTCTTATGAACAGCACATGTACAGCAGTTAAATTTAACACATTTTTGCTTCTTGAAGATGTACCATTGTACTACCTCTATGTCTGCTTGTACTGTATGTTTACATTGTATAAAATGGCTTAAATCCAAAATTACCGTACAGACTTTTACACAAAACTTTGTTTTATACTTACAATTATATATAATATTTTAAGTAGATTGCATCTTGGGAATGACAAAACAACATTGTGCGACAACAAAGTTATGTTGAATTGGCATGTTTTTGAAAAGGTGCTACATGAATAAACAAATTGAGCTTATACTTTGTGTATTGTTATGGTTTGTATGACAATATGGAAGGATTATTCCAAACAATACAAAAACATTTTTGCAACATTGGATTGAGAGATGACAAATTCTAAGCGACAATGAATGTCCTTGGTCACATTTTTCCTGTTTGATGTAATAAAAATCAAAGAGCAAAAATGTTATCAGTAGAACTTAATATCTGAGGAAAGGGCAGAGAGCAAAAAAGTGCAAAGAACTGAACCTCTTCTCTATTCAAAGAGTAAAAAGCTGTGATTATAATTGAGCAAATAAGCATATCAGAGTGTTTTGGTCTTTCCTGATAAATTCTTTTATGCTTCATAATTTATAACAGCTTCTATGTTTAAGGATTTTTTAATACATACATAATAAATGTGACTTTTTGCATCCCCATTACAGACATGAAGGGTGAAGTGTTCCAGCACTTCTACTTAAATCCACAACTCGTCTGAGTTCAGACAGTCGGGGGAAACGGTTATAACAGTCTCCCAACGTTTAGCAAAGGCTGAAAAGACGTTTGAACAGATAAAAACAGCTATGTGTTCTTTTGCCTCAGAGGAATGACTTCGCAGTAGAGCATGAATACTAAGCTCTAAGCTTTCTCCTCTAGAGGCTTGGAAGGTGGGAGCGCTTCCTGCTGCACATCCACAGCACTGCTGTCTGATACCACCTCAGTGGGGTGGCTGTCATCCTGTCAACACAGCAGAAACCAATACACACAATCAATATAATCAGTATCACTTCACTTTTTTTTTTTTTTTAAACTACTGAACAAGTAGAAAACTCTTAGACAAAATGAGTTCTGATGTATATTGTATAGACATATAGTTCCCACCTAATTCACCTACATTAATGGCAAAGTTTGAAATGTAGCCTTCATTAAGGCAAAAATATAAAAACAAAAAGAAAATCATGGAGACTAAGACACAGAAAACTGCAACATTTAAATATAAAAAGCACATCATAAAAAAGTAGTTAATCTTATTGTGAAACCACTTGACAAAATAATCTATTATTTAGCACCTGAGGCCCCTTTTATAATTACATACCATACATTAGGGAAGAACAATAATAAATAAACCTAAATCAATTTGAAAAGCTTTGTTTGTTTACATTTATTTTATAGTGTATGAAGTAACCAAAACAGATATAAAAGGACCACAGTATTAAAAAAAAAAGAAGCTGTTAAATGGTAAAAAGAAAACAAGTTTAAAAAAAGAAAACACATTCTCTTCATAAAGTGAAGAGTATCCAGGAAGCTGAATGTCCCTTTAATGTCATGTGTGGCTGACTTACTCGGTGTTTGAGGTAGGACAGGTAGGTGTCCCCCCCTAAGGTGAAAAGGTTGATGAACACAACACGGAATTTGGGTGAAAGAAAGTAGAAGTTGATCATCTGAGCGGCAGGCCAAACACACCATTCCACCTGCAGGCAAGAACAACACAGATTAGCATCAACAAACCCGAAGAGATTACCCCACGAACACACACACATTAGTTTTGTGCCTTAGAGGAAACATTAAAACTTGCATATAGTCAAACTCATGTTACCAAAATGAATAAGTTAATTATTCCTTTTGCATTTTTCAGAGTGATGAATTAATGCATGAAACGGGATACACTGTCTATAGCTTTGTTTTGCACGTCTGTATGTTAAATGAACCCAGTGTTTCTTTGTTTAGTATGCTTCATTTGTCCAGGTGAGAACAATGAGCAGCAAATTACTGCACTGAAATATAAAGGATTATGGTAGAACGTAGCAAATTTAGTCCTTCAGGTTTGGAAAGCTGAGCAGAACCAAAACGAAGGCCGGATTGATGCTCACATTCAGCTTTTTCTCCTTGTGTTTTACACGAACACCGAAGCACACCAGGACAGTCGTGTTCAGGTTAAGTCACAGTTACAAATGCTAAAAAGCTGTAAAGTTGACTTCTCGCCCCTGCTTAAGAATAAAGAGGAACATGTGATGTGCTGAGTGAACAATAATGTGAGCACACGTGCACTGATCTGACGCTCCAGATCTGCAGGTCAGAGACCCTGACAGGTGTACTTGCCATAAAAAATTCCCAGAACTTGTCTTTAAACTCCTCCCATCCTTCAGATAAGGTGTGTCCCTCCAAGAGACCCATACCTGCAATAAACAGAGTTGTCTGTCAGATGTGTGTCAGCGCCATGTTTCATTAAAACCAACTTCAGATAAGGTCAGAGGCGGGACAAGTGTCGAACCACTCACCCACGTCTTCAAGTACAACCTTTGACTCTGTACACACGGTCTTATGTGTGCGTGTCATAGAGAAACTGCTTATGTACTCACACCCTTACAAATGTTGAGGCGTGTGTGTGTGTGTGTGTGTGTGTGTGTGCACAAAGGGAGGAAGGAGACTGCTTAGTGTCAATATACTCTGAAATCCTTCTCACCTAAGAAATACCACAAGCCAAGTGTTGGCGAGGCGATAAGCTGGTCCACCAGAACCTTCTTGCCCACCGTGTTCAGAGCTCTGCCCACATACACTTTGTCCAGCCAGCCGTACCAGTAGTGCAGCAGTGGACCCATGGAGCAGCCCGCCACAAACATGCGACCTTTAGGGGGAAAGAATTCAAGGAAAAATGAAGTTTTCAAAATGTAACACATTCCACAAATTTAACAGATGTATACTGTGTTTAGAAAAAAATTTAACATTTTGGAAAATGTATATATATATGCGCGTGTGTGGTTGTGATTTATGAACATTTATATTTTTCTTTTAATTGTTTTTTTTTAGTTTAATTTTTGGCAAAAGGTAACAGAACACAAAAAAGACATTAAAATATTTTTTTAAAGTTGTGCTGTAACACCCGGCTGAAGAGCTGTGTTTTGCTGCCCTCTCTGGTTGAAGGTTTCAGGCCTGTTTCACCTCTGACTACATCCAGCATCACTGATGCTTTTAGTTTTTCTTATTTTTTATTTTTAAAGTAGTAGTAGTAATAGTATCAGTAGTAAGCTCTTTTGAGATGGGAGCACACAATGTAAACAGAACCACATCCTCATAAAGAATATAATAAAAATCAAATAGTATACACTCTCTGTAGGGGTCTCTTCAAATAATACAAAGGCATCACTTTTTATCTCTCCTTACACTTAAGTGATTTGTAGAACAGTGCCAGCTCTTTCATGAAAAACCAACAGCAAAGCTTGTGTCCCAATACATCTGCATTTTTTACCTAAAACAAACAAAGTGTGACTTTAGAGAAATTCAGTTTTCTTATCCTCCATACGATTCCAAACGTAACATAATTTCTGGTGAAACGGGTGAAATTTTGGAGTCTAGCCAATCATACAGATAATAATAGAAAGTATTGCTATAAGAGGGCAGAGAGAGACAGAGGAAAAGTAAGTGGTCCGTAGTTTCTACTTCTCCATCACAAACGCTGCAGCTATTGTGATCAAAGTTGAACCGTCTAAGGAATTCACTTGAAGGATATATATCGTTAAAACACTTTAAAGTGAAAGTTTTTTGCCTTTGGAGGTAAAGGTAAGTTTAGGATGTTAGTGTGTCATTTCTGTAAGGTTGGTTGACTGAATGCATGAGAAGCTGAGTTTCTGCTGAATTGCACAGGTAAATAAAGTGATCCGTGTCCTCTTTACAAGTGTTTTTATATCAAGTGAGCGCATGTTCATCAACCATTAGTGATGGGTGGTGAGAGGGGGCAACCATATGAGGTTTCACTTTTTTGGCCATCAAAATAAAAGGAAGCTGGTACACTTTTAATAACCGTATCATATTGGTTATGGTTGCACTGGAAGTTAAACTTCATACAAAATATCTCAAAAGGTAAGCTATTTCCAGATTTGTCTAATAAATGGGTGACAGGCCAAATATTTCTCTCCATCCAGTCACTGAGAAATAAAGACCCTATTTCGATAAAGAATGAATCTGCAATTCCAGATGCGGACATCGTGCAGTGTGAAATGGTGCTTGTACATTATCCAATATAACAATACTTGTGAACGGAATGATGATTATTTTACAGGCAATGTTTGAACAAGAAAGTCACAGCGTAAAAGGAAATCACTGCCACCAATCTTTAAAAAAAAAAAAAAAAAGTTCCTGGAAATACGATACCAAAGGCTGTTGTTTACAAGAAAGGATCTTAGCCATTTGATTTTCAAGGTTCCATTTATCAGTCCAGTCAAAGTCAATAGCCTGAAGACCACCACCCTCATAACCTTGAACCAAGGCTGCTTTCTTTAAATAATGAGCTTCTCTTTACCATATGTAGTCAAAGTTTAACTTGTTGATGGTCTTTACTGCTTTGTTAGATAAGGAGATGGAATAAACTGGATAAGGGAAGCTTGAGATACTTTCCATCTTTGTTGTATAAATGCGACCAAATAAAGATCTCTCTTTAGCCCTCTGTCTAACCTCGATTTGCATTCATCCATTTGGTTCCATGTATTCAAAGTTTTGCTTTATTTACGATCCTTTGAATAATATGCACGCCTAAGTATTTGACCGTCGTGTTAATGGGGATGCCATATGCTGCCACAAGATGGCAGGCAGGTATAGCTAATAATTTACATCTTTTCAGATTCAGTTGTAAACCAGATGCTTTGGAAAATAAATCTATGATCCGATTGCCTTTGGAACCCGCTCAAAATTTTCCAGAGACAAAGTTGTATCGTCTGCCAGTTGACTTAAGACTATTTGGTTCTCAAAGACACTCTGCATTTCTGCTGGAATTAAGAAGAGAGATAGGGAAATTGGGCAGCCTTGTTTTATACCTCTGTTCACTGTAAAACGAGGGGAAGTACCACCTGATAAAGATACCGAGCTGTTGGTGTCATGATAAAAGCATTTGATTACATTCCTGAAATTCTCTCCAAATGCCAGGGAGTTGCAATGCCTAAAACAAAATAAACTGATGTGCTACCATGTGGGAAGCTTTATATAAAAAAACAAGAAAGGAATAAGTCTGTCATCATTTATATAATAAGTATATATTTCACTATATTCAAGTAGATCCAGGACTAGGCATTCATTAATTATTATGTATTGATCTAACTTCCATAAATCCTGACTGGGCTACTGATGGGTGTCGTCAGAAATGTGCTTTGTTGCACCTACTACAGAGTCCTGGAGTGCACCTGTACAAGGTGAGACATTAAACCACTGAAGGTCAGCAAAAACAAGCTTTTCAGGGGGTGTTAAATTATTCTTTTTAAACATCTCACCAAAAAAAAGAAATAGAAAAATGACAACTAGCCTACAATTTTACTAAATATGAAACACATTAGCACAACAAACAAGAGCTAACTATTTGAAAAGATTATTGAAATGTTTGTGGTGCTTTAGATACCTTGCATTTATTGTGATTTATAGGTTGCATGACCGCAGACACCACCCAGATGAAGGAAAGAAAGCTGAAAACATTTGAGGACTAAAAACGTGGTGTAGGCTAATGGCGAGGAGCTGTGCAACGCGTTTGTTTTCACGGACTTTGCCACGCTGGTTTGCACAGATGCTGTTTACTGCACAGCTTCTGGCCAAAATATAAGCGTCTGGCCAGATGTTGAATCATACCGTATCGTATTGTTCGATACAAGGCCCTTGACTGAATCTATTTGCCACAGGCTTTGCCAGAGGAGATTGTTTTGCAGAGGTGGTAAGCTACCCAGACCCTGACGCGGCTATTGCAGATATCATTTAGGCTATCGTCATTAGAACCGGATTCAAACAAAAGTTTTAGTTTTAGCAAATTATCTGGAGGTGCTGTAAGAACACACTTTGTAAGAACGAAGTGTGATGGTTTGCTGCAGAAATGCTCGATTCTAAGAGAACCATCACGCCTGTGTTCTCCTCTATCAGCCGCACAAACCAGTAGTTTACATTACATTCATTTGGCGTTTGTCTAAAGCGACTTACGGTGATGGCCCTTGACATTACACTTCACCGAGCCTGAGGCCAGTCATTCAGTCACGAGTGGAGAAAGACACCAATACCTGCGCGGTGGACGGTGCTATTCCCACATTGCAGGAATGACGCCCCCCTGGCGCCACTCCTCTCTCTCGGTGCCTCTCACCTGTCCTCCTCCAGTCTCGGACTCGGCCTGGCTTCTTGCGGCCCTCCCAGCTCTGCTGCAGGGAGTCTCCCAGCGCCAGCATGACTCCTCCGCTCAGGGTGTTGGTGAGCAGCAGGTACCGGCCCTGGAACAGCGGCCGCCAGGAGAACCGTATCCGGACCAGAAACTCTTTACCTGCCCGGGGAAGCATGACGTTTGGACCGCAGAGAGAGTGATTTCATCTGTGGGAGAAAAACAGCTCCGCCTCTCTCTCTCTGTGGGAATGTTATTTGCTGTAAAGACTGAAAATGAAAAGAAACAAACTTCTTTATTATGTCACAAGCACTTTTTGGCACAGAGCCTTCAGGGTGATCCATCAACTGTACAGCGTACGACACACAGCCTTTATATACCTGACAGAGGGCTGATGCTTTATCGGTTATCCAATGAGAGCCGGAGACATGGCCGCACCTTCAACACTGAAGTTTCAAAATAAAAGTACACAACCAAACACATCTCGGGAGTCACTAAATACCTTCACAAAAACAAGAATAGAATATAAATCCCGAGTGATGTGTATTTTAAGCACGGGAGTTTAGACAGTAACCCTGTCATGCGCTATAGGTTATGCCCATACTGCGTTTGTAACCCACCATTTCAAAATCCAGACATGAAATGCATTTTCCACAGAAGTTTGTACCTCTCTTTCTCTTTTGGCCAGTTAAGTTTCCATCTGCAAAAGTTCTTCTTCTGTATACTCCGGTGTCAGTGGCGCGTTTCGGAGCTGAGGAGGCCTGGGGCTGAGCCTATAGGCCATCTGGAGCTGAGGCCCAAACGTGTGTCTGGGCCGTCCCTGCTGTTCTGCCTGAAACACTACCGCCTACATTTCATTTCATGTTCCTGCACTGTATGCCTCCTGCTGTTTTCTGCGCAGGGTTCCTGCTCTCTGGCACCCTGCGCCAGGAACATTAATCAAGAAGTTTAATATAGACTAGCTACTTTCCCCAAGACCCAGAGTCTGCTCTTGGCTGTGTGTTGCCAACTCTTTTCCAGTGAAAGTAACTAGCACTATAGCTCCAAGTCACTTGCCAGATGTCATACACTCATTTGCATATCGATGACGTCGCCACGCATTGTCTTGCATAAAGCTCAGTGCAGTGAGGGAGAAAAGATAATTTCCTGGAAGGTTTCTGTCTTTCCTGATAAGACAAATGTTGAACGTATGATAAATGTTTAAAGATTCGAGAAGCTACATCACAAGCATGATTTAGAAGATGAAGAGTACACAATAATGTATTTTTTAAATTTTTAGTCATTTCGCAGATGCTTTTATCCAAAGCAACTTACATATGAGAACATTCACGTGAGGGTGCAGCTCCGGGAGCATCTTCAGTTCAATATCTTGCTCAAGGATGCTTCGACACATGGCTGGGGGAAGCTGGGATCGAGCCACTGACCTTCCGATTGGTAGACGACCGTTGTGCCACCAAGCCACAGAGGCCCCGTATTTATGCATTTATTCTCTGCTTGTTCAAATTTTTTTATTTTGGAAAACAGTGAAGACTTACTGTATGTTTTTCATCAAACAAAAAGTAAAGGAGCTACAAGAAATTCATCACATAGTTTGAAAACAGAATTTCTGTTAAAATTAATTATATTATTTTGCAAATCTCATTTATCTTCTTATCGCCATGTCTTTTTAAAACTACATTGACACTAAAATCATTGAATTACTTAAAGACCTCTAGAATGTCTGGTTGCTTTAAAGTTCTTCACACACATTATGTATGTTTGCTAATGATACATTTCTGATCAAAGTTATGGTAAATCTGTTACTCTATATGAACAGCAGCAGTCCCAAAGACGTCAACAACAACAAAAATCACCTGACCCACCAAAACTAAAAGTATGTCGTTCATAAACTAGCTGCTGGAGGTATACAGTTCAGTATATCAAGTCAGATTTGCAGTCACTACTTTAAAAATAAATGAATTTCACATCTTCAGTCTATCAGGAATCATGTTTACACGAACAGTTGTTGATTCAGTTTGATACGATAAAAATATAAAAGATCTTATATTTAATAATAATCACAATCATGCATTTCTATAGGTATCTCAAAGGGGTAAACTGAAGACATGAGATTATTTGGCATGAAAACAGAGCGTAGCACTGGACTACATCTTAAGGCAAAGTGTATAAAGGTCAGTATAATATGGATTAAAAACACAGCAGCTGTTTAGAAAAGCTGTTTCACATCAATAATGACTCTTTCATGTCAAATTATAAACATAAAATGGCACAGAAATAACAGGAATGCCACACTGTTGGACAGTTTAAATGTTTGGGTGCAAACACACAACAAAGATGATAGTTTTGGAAATGAATTGCTTGTTAAGAGCCTTGCTGAACGTCGTGTTAATAGCAGCAGCAGTTACAGTCATGTCTAGGTTGTAATAAAAAGAAAACCACTACCTTCAGAGGTATTAGCATGACAGGCAGTGAAACAGCTTTTCATCCCTGAATGCTCCAACAGTAGTGCACATCATTCAAACACAAATAAGTAAACAAACTGGACAGAGATGCATTAAAACGGTAAAGAAAAGGGTGAAGTGTTCCAGCACTTCTACTTAACCATCCACAACTCGTCTGAGTTCAGACAGTCAGTAAGTCAAGCAGAGACACGTGGTCAGTTTAATCTTGAAAGAGGAGCGGGTTTGTCGGACGAAAGAGACCATCAGAAGAAACAGTCTCCCAACATTTAGCAAAGGCTGAAAAGAGGTTTGAACAGATAAAAACGGCAAAATGTTCTTTTGCCTCCGAGGAACGACTTCACAGTAGAGCACAAACTCCGTCTCTAAGCTGTCTCCTCCAGAGGTTTGGGTGGTGGGAGCGCTTCCTGCTGCACATCCACAGCACTGCTGTCTGATACCACCTCAGTGGGGTGGCTGTCATCCTGTCAACACAGCAGAAACCAATAAACACATTCAATATAATCAGACAGATACAATTGAGTTTTTTTTTTTTTTTTTTCCATAGAGATATCTATCTATAAAATCTCCTAATTCCTCCATACTAGTGGCAAAGTGGTAAATTTAGTTTTCATTAAGTCAACAAATAATAGTTATACAATTAATAAGAAAATTCAAATGCAATGTAAAAGAGATTTTATAAAAAGGGTTAATCTTATTGTGAAACCACTTGATGGAAGAATCTATTATTTAGAGGCCGCTTTTATAATGTGACAAACTGTACATTAGGGAAGAATAAAAAAACCCTAAAATCAATTTTAAAAACTTTGGTCTGCTTATATTCATTTATAGTGCATGAAGCATCCAAAACATGGATAA
The DNA here is from genome assembly GCA_011952105.1 of Coreoperca whiteheadi. Classification (NCBI taxonomy): domain Eukaryota; kingdom Metazoa; phylum Chordata; class Actinopteri; order Centrarchiformes; family Sinipercidae; genus Coreoperca; species Coreoperca whiteheadi. The sequence goes on along the minus strand of CM022489.1, from coordinate 10,654,325 downwards.
GGACCACAGTGTTAAAGACTTAAAAGGCACATAGAAACATAGAAGCTGTTAAATGGTCCAACAATAAGTTAAAAAAACAAACACGTTCTCTTCATAGAAGAAGTGAAAAGAATCCAGGAAGCAGAATGTCCCTTTAATGTCATGTGTGGCTGACTTACTCGGTGTTTGAGGTAGGACAGGTAGGTGTCCCACCCTAAGGTGATAAAGTTGATGTACACAACGCGGAACTTGGGTGAAAGAAAGTAGAAGTTGATCATCTGAGCGGCAGGCCAAACACACCAGTCCGCCTGCAGGCAAGAACAACACAGATTAGCATCAACAACCCTGGACGGATTACACAGCACACACATCTTCAAAACTGTGAGAGGAGAAGGGAGGTCAGCTCCGTCTGCTGAGCAGGCTGGGAAATCAACACGGGCTCGGGACAAACTGCGATAAACACTGGCTCTGACTGGGAGGTTGTTTCTCCTCTATCAGCCACTGTCAGCTGGCGAGCCACCGAGATTTCAGTTTTTACAAAAGGAGAGACTAAGAAGAGAAACAGGTGATTTACAGGAAACCGCCATTATAATAACATTATAAGAAAACATACAGTCTCAGAAGTCATTAATTAGTGTGTGGTGATCACGCAAGATTGTTAAACAGCAACTGTACTGATCACACACCTCCTCATTAGCCCCGTCCCTGGACCCGCTACAGTTTGCAAAGCTCCAACAGATCCACAGACGACGCAATAAATCACCTCATCCACACTGTCCTGGCCCACCTGGACCAGGAGGAGGAGGAGGGGGGGGGGATTATGTTAAAATGCTGTTTGTGGATTACAGCTCAGCATTTAACACAATTATCCCCTCCAGACTCGTCACAAAGCTTGAAGACCTGGGACTCAACTTCATCATGTACAGCTGGATCTTCAACTTCCTGACAGGCAGACCTGAGGCGGTGCTGGTGGGCAGCCACACCTCCGCCTTCCCCACCATCAACACATCAGCCCCCCCTAGGATGTGTCCTGAGCCCCCTGCTGTACTCCCTGTATACGCACACGATTGTGTGACCACATCTGACTGGTGGGACTGATCTCTGCCAACAAAGAGAAGGAACAAGCTCTCTGGGAATGTCAGCACGACTAAGCAGCTGGAGGAAACAGGAAACAAACTACAAACCCCTCCGGATCAACGGGGGCCCGGAGGAGAGGGCGGACAGCTTCAGATGTCTGCATCGCCGAGGATTTATCATGGTCCTCTCATGTCAGCACCTTGGTGAAGAAAGCCCATCAGCGTCTCTACCACCTCAGATGCCTAAGGGACGTCAGGCTGCCCCTCAAGGTGCTAAAGACATTCTACACCTGCACCGTAGAGAGCATCCTGACAGGCAGCATCACCGCCTGGTTTGGAGCAGCACTAAGAGGGACTACCTGGCCCTGCAGAGGGTGGCGCGGTCAGCAGAAGCACCATCAGATGTCAACGCTCAGCCCTACAAGACATTTAAACGAGGTGCAGGACGAGGGCTGAGAGAATCATAAAAGACCTCCATCACCCCAACAACAGACTCTTCTCTCTGCTGCGGTCAGGGAGGCGCTACCGCTGCTTCAAGCAGCGTGATAAATGTGATTTGCTTTGACATTTCAAACGGTCAGTAGTAACACAAAGAAAAACAGCAGAGAGCCGTTTGATGCAGAACACTAAGTAAATATAAAGTGTTCAACATGTGCACACATGCAGGCACTTGAGGCCTTAAAGAACAAAACAAGACTGAGAGTCTGCAGCCATGCTAGCTGCTCTATTTAAGCATAGCGGTGCTTTTAGCTAAATACGAACGTCAGCATGCTAATATTTTTACATTGACAATGCTAACTTGTGTAGCAGGTACAATGTTTACCATTTCCACCGTCTTAGTTGAGCTTGCTAGCATGTTTACATTTGTTAATCACCTGAGGCTGATGGAAATGTCATTAGTTTTCCAGGTATTCACTTATAAACCAAAGAATAAGACAAAATAAAAATTTGACTTGATTATGTTGCTAGATGAAGCATTAAGTGATCACCAAAGTCTTTATAATTCATACTGAGGGGGACGTGATATTTATTTTATTATATTGAACAGTTCTTGAGACATTTCACTTAAATGTCAACCTAGTATTACCATAGTAGGATTCAGGTACTATTGTGGAGGTACTATCTGCAATGGAAAACGGAGCAAGAAGCGAGACGAGGTGAGTCGAGCTGGTACTGGTAATGGAAAAGCGCCATTAGTCCTTCAGGTTTGGAAAGCTGAGCAGAACCAAAACGAAGGCCGGATTGATGCTCACATTCAGCTTTTTCTCCTTGTGTTTTACACGAACACCGAAGCACACCAGGACAGTCGTGTTCAGGTTAAGTCACAGTTACAAATGCTAAAAAGCTGTAAAGTTCACTTCTCGTCTCTGCTTAAGAATAAAGAGGAACATGTGATGTGCTGAGTGAACAATAATGTGAGCACACGTGTACTGATCTGACGCTACAGATCTGCAGGTCAGAGACCCTGACAGGTGTACTTGCCTTATAAAATTCCCAGAACTTGTCTTTAAACTCCTCCCATCCTTCAGATAAAGTGTGTCCCTCCAAGAGACCCATACCTGCAATAAACAGAGTTGTCTGTCAGATGTGTGTCAGCGCCATGTTTCATTAAAACCAACTTCAGATAAGGTCAGAGGCGGGACAAGTGTCGAACCACTCACCCACGTCTTCAAGTACAACCTTTGACTCTGTACACACGGTCTTATGTGTGCGTGTCATAGAGAAACTGCTTATGTACTCACACCCTTACAAATGTTGAGCCGTGTGTGTGTGTGTGTGTGTGTGTGTGTGTGTGCACTAAGGGAGGAAGGAGACTGCTTAGTGCCAATAAACTCTGAAATCCTTCTCACCTAAGAAATACCACAAGCCAAGTGTTGGCGAGGCGATAAGCTGGTCCACCAGAACCTTCTTGCCCACCGTGTTCAGAGCTCTGCCCACATACACTTTGTCCAGCCAGCCGTACCAGTAGTGCAGCAGTGGACCCATGGAGCAGCCCGCCACAAACATGCGACCTTTAGGGGGAAAGAATTCAAGGAAAAATGAAGTTTTCAAAATGTAAGACATTCCACAAATCTTCTCCAAAATATCACGTTTCATTCTTTATTACCGAGTAATGTGTCAGGGGATTGTATTGTAGGGCTATTTCACTTTGAGAAAATGTTTTTGAAAAATGTAAATTTTTTTCTTGTAAACCTTTTCTTATCTTATTTTAGTAAAACATAATCCATTAAAAGGTTTGTGCTGCGGAAATTTAAAGTAATTTAACACTCGGCTGAAGAGCTGTGTTTTGCTGCCTTCTCTGGTTGAAAGATTCAGGCCTGTTTCACCTCTGACTACATCCAGCATCACAGATGGGTGTGGTCAGAACATGCTCTGTTGCCAACTGTAACCACAGCAAACAGCGGTGTCATGGGGTCCTGGAGTACACCGGTACGTCACTGCAGCAAGGTGAGAAGTTAACCACTGGAGGTCTGTTCCCACATTGAAAAGAATGACGCCCCCCTGGCCCCACTCCTCTCTCTCGGTGCCTCTCACCTGTCCTCCTCCAGTCTCGGACTCGGCCTGGCTTCTTGCGGCCCTCCCAGCTCTGCTGCAGGGAGTCTCCCAGCGCCAGCATGACTCCTCCGCTCAGGGTGTTGGTGAGCAGCAGGTACCGGCCCTGGAACAGCGGCCGCCAGGAGAACCGTATCCGGACCAGAAACTCTTTACCTGCCCGGGGAAGCATGATGTTTGGTCCGCAGAGAGAGTGATGTCATCTGTGTCTCTCTGTGGAAACATTAGTTTGTTCATTTTTTTTTTTTTACAAAAGACTGAATATGAAAAAACAAGACTCTTATTTCACCAGCGCATTTTGGCACATGGCCATCAGGGTGATCCAACAAATGTGCACAACACAGCCTACATATACGCTCTGCAAGAAGGCTGAATCTTTATCAGTTAAGAGACACTGATGGCTGCACCTCCAACACAGAGGTTTCAAAATAAAAGTACACAACAAAACATATCTCCCACTCACAACAATATTAGAATATAAAACCTGGGTGAGTATTTAAAACTGCTTACAGTTTAAACTACAAAACCGTTCTCGAATAACTGTAAAAACTACTATAAAATCTCTCGTGCTAAAATCTTCATTACTCCCCTTTGGATGTAAGCTTCTTCTAGAGATTATAAAGGCAGAAATTCTCCTTTCGTTTCCTTATCAGCCCCTCTGGGTCCCCAATCCACCTGATCAATACTAATGAAAGAAAAATCCATTGGTGAATATTTGTCTCACATTATTTGTTACTGAATATATTTTTAGTCTAGCCTGTGACTTGATTAATAAAGCTTTGTGTGTTTCTGGTAAATTTGCTGTTGACCCTAGGGTTTTAAGACAGGAACAGTATTAAGGTTCAAAGGTCATGCGGTCCAGATCCTAGACTCAGTGCTACTGTAGCTAACAGCTAGCTAGCGGCTAATTTAAACCAAGATTAACAGCTCGGCTGCCCTGACTTTGTAGCCGGAGACAAGCGTTAACTGTACCGTTTTCAATTTGGCACAACACAAGCGCTGACGTTGACATTTTGTGTACAAAGTTATACATTCAGTTTAACCATGCGCTCTCTCTGCTTCCTGTTTAACGCCGCGCGCAACGCGCCGCTGAGAGCCGAACCTGAGCCGGTGTCGTGTCGAAGTCCGTCACGTTGTGTGTTTCCTCCCCCCTTAACCTGAACCCGTGCTAGACATACATCTTACCTGGCTGAGCCCCAAACCCGGCCACGGAGCAGAAACAGGGGCTGCCTGAAAGGGGGATACAGTCAATGTGTGAGCGCCACCTGCTGGTCCGGAGGAACAAAGGTCCGGACGGCGCGCCATAAAATACAGCAGTGGGGAAAGAAGTAGGCCCAGTTGTGCACTGCTTGTAAACTCGTCGTTCCTTTCCAGCAGCAGTTCGCTTTTATTTAAATGGTTCCTCAAACGCATCACATGTCCTCCATATTATTTACTTTCTCAATCAGAGAGATTTCTGTCTCAGTCTTTGGACCAGAACTAGGTCTGTGAGGTCCTTGATGAGAGCACTGACAGATTTCCTTTTCATGACACCAACAGAGCATGGTGACATGTAAATGTCAATGCAAAGACCTGGGGGGCTGTTTCGCTTAGTCTTTGAAAAGGAAATGTCAAATGCAGTTTTCATTTTCAAATTGTTACAAAATTTGCATTTTCATTTAGACTCAAATATTGCTCGCAAAAATGGAAAATCAGGTTACACTGTTCGTATTGCATTTTCAAATTTGAATGAACATTTTAATATTGCCCACTATACAGATCACAGTTCACTCACTAGGAGCAGTGTTTGATCCTCAAACCACATTCTGCAATCTTCTCTTCTACCTTTATAGCCTTTATAGAGTTTGCTGCTTGCTGCACACATATGCAGGGTGATACTCTGAGTCCATATTCTTTTAACATTTAACACAATATGAAACATAAACTCCAAGCAAACGTAACAGGCTTGTAATAGAAAGTTGACTAAAAAAAGTCAGTCTTCGCCTTTTCTCTCAAAAGTGTGTTTAGGATAACATTAAAACCTTAGCTTCACAAGCCTAAACTGAACCAGCTTGTTCTGAGCTCGGCTCGTCTCTCACTGTACTCACAAAGAAAACAAGACTTGGTCGATTCACACACACACACACACACACACACACACACGCACACAAACGATGTGCAAAGATATGCGCAATAATGTCGGTGAGACTACTTGCTGGTTAACCACTGCTAAAGCTGGACGAGGTGGAGCTCACTGGAGCTATTTTATACTGTTGGGTGATAACAACACGTCACTTTTCATTATGTTTTGTGTGTACAGTCTACATCAGAAAAGTAGTAAACTGCAGTTCTCAGATAAATGTTGTGGAGCAAAAGCTACAGTATTTCCATCTGAAGTTCCAAGTACGTTAGCCTAACATGAAAATACTCAAGTAAAAAACTTGTACTTGAGTAGATGTACTTAGTTACATTCCACCACTGCAATATAATGTACCGATATATAAGTAATATGAACTATATATTAACCTACATAATATATAATGTTTCTAGCAATTACTGAGAAGCTAAAGTAGGCCACTGTTCTGGTTTATTTTAACATACAAATTACGCAAAGCATCATTGTAATTTTAACAAAATGCTGCAACTTACACACTTTTAAATTTCACAAATACATAATATTTTTCCAAAATGTGAATAAATTGACTATTTTTAGTCTATTAATATCTGTACTGACTTCATTATATCCTATCATAGCAAATATATTTTACTGCATTCTTACTGAAACAAGAATCCGTTTTCATGACCAAAAACAAATCACTTTTCTTTTATTTTACAACATTTTTTTTTATTGATAAATGTGTCCTTTCTTACATCAATCAACAGGTGTGTGTTTGTCTCCCTGTGGTCCCTCTTTTAAATGCTGAGAATTATGAATAAAAGCTAAAACTATTCTATCACCATTTCTATCTTTACATGATTATTGTTCCATTTCAATTGTCTGTATCTTATCGCAGGTCTTATAATTGATTGTGTTTCCCTCCAATGTAATCTGATTAATCATTGCAAACAAACTGTTGCAAAATTAATCTCACTGAAACTATCAGCAAACGTACATTAACATTAATATTACCATAATTATCTTTTGATATTCTTAAATGTGCGTGTGACTGTGTAGATGTGTTATAATATGTAGATTTATCATATGTCATATTGCTTTACAGAATGAACTTTATAGTGTCATACTGATCTGTCTTATGATGATGATAGGATGTTACACAATATATAGTTTATAGTGATTTATTTTTAACCCAGTATTGTATTAATATATAGTATTCCTACAATACTGACATGTTTTTGCAGTGACAGTTTTTACAATAAGACCAGTGTCAGTTAATGGGTGGAAATGGCAGCAGTGGCTGGTGCTGACCTCCTGATCAATAATTCAGTTTCTCCGGCAGCGCTCATCAATAATAAATGAAAGGTTGAGTATTTGAGGTGGGACGTTTCAGGACAGTTGTTACGGCGCGGCTCCGGATTCGTCAGACTGGCTGTCAATCTCCCACATGACCTCCAAAATCCCGCCCTCCCCACCTATCATTTATCTAACGTCAACGTTTCTGGCAACGTAAAGATGGCGGAGGTACAGAAGGACAGGAAATGATTTCTCTTTCAAAATAAAATCGTTGACTCGCTCACGTTCAGGTGAAACATTCAACCCTTGAAAGGGGAACTCCGACGACTTCAATTACGATCTCCTGAGTCAGGTTGGGTCTGAAGACTAGACGTTAAAAAATAAAAAGGCTCTGGGGTGTGGAGCTAGACAGAAGTGAGCTTACCAGACCTCTGTAGCATCTCTGCTTGAGGCTCTGCAACAGAACTGACTGGGGTCGAGTTGCATTATAGGTAATGTAGGCACCAGCCTTTGACAAGGCAGAAGAATATATCTTTGGCTCTGCAAGAGCTACTCTTTTCAAGAGTAGCTAGCTGCACACACAACATGGTCGACCATTGTGTCTGCATCCAGGTCCCTCTCCTTGTTTTAACTGACCATCACAAGTGCCTCAATGCAATGCTATATCTTAAGTAGCATAGCCTACTCTTTTAAGGCGTTGAAGACAGACACTGTTAATTCATTACTTTTATCCTTGTAGATATGGTCTTATTTAGTTTACTAATTTAGGCTAGCCTATATTAAGCTATCAATTAAACTGTATAGCACTCTTCATAAAGTCTAGAACAATTCAAAGTCCTTTACAGGTGACTGACAAGCTAATAATAAAACTATAAATATACACATATAGATATGGTAAAAAAGTAAAAACAATACAATATATTATATACATACACAAATATGTATGTATATGAATAATTGTGATTGTCGCTTAAAAATAAATCGCAATCACTGGGAACAGTTTTGTATTTTTTAAATTTGAATTAAGAGACAATTTTAATGCAATTATCTTTGTCTTTTGCATTTCTTGCTTTAGGTGAATAAAATCAAAGCACTCGGAACACATTTTTTTACAGCATCAGAATCGACTTTATTGGTCAAACATGATGACAATGAATCTGACTCTAGTTCACATTAACTTGCAGTTTACCTACAAAGCAACACTGCCAATTGAACTTACACTGTTGAAAACACGATTTTCCTTTATAAAAACAAATGACCTAGTTTTCATTATAAGTTTCGCATTGATGTTCAGCTATTAAAAATAGGCACCCCTCCTTTTTAACGGCTTTTAGTTTCGTAGTTTCGTAGTTTCTTTTAATTCGTAGCCGGATGTTGCGTTGCACAACCTTTCTGACTTGACAGTGGTGGTGTATCTGCGGGTCCTGGACGCGGTGGATAGCAGCCGGATAGAAATCTATAAAGGTGGGATTTCTGTCTTTATTTATCTATTGCATACACACATCTTATATTTAAATATACTGTATCCTGTATTTATTGTGTATAAGCGTATATGTTTAAATATCAAGTAAAGAATATCAGATTAAAGAACCTTTGACATAAGATGCGTGCTGCAGAACAGCTGTTTTCATTGTGAAAACCATAAAACCGTCATACATGCATAGAATACGTATTTATTCGTGTATGCCTAATCTGTGTGGATGGATGTGAAGTGCTACTGGTTTAGTGGATCTGCGGTTTGACTCCGGGCCTGTCCTGCAGGAAAAGGCGTTTCACACCGTCCGATGGTTTATATATCAGGAAAATAGGTCTACATGTGTATGAGGCAGGAATAATAGAATAAAATTAATAAACACTGGAAATCTATTCACACAGCAAACTACTCATATTATTTTTCACACGCATATGTACACCTATCAGTAATATTATAATAGTATTTGAATGGTTATTATCATGAAATAACCCAAGGTTACTACTGAGTACTAGACTCACCAATAGTCAAAATATTTGGATGATTATACTATTGGAATTTAGCCTAATACATTAAACGTCGGGCCTTATGGACTGTGGTAGGGTAAAACATTTAGTCCTAAACCAATCAGATCTAGTACCTTCCTATGAATTGTCATGGATGTGTTTGCTTCCTATACTGCAACAGCACATCCCAGAAAACGAGGGGGGGGGGGGGGGGGATGCAGATTAACACATATTTTAAAAAATGTTAAAATATTCACCATGTTGGGAGTTAAAAGAAGGAAAATATAAAATATATAAACCCTCCTAGTTTCTTGAATGTAGACTATATGAATTGATATTGGCAGAATGCAGAGAAACAGTTTTTTGTCCTGAATTTGTGCATTTTTAAGCACATTTTGAAATGAGTGTATAGATGAAAGTGTGTGTGTGTGTGTGTGTGTGTGTGTGTGTGTGTGTGTGTTAAAGTGAGCGACAGAGAGAGTATGTATTGGTCTTCATCTACCTTCACCTACTTTTTTCAAAGCTTTACAGTATTAAACAGTACTGGAAACTGTATAATAATGTATTTGTTGTTTCAGCCTGTCAGTCAGTAGTTTGGTTGGTTTCAAGTGATTAATATAATGGTACAATACAACAACACAAAGAGCTATGTGGACTATAAGATTTAAAGTCTTCTGGCAGCGATTCTGGTGTTTCAGTTTTTCCGTTTTTACCTGCAAAATTTCATGTGTTTGAAAGAGTCTGCATGTGAGTCTGCAGTCTGCCTTTTCTCTGCTGACAGTGAAGTCACTGGCGGTTAGACCTGAAGGCGAGAATGACACATCTGCTGTTTCTCCCGGGAAAACACGCACATCCCTGTTGCCTGTGCCAAACACTGCAACAGCCCCAATCAGGATCAGATTCATTCGTTGGGTCGATATCTTTTATTACATTTCAGATATTAGTCGGTCTGTCAAAGTTATGATTCTCTTGTCTGACCACAGTTGCAGAAAAACAGGCTGAAAGTTCAGATTTGTTTCTAAATTATGACTTTTCATACATTAAGGTACCTGCAGTGGAGACTTTTATTGTCCCATGATAGTCTAAAGCTGCTTCAGAGGCTTTTACACACGGTTTTAGAGCAAAGAAAAAGCTCAAATATGAGCACAAAATAATAAGGTATCAGCAGTGTTACTGTATTAATAGATAGAACTGGCTATATCAAAGCTATCACCATATGGGAAATACAGAATATTCATAAGTGTAATTTTTGGGTAACAGGGAAGAAATGGGTCAAATAGAAGGCAAATATTTAAATATAAACCAGTTTACAAACAGGGATGTTTTTGATCCAAAACGTCCTGCATTCACCTGCAGACTCTCGAGCACCAACAAACATCTCCCACGTCCTGGCTGCTCTCCCATCTCTGCTTTCTGTTTGCTGTGGAGCGAGAGAAAAAAGAAGAAGAAGCGATGCTATTTTTAGACTTCCCTCCGCTCATCTGCATCCCCTACGCTGCCTAGAAAAGGAGGCACGTGATTGGAGGAAAAGGGGAAGGAAAAATGCCGTCTCAGGCGACCTGGGAGCAGGACAGCAGCTGCATCAAACCACGGCTGCGTTAGTGAGGAGACATCTTCTCTGTTTTAGTGTATTGTTAAGGATTGTTTCACACATGAGGCAGTCTGATAATGTCCTGATATCACGTGAACTGTATATAAGACATCAGCTGTGACACCTTGACAGGGCGTTAGATGTATTTTAAACGAATTTTTGTAGATTAATAAAACCAGTTTGCGTTTCAGTGGACCAGTTTTAGTGTCTCACTTTTCCACCCTGTTGAGAAAACAAATCTAACACTGAATGGCCATGAGTCAGAATCGTGCTTGATTTAATCTAGTGTAAGATAGATATTTGATTCCTCAGAGACCTGCTGGTTTGTCTAATTAAGTTTAGATTTAGCTTCCTAGTCCTGATCCTTGTTGTGATTCTGGGTGTTAAAACATAATTTTCACATTTTAAAGGACATTTTAGATCTGTGAAAACCATGTCTACCCGCTCAGTCTGTTCACAGATTGGAGTTTTTCTTCCTAACGATGAATTTACACAAGAGTTTGTAGCCTATTTACAATGGTTGAAGAAATATTTTAATCATTTGCTTTAGTAAAAGTAGCAAAATCAAACTATAAAAATACTCAGTTAAAAGCACTTTTATGCTGAATGGTCCTTGTCAGTGTTGTATTATCATATCATTAGATTATTATTTGGATGTATTAATACCTAAGTGGTAAAGTACCTCTAACTTGTACTTAAGTACAGTACTTGCCTATTTATTCTAATAAGTAGGGGACGAGGATGTCGCCTCATTTGATTTGAACAAAGTTCAATCTGGTTGACCTTTGATCTGTGAAATAGCAACACCCACTAATGTCCACCCGATTTGAGACAGGGTGGGACTGACCCCTCGGTTAGGAAGTATTGATGATGCCTTTTCAAAGTACCTTTTTGAATAACTGTGTTTAAAGAGTAGAAGCAGCAGAGCAAGAGGGATGCTTACTGACTAGCAGTGTGAGGATACACAGTAGATGCAGTGTGCAGACAAGTGTTGCTAATGCTGATGTCAGCTAGTTTGTCCATCTCATGTGGGGTCATATGTGTTTGATGCTGAAGTTCATGCGCGTAGACTTTCTCCTAGACAATTCTTGCCTTGTCAGTTTCAGTCAAACCGCTTTTTGGTATGCTGGGTTCAAGTGCTCCTACAGTGTCAGCTCCTATGGTGTGAGTTTTACTGGTGGACAGTACCAGGAACTGTGCTTTTGGTTGTAAATACCAAAAAAAAAGGATACTGTGAAGAAGTCTCCAATTCACTTGCCTTTGATCTTTTGGCACATTAAATAAATTGGGTGCCCCTTCTTGCAAGACATTTAGTTTAGCCAGTTAGGCTAGCTGATGCTCCAATTTCAAGCAGCCAGTGGTGGAAGAAGTACTCAGATCTTTGACTTAAGTAAAGGTAGCAATACCACTGTGTAGAAATACTCTGTTACAATGATTCAAAATTGTACTCATTTAAAAGTACAGAAGTATTAGCATCAACAAAGTAGGAGAGTAAAAGCAGTAGGCTATTTGAGGGGGGATGCCATCCCCTAGTAGCTGAGAGAGTGCAGGGGCAGAGGGGTTGTTGAGTTGAATATGTTAGTCTAATCTGGCTGACTCATTGATACTTTATCTGAATGAGGTTTGTGCAAGTTACAATCTCTGGCCCCGATCGGCTCTGAAATATCAGCAGCCTAACTGTGCCATGGTAGCTTGTGAATTTCAATATATCATCCTTTAATAATAAAAAAAAGAAAAATAAAGTGCAGTACTTGAATAAATGTTACTTTGCACCACTGCAAGCATCTTATAACTTTCCCAGATTTTGTTCTTTGACATTCAGTTTTTCCGTTTAGATCATTTTTATTCAAAATGCTTTTTGCTCTCTGAGTGTTTACGTTGCCTCGTGGAGCTGAAGACGCCTCTGTCAGTCGTCTCAGCAGGTTTCTCAGCAATTGTCTTCAACCAGGAAGGGTGTTTGGGTGATCTCGGATCAGTTGAGGATTAGCTGGCAGTCTGCAGGAAGCCACCCAATACTGATTAAATGAGCGTGACTAGCTGGCTGCAGCAGCACTTAGCTGTGGATCAATGCAGCTCCTGTTGGACGTCAATCTCCTTTAGGTGACAGGTTTAGAGGAGATCTTGATGAAGTCATTATCCAGCACAGAAACTCACAACACTTCGTCATTATTGGATTAGGATTAAAAAGGAGAGGGTGGCTTGAAAATCCAAGAAGAGAAGTGAAGGTGTAACTACTGACAATGTGCTCTTGAGCAAAGCATAAAAACTGCAGCTGCGTCAGTGGAGATGGGTGGATGAGCAGCTGCATGTAACCGGTACAGAGTTGTTAGGTAGCAGAACTCCCTTGATTTTTCTCCATAGTATAGTAGAACACGATTTTCAAAGCTTTATATTATATAAAAACCTCTCTTCTGTTTTATAACATTTTTCTTAGTGACCCAACCTGAGATGATACATGTACATAAAAATCTAATGTAGTGACTTTGGGCAACACATCTCATCATGTAAAGCTAAAAGAAACAGTAGTAACATAGGTCAGAGATGTGGATTTATCAGCACTCTCTGCCTACAAAGGCCCAAATATTCAAGGCCTGATTAAAAAAACATATCCGTCCTCCATCTCCTTTACGTAAATAGAAGAGCTGACTTGTCCTCAGCAGCTAGTGTCCGTGTCCATTTTGCAGTCTTTGTCAAAGCCCTCCTGACTTTCAGTCTCGTCTCAGCATCTTGTTTCTGGTCGTTAAACCACGGGAGAGGATATTTATCCCAAAGCCAATTTAAAGGGGACCTTTAATGTAGCTGAAATAGTACCATTGTTAAACATGTAGAGATTATTTACTTTCTTCTTGCAGCTTTGAACCATAAGAATCACCTTGACACATGGGAAATACATATTACAGGAAATCTAAAAACAAAATAGTCAATATTAACTCACCACACCACCATTGTTATTTAATTTACACTCACAATCCAACAGACTAGGTATAATTTAGAATAATTTTGTTGGTTAAAGTGAGATTTTAGTGATTTATTTAGAGATAATTGTTAAATATTAAATTGATAATAACAAAAAATGGTTATAATAGTGAGACTTTACTGATCTCTGTGGGGAAGCAGGGTCACGAGTCAGCATATTCAGCAACAAAAAGGACAATAAGCTCAAAACTCACTCTGAAATAAGTCGAGGAAAATAATGAAGAAAACTAAGAAAATCATTTAGAAAAAAAACAATATGTAAACGTCAGTTGCAGTGTGGCAGCTCAAACTTGGAAATATGGAAAAGGAATACAGATTAACACATGTGGATCAAATTGTTACTGCAGTTACTACGACAAATTATTTTTATGTAACAGGTAGATTTGAAACGATTAGTCAATTCATCGTTTAGTTGATTGAAAATTAATCAGCAGCTATTTTGATAAACAATAAATTGATCGAGTTGTTTTTTTAAAGCAAAAATGCCAAACATTCTCTGGCTTCAGCTTCTCCAATGAGAGAATTTGGTGAGTTTTGTCGGTTTTATAGCATTGTATAGTGAACGATTTTGGACATAACAAGACATCGCCTTGGGATGTAGGGAATGCTGATGTGCATTTTTTTACAATTTTCTAACATTTTATAAGCAAAAGAAATTTTTTGTTGCAGCCCTAGAAACAGTGTCCTTGAGCAAAACACTGAAACCTAATTGCTCCCAGTGTGTATGAAAAAGTCCAAGTGGCTTTGAACAAAAACTAAAATGTATAGTGAATTTAACATCTTATAAATGTCTTTAAATCATAGACTGTAACAAACCTATGTATTATGGAAGCTTTTACAGTTCGGCACACCTGACTTGTAGCTTTGTTCAAAGGCAGTTTACTATAGAAGCCAAACGAAAGCAGCAGCGACGTCCTGCAGGCTGAAATACATTTGCATAATGAGAATTTGTTAATTACTTTTAGATTAAGCACAGAGGCCCTTCATCTGTAAGCTTCTGTATCAAATTAGTGTTTAGTGAAACTCTTTTCTCCACGGCCAATCTCGGAGACGCAGAAGAAAGGCTGCAGTAATCTCACCACACCGTCACATACAGCAGACACTCAACAGCCTACAAAAGCCAACACAGGTCTGTGATAGTGTTTGACAAGATCCAGACTTCCAACAGTGGCTGCTAATTTTTTTTAACCTCCTCTAATCGCTGCTATTAATAACTGTCACATGCTTACATTTCATTTTTGGGTATCGAACCAGCCCTTTAGTCCTGAACAAGCTCATTAAATCCACATTTTAGGTACCCATTTTTTGAGAATGCATAAGGAAAGAGGCAGAGGGTCAGATCAAGCTGCAGCACCGTCACAGATGCAGCAGCACCGACAGATGCAGCAAATATTCCTGAAGCAGTGAATCATTTTCAGAGAGAAATATGTTTCGTAGAGAAATGTGAGAAAAGAAAAGTGAAATAATGGTCTGAAGGGTAGAGGTGGAGAGCTTTCGGACCACAGCAAGGAGGAGAGGGAGGCACAGGAATGCAGGGAAAAGGGTTAGGTAATAAACGATCTGTACTCACACTGACATACACCATGAAGAAGCAAAGAAAATCTAAACTTTTAGGAGATGAGTACAATCTGAACTGACCAGAAGAACTTGGCTTGAATGTCTATTAAAACTCGGTCTTATTGCCTAATGTGCTATCACTGCAACACCACTGACTCAGCTCAAAGAAACGCATCGATAAAAAGCAGGAGCTGAAATATCTAAGTAGACACTTTGGTGCATCAGTAACTCGAGTGGATATATTTTTATGTGGCTGGCCAAAGAGGAAATCGAAGACAAAACCCTGTCTGATCAAGTGTGATCTTTGCTTTAGTGAGAAAGGACCCTTTGTCACGTTAATGGATTTGTTTTCTTTTAGTTCAGACATCTTTGTGAAATGTTTCTGTGTATTTCATTTATTATTATTTATCGGAAACGTTTTTTGTATTTGAAAAAAAACAAATACGACGAAAGTGAAATGGAAACAGTCAGTGAATAAATCATGACATACATGAATCAATGAACTGATTAACTGATCAATGAATTGTGGGATGACAGTATCTCCTGTCTCTTAGCAAGTGTCCTGTGTTTGTTAAAGGTGATAAGAAAGGGCGTATTGAACAACCTGTCCTTCACATTTGACAGAATTCAGCCTGATGTTTGATTATTATGACTCAGTTGGGTATTTGGTTGTTGAAGTCTCCTTCAACCTCTATTGCTTATGGTTAAAAAGGATCCCCATTAGATTTCACCAAAGTGAGACGAGCTAGCTTAAAAAAAACAAAAAAACAAACAAAAAAAATCATATAACAATGATAATGTAAAAGCAGTAAAACGTTGTAGAGTCAAAATAAACATCATCAGAAATTATTCAGAATAAATTATTACAGCGTTACATTCATACAGTAAATATGTCCAATCCCTATTCACAATTTTAAATAGTGCATTCTCAGATGGTACCTGAAAGAGTTTCCCCTCGGGATTATTAATAAAGGATTTCTGATTCTGATACCCATGACAGCTGACTATTATTGTGCCCAGTAATTTTACTTGATCCCAAGACAATTGATTTGGTTGGAGATGTTCAGCGCCAATTTATTCTTTTTATCAAATCAAAAACCAAAATTAACTCAGCTGATAAAACATTGTCCAGTTCACTGACAGTTTTTACAGCATTCATTTCTACAGTTGCTTTACACAAAACTGATGGTAAATCGTTTGTGAAGATGGCGTATAAAAAACCTCTATTTGTTCTCATTTCCTGTGGTTGGTGTGGATTATGCAGTGGGTCATACTGCAGAGCACTGAGACTCACATCTTCAGTCATCTGAAAGAAATGATTGGATGCCAAACAAGTTCAGCATCATGTGCTCATAGCTAATTTGAAGTTGTTTACAGCTACCACAGATGAACAGTGTAGGAACTTGGCTTGTTTTAAATAGAGAAAGAGAATTTGGACAAATTATAAAAATATTAATGAAGACTGTTAAATGTTTTGTTTCAAACTCTTTGCCGTCAATGAAATTACAAAGTGCTGAAATAGAGTTAAAACAATAAAAACATACAAACATCACTGTCCTAATACTTTCTGATCGCATAGTATGTTATACTGAGATACACTGGGCATCATGTAAAGCTATTTTTGACTTAGTTTTATATGACATACATCACACGAGAGGGTTACGTTTATTGAAAAGAATGAGGTACAAATATGTAAGTTTTCAAGAGTGATTTCATAAAATATTTTTTGAAGGTATCTCTACTGGTAGTCACAACTGCCCTTCAGCTCAAACGCTCCTGAGACTGATTTAGGTTTCACATGAGAAATTTAGTCAATATTTGGTATAATACTGTGGACAATATTTTTAAAACTATGTTATTTACATTTAGTCATTTAGCAGACGCTTTTATCCAAAGCGACTTACATACGAGAACATTCACAAACCGAAGGCGCAGCTTCAGGAGCATTTTGGGGTTCAATATCTTGCTTAAGGATACTTTGACGCATGGCTGGGGGAATCGAACCATCGACCTTCCAACTGGCAGGCGACTGCTCTGCCACCAAGCCACAGCCGCTAGATGATATCTTTTGTATTCTAGGTTAAAACTAATTTATTGAAAATAATTTTAGTCTTTTGAAGTATAAACAGGAGCTTGAGGCTGCTGCGTTTTCAGATGTTCTCAAAACTAGGAACCTGAAAAATATCCTTTTAACGCAAATTAATCCAGAAATTATCAAAACAATGTTTGATTTCCTTTTTCGTTTTCACTTCAGCTTTCTGTTTGCAACCCGCTTATAGTTATGTTGGCTGTAGCAGGTTTGGTGATAGCGTTGACTCACATCGCTAACTGCCTGCTCTGCCTCTGAAAATAAGACCATCACTGTGTTGAGGAAGGGTCGGTGCTTCATTATTTAGCAAGCATCTCTGTGTTCCTTCATGTAAACTGATAGGCTGGAGGTCTGAGAAAGGTTTTGTGCTTTATTCCGAGAGTTCTCGTGTTCCACTGCAGCCGACTCGAGATAAGACCCTAAATATAGAGCAGGGTGCAGGGACTCTGAGGCCTGTGGGCTCAAGTCATTGTGCTCTCCAGAGTTGACAAGGTTTCCTGAATCCTGTTAGCCCTGAATTCCTGTAGTCTGGTTGTAGCCAGCGTTCTTACATATCAGCACATGAAGCTGGAATTAAGCTCCCAGTCTGCAGAACTGCTTGTCGGATGGTCAGATAGCCTCAGAAACCCCCCACCACACCTTTCTAAAGTCAGATTAGTTGGGATTTGTGCAGTCCTTTCTGTAATATTCCGAAACCGACGAGCGAACATTCACGCCGTTATTGGTCAGCTGCCAGTGTTTAAACTTCTCTCTCAAGCTCTTTTTTCTTTATACAACTAATTCTGTCATTTTATGTGAACAACCGAGTTCAACTCTATGAAGGTCTTCCAGGAGAGACCGTCTGAAAATAATTTCACCCCCCCTCTCTGACAGCTGGCCTTTTACCCTGCCTTCCGCTTTCGAGTTCCGTTTTGGCCAGACACCACATTGTACGAACCAGTTCGGTTCAAGCATAACCAGGTCCTTATGCTTTTGCAAGGGTACTCAGAAACGTTTAATGGGTAACTAAGTCAAAGGTTTTGCAGAGAAGCAAACACACACACTAAATATCATGTGTCATGTGGACCTGCACAACAAGCAAGCTGATTGGTTGATTAAATTCATAACAGGGAGAAACATTTGTTACTGCATAAACTGTACATACAAATCTAAAAGAAATAGCCATGCTAACGTCTTCCAACACCTGTACATGTTTACCTACATGCAGCTTGTTTCAAGTTCTAGCAGTGCAGGGTTCAAGAACGCAGCTTGGCCCTGCATCACACTCAGACAGTTAAGGTACATTTCAGTATTGTCAACCTCAGTGTTATTTGCATTTTGTCATGGAAACATTTTACTCACCACAGTTATCGAGATTTAGGAACTTTAGCAAGGACAAAGTCAATGTGGCCAAGCAGCATGAGGCTCTAGCTTTCCAAAAAAACAAAAACAAAACTAATAACAGAAATCTAAAACACGTGTCGTTGAGTCCAATCAATAGTAAACACAGAAAGTAGACCCCTTGCAGGAAGCTGCAGATACAGGTCTTGGCTACCCTAGATTTCCAGCTGACTTAACTACTTACAAAAGTAGATTGCAAGTGTGTAGGCCTCTAAATCTAAAGTTACCACTTTCATATACTTACTTCTTAGTGGTGCCATTGTTGGTGTCAGGCTATAGCTTTCCTTGGCTGTAACTTCAGCTGTAAGCATGAGACGCCTGCCCTGAAGGAGCTGTCAACAGTGTTAGTCAGAGGTGGTTCTACCTGTGTCTCAGTGCTTCAGGTTTCATGCCTCTTTGAACTTGACTGACTTATCTGCTTCAAACAGATGGTAGCGCCACAATTTTGACGGTCACACAGTATCAAGCCAGGAAACGGAGAGGACCCAAATACAGAAAGGTCTGGTTTAGTTGACTAATTTAATAAAACTAAAGGCTTACATGTATAGTCAGGCAGGCAGAGATCAAACAAGTCCTAGAGGGGAGAGGGGAGAGGGGAGAGGGGAGAGGGCAAAATCCAAAAACCAGGAAAAGGAACAAAGGAACAAAAGGATCCAGAAAACACACGAACATAATACCAGGGCACTTGGCAACAATAAAATAACCACCACGAGGCGCAGGTGAACAGAATCAGGGCAATCAAGGTGAGGAAGCAAAACTAACTACAGACACATGAGGAAGAACACTTACAAAATAAAACAGGAACTAACTGAACATAAGCCCAAAATCATGATACTAACTTGCAAAGAAACAGCTAAAATCATGTTTTGGGGTAATATTCATAGGCAAAACGTAGCTTTCTAAAAATAACCCTCTTATGACAATAATTGATGATATCGACGCAGAGCTATGAATGTTCAAATGTCCAGCTGGTGACAATGAAACTCCAAACTAACTTCAACTGGACCTGCAGCTGCTTGTGCTGTGAATTATTCCTCACACATCCCCAGCTGATTGTGACTGATTGAGCCATTTGCCGCCAACATTTTTCCAAATTGAGAAAACTCTGATGGGTTTTCTGTTTTTCCCCTGACACTGCAATACGCTGTTATGATTAATTACCATGAAGCAAATGTGCAAATGTTAAAGCCTGAGTAGTTAATCACTAGCATCTGTTATGCTGAGTCTTAACAGATGCTGACAGAATCTCATCTTTTGTCTAAACACTCATTATATTTATAACCTTTTATACATGGTGCTGCGGTTTGTTTCTTGGGTTTAATTTATTCAAGTGTGTTTTTTTGCTTATAACTTTAAAGGAGAAGGTCATTAATTCTGAGAGGGCAGGCTGACTTTGCAACCAGGAAACCCTGGCGTTCTGTCCGCGCCTACATCAGGAGGTGCAGATGTGCCTGGATGGAGGCTTGTGGCACTCTGATCCATATGTCTGCCAGGTTCCAGCAGTACTTCATTTCATCCCCCAACCTGCCTCTCAGGGTCAAGTCCTGCAAGCTGTCACCCCAGTTTGTGGGTCCATTCCCCATCATCGAGCAATTCAAACTATGCAATCCATACTGTATCAGCAAGAGCCCTCTATCATCTTAATTAGATGATAGAATTATAAATGATACATTACCCTATCAATTCATCAATTCATTGTTTTTTTTATAAAATGTTGTGACAAAACTTCTGTTATAATTTCCCAAAGGAGATGTATTCAAATATTTTTATTTCGACCAACAGTCAAGAATCCAAATATATTCAGTTTATTATCACTTATGACACAGAAAAGCAGAAAATCTTCACATTTAGCTGAAACTATTATGTCTTTGGCATTTTCCCTCGAAAAATTATTGAAACAATTGATCAATTATCAAACTAGGTGACTAATCAACAGTAATCAGTTAATCATTGCAGCTCTACTTTTAATGCATTTTCTATAACCACATCACAGATGTAGATTCCCCCCGAGTTTTATCAGATCAGCTAACTTGTCTTAGCATCCTCTCCTTTCTAGTAACAGATTGGATTGGACAGTCTTCTCGATTGCTCTGTTGCTCATGAGTTATGCTAATAAGATAGTTGTGTTATTCAATAAATATCCATACTGTATGGATTTCCTTCAAATTGCCCTACAATACCACAGATCTCTTACCCTAAAACTTTTACTACCTCGCTTTAGGAGTGTGGATCAAACAGAAAATTCAAATTTGTACTTTCAGGAAAGGTCACTGTCATCTATTTTTGCCACCAGAGCTGTTGCGGGAGGGGTGTGAGACCCTCTGCGAACTTGGCGCCAGAGGCCCTGATCATCATGCTTACATGCATACACACAAACCACAGTACAACACACATAGCCAGTTATAGTTAAAGTTAAATTGTGCACCACATAATATAAGTGCTTTAATTGGAAATAAAACATTCTAATAATCATGTATAAAAGCTTTATACACAACTTTATCTGCACTACAATCAAGTTTTGTTTTCGTCTCTGTCCGCAGATGGCCTCAGCAACAGCGACCTACGGGCAGAAGGAGTCTTCGGACCAAAACTTTGACTATATGTTCAAGATCCTCATCATTGGCAACAGCAGTGTGGGCAAAACCTCCTTCTTGTTCCGCTACGCCGACGACTCCTTCACGCCGGCCTTTGTCAGTACGGTGGGCATCGACTTCAAGGTGAAGACCATCTACAGGAATGACAAGAGGATCAAATTACAGATATGGGTAAGACATCTGGAGATGTGTTGAGTTGCCTGGAAGGAAGTAAATTGTACATGTATGTATCCAGTGAATTTGAGGCCGAAGTTGAACAAGTGAGTAAATGTGTGAGTTTATTTGACAGTATAATAAATGTAATTAAATGTTAAACATGCTGTCATGGAAAAGAGAATCTACTATGGGAATGATTCTCTGATTCATAACAATGATATCAATGATGTAATTTTAATGAGATCTAATAATACAGCAAATGACGTTTCATAAGATATTTCATAACATGTTCAACAGAGTTATCTGCTGCTCTTTGAAACACTTCCCTGAGGTGCAGGTTTAGTATGCGAATGGTCCTCCGATCGCAGTGAACACACACGAATTTGCACGCTGCGCCGTCTTCTCTGGAGCCTGCTCATCCAGCTGACCCTTGGATGAGTGTAAAACAATACAATAGAAATAACTGCAAGAGACCGAAACACAGCTAGTAACATTGACATTCCTTCAGGAACAAACAGGGCGGTGTTTTTTCTGATGTTATGTTGCATCAGACATGTGTTGGCTCCTGAGGGCTCAATGGTAAACACACTCATAGAGCTGAGTAAAGACAAGCATGCTGTGAGAGCAGCCTCCCTGAGCTGCAGGATCACGATGTAGATCATAACATAATTTCCACCTTCACTACATGTTCTGCAGCAGACAGCGCTGTGATGGTGAGCAGAGCAATGTGTGAGTGTGTTTTGAGTGTGTGTAGGGCTGTCTCTGTTGTCAGCCTTTGCCAGGTCTTGCCTCTGGTAAGGAAGACACAATCGGCCAATCAGAGCACGAGAAACGGATGACTGGGTGCTGCTCTCCCCTCCCCCATTACTACACCTCTCCCCAAGTAGATATCCCTTCCCCTGCACACACACACACACACACACACACACACACACACACACACACACACATCTAAAATCCCCACCCCCCATCTCTCAGCAATTCTCTCAGCTGAGAATCCAGCAAAAATGAAAATGGTTTTCAGTCATGAGCTCAAAAGTCAACATACGGTATCTATATTTATTTAACAGTGTGCACTTAATCCAATTTATATAAATGTATACTTATATTGTGTGTCATACATATTATCTCACTTAAAACAGTGGTGTTTGTAGGGTTGTGTATTAACTCAATATGTACTATGATGGCTAATACAGTGTGGAGACTTTAAGGCTACATTCATACTGTCAGTGTTCATGACTACAGTCAAATGTTGGGCTGCAACTAACAATTATTTCTTATGATTGATTCATCTGTTGATTATTATTTGATTTGATTGAGTGATAAATGATTAATCGTTTAGTCTACAAAACGTAGAGTAGTTTTAAAAAAAAAAAAGCCAAACTCCCTAGAGCTCTCTCTCCAAATGTCTTGTTTTGTCCAACAGTCTAAAACCCAAAGATATGCAAATTTACAATTATATAAAACAGTGAAACAGCACATTCTCACATTTAAGAAGCTAGATAGAGCAAATATTTGGCTTTTTTTGCTTGATAAATGACTTAAGTGATTAACTGATTATCAAACCCGTTGATGAATCGACAAATTGTTTGAGCACCAGTCAAATATGAGGAATGATGAATCATTCCCTTATTTAATTACCATTACCAACTTGATGTACTATTCCTATTTATATATAATGACACATGATACACTAACAGACCATCACATGTTACCATACGGTCAAAAGCTTGTTTTAAAACAAAGTGCTGACTTTTCTACATCTCTCTAGAAACATGCAGTTCCTAAACATCTTTAGCCATGTGCGCTAAAACTGTCTTACAGCACCATCACCTGTTGTAATCAACAAAACTATATTTACCTGTAGTACTTAAAGAAGGATAGACAGATAGATAGATAGATAGATAGATAGATAGATAGATAGATAGATAGATAGATAGATAGATAGATAGATAGATAGATAGATAGATAGATAGATAGATAGATAGATAGATAGATAGATAGATAGATAGATAGATAGATAGATAGATAGATAGATAGATAGAACCACACTGAACAAAGGATCATGCAAAAAAACAAACATCAAAATAGTATCAAAAACACAAGTACAAACATAACTGTAAAGTATAGAAGTATGACCTTTAAACATGTGTATGTGCTGTAAGGTGTGCAAAATATATGTACTTATAAATTGTAAATTAAAAAGATGTATTGTACTTTCCCTGAAGTTACAGAGAATGTAATTGTAAGTCGAGTTAGAGTCCAGTAGGACCTCAGCAGCTTCCCAGTCCACTGATGTCCGCACCACGACAGAGTGGGGATGAGTTAAAACGTTTGATGGCCATCTGTAGGGATTATCTCCTGCGTCACTCGTTGGTACACCTTGGGGGTCTTTGGCTGAAAATGGGAGATGAAGAAAATATAAATATAACCTTAGCATATTTAACTTATATTACACTACTTAAAATAGACATAAACTGTTATATGAACCTCAGTAATATTAGAACATATATTACATGTGATTAGAGAAATCATAAAAATATGAGCTTAAGTGGCTCCAACAGACTTTTTTAAGTAGTTTGTTTTCCCTTTATATCCTTTGATTAAATTGATAAAGAGACTAAATCATATAAGTATAAATGTCAAGTTTATGTCCAGTGCTCTCACCTTAGTTAAAGTGGTAAAGTTGATTATATCTTAAATGCTGGAAATGAACATTTTACTTTAGCATACAAGCTGTTCACTTTAACTGTTTTCAGGGCTCATGGTGAACGCAGTGTTGAGTACCAATGTGTTCATTATGTAACACCACTCAGTGCTACCTACACTGACATTTTAGGTATAGAGCTAATGCTCTCATTCTGAGTGTCCTGCAGCAAATTGAGTGGATGAGCAGGACATAAACTGCAGTTACGGTACATTATAAACCAACCTGAGTATGCTCATGTTTGATTGAGTGAATAGACACACTGGTGAGTCCAAGAAAATAAAATAAAATCTGAGAAGAGTGTCTGTGTGCAGTATGTTGTTTTTCTGTGTGTTTGTGTGTACACATCTATGGACTCTCCTTGTCAGACTGCACATTGAAGTTCATGTCGTGTGTGCGTTGCTTGAATGCATCAAAGTAAAGGTAATATCCTAGAACGTTTAATAACAGGTAGCCACTGAGTATGCATTTGGTTCATATATGGTGTGATGTGTCTATTATAATAATAGTAAAGACAGCAACACTTTAGTCCCACTATTTAGCATTCATGAGCAGTATATAACCATTTGATAACAGTATGTAAATACTGTCGTGGTATACCAAAAAGCTACTTATTTACAATAGAGGCAGTGATTGTAACTGATGACTGCCACCAGACTCTGCAGTTGATGTCATTCTCAATCTTTTGCTTTTCTTATCGCCACATTGACAGCAGAGTGATGCCGTTTGAACCAGAAGATGCTCGACTAAGAGAGAGACACAGGGTGTTGGGTATCAGAAACACAGGGCTTTAATTCCCTGAGCATTTATTAGGGCTTAATACTGAAATTGGTTTGTGGCCAAGGAGAGAGAGCAAGGGAGGAACAGGCACGATCACTTTTTGGCAAAGCTCGCAGCGAGCTGATGAAGTGTCACCTGCTGGCAGGTTTAAGAAAACCATGAGAGGCCTTTTAATACACTGGCTTTACTGGAGAACATGGGAACAATGTCTCCGAAAGTCTGACCCTTGCACAACATGTTATTGTCTATGTCCCATATTTAGGCTCAAGTATTCGAAAGTCCTGGCAGAAAAGTATTTTAGTTTTAGTCTTTAGTTACAATACCAGGTAGTATTAAAACTCTTGAATTTGGCTTGAATTTCTGCACCTGCCAGATGATACTTCATCATTTTACCAAGTTAAAACACTGAGTCAATGATGTGCTACCTGCCAAAGTTACTGGACAAATTCACAAAGCTTTTTCAAAGGAAAAATGTTCATTCCATGCTCACAGCTTAGAGGAATTCATACTTTTATTCAAGATACTATTTAGTTTTTAAAACGTTTGCTTAAATAAATTTGCTGATGCAACAAAACTTTGAGTGCGGAGCTAAATGTATTTTCTCATAGTTCTTCCTCTGCAGTGGTCAGCAGCTCTCCAACATCAGTGGGGTTTTTAATGGCATAGATAAACTTACCAGTTACATTGAAATAACATTAAGCTGCTAGCTGTTTTCAACTTGTCTTATAGAAAATACTGTGGCTATAAAACTGCTAACAAACCCACATGGAAACCTTTCATTAAAATATTAAACAGGCGAGTGAAACACAATCTGGCTCTTGGTTATTTGCCGGTCGGGTTTGAGCATCTCTAATCAGTTTGCTGGGCTAAAACTACCTGCTGTTTACAGATAAATTGCTGTACTATACAACAATATAATCCTGATGTATAATAGTTATACATCTTTTTGTTATCATACCCTGAATCAGAATCACCTGTGGTTGCTAGGTGTATATGCTGTGGGAGGAATATCATTTTTGTAATTCTTTTGTTTTTCCTTGGTGCCTAGTTTGTCTTTTTGTTGGCTTGGTCTTTGAATATAAAAACAAAAACGGAGGTTTTGATTGATAGAAAAAGTTATAATATTTAGTGTTGCAGAGTGTTTGCAGTTCAGTGTGGGAAAACACTAAGGGCTTGTGCCAAATGTCTGACATGTGAGAAACAAGGAAAAGTGCCCAATTAGACTGACTGACGAGCTAAAAGTTTATCCTCAACCTAATTTGTCAGAAGTCTCTTTGAGTAAAGAGTTGATAAAAACGTCCCTCTAACAGCTGCTGTATTTTTATCCAGGACACAGCGGGTCAGGAGCGTTATCGCACCATCACCACGGCCTACTACCGAGGAGCCATGGGCTTCATCCTCATGTATGACATCACTAACGAGGAGTCCTTCAACGCCGTCCAGGACTGGTAGGTGATTGGCTCGAGGGTGTGTCACATGACTAGTGTAAACCGACGCCATGGAGCTTTGCCTGTGAGAGGGAGTGTTGTGTGAATGATGGATCAAGTGGTATCTGGATAATTAGCACCAGTCTGGAATCGGATGTAGAGATACAGTAGACTGATGAACAGAGCAGACGATCCGGTTCAGGTTTCTGTATGTATTGTTTTAACGGTCCACAGCTTCCACTTCCTCCGTGTCTGCAGAAGAACCAGATGCTGCAAGGATCATTATCTTTTATCCTTTTTGTCTCCAGCCGGGACTTTGGCTCAGTGTCATTTCTCTGCTAGAAAGTTACAGTCTGGATGTTATTTTTACCTACACTACTACAGTATGTCAAAGTCTAGATTATATTTTTCACTGGCCCTTCATACTTTTTCTTTTCCACATAACGGACACAGCTCTTGCTTTACATCTATAGTTCACTTAAGGTTTAAAAGGACAAAACCACAAATCTTGTTCACTATACATAGTGGAACTGTAGAGATGCTCATGGGGTACATGGGTCATAGAAAAAGCTTGTCATAATAAGTTAGGAAAGACAAATTCCGCAATGAGCAGTGGTGGAAGAAGTACTCAGATCTTTTACTTAAGTAAACGTAACAATACCACAGTGAAGAAATACTCTGATACATGTAAAAGTCATGCATTCAAAAGTATTAGCATCAAACTTTACTTAAAATACCACAATATGTAAAAGTATTGATTATGAAGTATGGCCTATTTCAGAATAACGTATATTACACTATTGTATTATAATTATTTATAAAATTACTTGTGTTTTGGAATTTCTGAGACTATAGCTGAGAATCAGATTGTCGCTCTTGTTATAACACATTTCACATTCAGTCTGACACTCTCAGCTCTCTGCACTAACAATAATAAAGAAAATGATGACAGGGAGGTAAAATTTGCTTGCTGTAGAATTCTGATGTTAGATGTGAAATGTAGGTTTAATTTTTCAAGATCAGCTTTTCTCTGTACACACAGATTAGAAAACAGGTGAGAGGAATGATTCAGACTTCAGGATCACATTCAGCTGCAGTGTGATCACAGTCTTTGAGTTTCCTACTGTCTGACTGCTGGGTGTGTTGTTTCCAGGTCAACTCAGATTAAGACGTACTCGTGGGACAACGCCCAGGTGCTCCTGGTAGGAAACAAGTGTGACATGGATGACGAGCGAGTGGTGAGCGGTGATAGAGGCCGGCAGCTGTCTGAACACCTCGGTGAGTGCATGGTGCACACACACACACACACACACACACACACACACACACACACACACACAGACACACCATTCATATCTATGACTCATTGTTAGGCACACTGAACTGAAGTAAATGAATGAACAGGCTGAAGTTTAGTGATGCTAGATGTTGTTTTGGATCACCAAATTCATTGATTGAGATGAACCTTTTGGGAACCATGAATATCTGTCTAGCAATCCATCTAATAGTTATCAAGATACATTCACAGCTGCTTCCATGGTTTAAGCTGTATTTCAGCAGGTGTATTCAGTACCACATCTTCACCACTAAACTATGCAGTTGCACAGATGACCACATCCTCATTAAACCTCTCCCACGCCCTATTTCCTCCCCAGGTTTTGAGTTCTTCGAGGCCAGCGCCAAGGACAACATCAATGTGAAGCAGACCTTTGAGCGGCTGGTCGACATCATCTGTGAAAAGATGTCTGAGAGCCTGGACGCCGGAGATCCCGCCGTCACAGGTGCCAAACAGGGGCCCCAGCTGACAGAGCAGCCCGCTCCTCCTCACCAGGACTGTGCATGTTAAAGCTGACTACTCCCCCAAACCCTTTTCCTCCCTCTTCCTCATTGTCCTCCTTCAGCTGGACCCCGGGGCCTCAGGTCCATACTCCATCACCCTTCTCATTCACTTTCCTGCTTCATTCTGTAACCTATTAAGGATCATTGGCTGAGGGGCACAAAAACCAGGTTGCAAAGTGTCTGAAATGCTCTGGGATGCTCGTGGGCTAGTGCTTGGGGTGTGTTTGCTTCTGGTTCCTCCTCATAAGGAGCTAAAAGGTGTTGTTGTTTTTTTTATCAGTGCTGGTGTTGGTCTGATGCCCAGGAAAGTTCAGTCAAACCAGAGTGTTTCAGACACTTTGCAGCCCATGTTCTTGAAGGTTCCTGACCCATCTTCCGTTGTCTCCCTGTTCCTCAGTGTGGTCTTACAAGAAGGATTTGACGGCGTCCGCCCTCAGAGTGCCATTTAAATCCTTCCGATGTTTAAAGTACTTTGTTTCATGTCAGTCAAATGTCTTGAAAAGATAATAGCCTCGGAGGTGGTGACCAAGAAGGCCACAGTGGAGTTAACGTGGGAGGGGTGATCCAGCTGAAATCTGCTCCATACTGATGTTTTACATTTCTTATATGATTCTGGATACACACAGAATCAAACATACATGGATCTGTGTTTCATTTGTTGTCTCACCTGGTATCTAAACATGGATATTGCAGGAATTAGCAACTGTTTCATTTTTCATCTGAGCCTTTTCTTTTGGCCTTTAAAAAAAATGTTTTTACATTTCTTTTTTGTATTCTGGTGCCCCATTTATTCTTTTCATACATTAAACACTGGGTGGGGAAAATAAGAACAAAACAGAGCTAGGGAAAAAATATCAAAAAACAAAGAGACACATTTTATTTAATTATATTTATTTCAAATGTACATATAAATGTTGTGCGATATATATAATATCTACAGGTATGCATTTCTGGAAATTTGAAAGGAATGAAGTCATGTGAGGATAATATCAAATATAAGAGGTCAATGTTGTGGGTTTGTTTGGATGACGTGTGGCAGCTCCTCTTTGAGTCGTTTCATTTCCCCGTCGGTTTGGTCTTATGATGCTTTCCAGAGACATGGCAGTCAGAGATTCAAACTTCCTGCCAAGAAAATGCAGTGGGATAAGTGAGTCTGAATAACAAGTCGGAAAATTACCAATATGTTTATCACCCTCCAAACCCATCAGTGTGATTTCCAGCACTGCTGCTAATAAAGGGAAACATTTTTAAATGGCTCTAACTTTAGAGGAAGACGCTTGCTGGAGGAACTTTGTGTGGCAACATAAATGTTGTTTTAACACAGACAGACAGCGACTGCCGTGGAGCTGACATCAGGAGTTTTTTAAAATAATCAAACGATTTGAGTCTTCTCAAAGCTCAAAGTCACCTAGGTTTAGCAATGATGTTGTAATTAGGCTGGCGAATGTCTTGATGCTTCTTGTCCTAACAGCCTCAAAATGTTATTGTTCCTGCTGTCACTAACAGACAATGTAAAAATGTAAGGACATCTGAAAAGCATTTTGTGCAACACAGTTGTGCAGTTGTGCTTGCTAACAATGCTGCATATTGATATTACAGTATTTTACATAGGGCAGAGAAAATCTTGCAGGTGTCTGTTTTTTTCCTGAGCTGGACCACTGCAAACTATTGAGGCTGAAATGATATAATTATAACAGCTGACAATTTCTGACTCCAGAAAGCAATTTTTTGGTCTCCATCTCCCTGGCAGATCAATAATCATTGAAACAATTAATCATTCTCTAAAACGTGGTTGAATGGGTTTGGAAGGTGCAAACATTGTTGTTTTGTTTCGATAAGTTTTATGGTATTTTGCCTCTATCTGATAGTTTGACCATAGGGAGTGAAAGGAAACATCAGGAGAGAATAGGATGGCATGTGACAAACACTAGATGCCCAGTTGAACCAGGTAGATTGCTGTTACATGGCACAAATCTTAGATCGCTTGGCCACTAGGAAACCCAGGTTTGGTTTTAACATCCCTGAAACTACTGGCAGTCTCTTACTGAGTAATCAAAGCTTGATTGACAAGTACAGTAATACAGGAACTTGTCTTGCGGGTGTTGAGACTAGAAAACGTTTGATCACACAGAAAACAGCTCCTTAGATGTTTCTGATCTAGTTCCCACTGAAGGAGACTGTATTCAGTATCAGACCTGTGATGTGTTTTCAGCCCCTCATAAGTTTAAATGCATTATTTTGAAATGCACGTTTAATGGTACTGGAAAGACTGGATTGCACTATCCATGTCATTTATGTGCTGATCTCTTTTAATCTCTGAACCTGGGAGAGTTTGTTAGGTCAGAGTACATGCCAAGACCCTGCGATTTAACGTTTCCTTGCTTAGAGACAAACAGCCCATAGTAAGACTTCTTCAGGATCAGTATTACAGAGTCTGTCTGTTTGTGTGTATAGTTATCTCCAATGCTCAGTCTTCAGGTGACGTATGGACAGCACTGTTCAGAATCCAGAATTCAGAATCAGGTTTATTGGCCAGATATGTGTACACATACAAGGAATTTGACACCAGTTTTTCGTTGCTCTCTATGTACATACACAGTAGAAGTAAGTGTGGTTAAGAACAATGACAACAAGTAAACTTGTTTAAAGTCAAACAAGCATCAAACAGCTGGAGGCTGAAATGTTCACAGGCCGGGTAGCTGTTGAGTTTCTAACATCAGTTTCGAGTCAATGCAGGATTGAAATATTCTGCTCTGAGGTTTTCTTGGTTCCAACACTGTTTAACCACCCCACGTTTCTGCTAAGTATGCTAAGTAAGTATGCTTTTTAAGTCTACATAGCATCTCTCACTCTGGGCATGCATTATCGCGCCTCCACCAAACACTCAAAAAGTATTTGTACACTTGTTTTGATTAGGATGCCAGAATAAGAAGTGCGACCAGTTTTAAAAGTTTCAAGTTGTAATAAACCAAGTGCTGCTTGGTGGACCAAAGTGAACTCTGGTCATTTAAAAATAATTTAATGTCATTGTTAATTGAGGCTTGCTGTTGCTTCCATTAAAAACAGAGATAAAGAAGGTGGTACCTATGGATTGAGAGGGAAAAGCACTATAAAAATCATTATGGGAGTCAAAATCATGGACTTCATAAAGTCAGTGTCTTTGACTATATAATTAAAGCAAGTGTAGCAGATGAACTACTAATTATTCAAGTTTGGGAAAATGAGGCCCAAGTCAAAGTGTCCCACAAAGGAAGTGATGTTCTTATCAGAAAGGGAGTGATGACGACAAACCTGGGAGACGATTTATTTTGATCCTGCGTATTTTACTTCTTACTGGTTGTGACTGTTTCTTTTCCAGTAAAATCCTAACTTTGAAACTGTTCTCCTTTCTAATATGTCTTTCTCGCTATATAAACCAGATCTGTAAATACTGTACCTTTGAGTCATATGTGTGGATTGTGTTGTATCGACTCAGGCTTCCAACCAAAAAAAAGGGAAAAAAAAGAGTTGAAAAAGACAGTAAAAACCTGAAAACCCCAAAAGAGCCATGTTGTACTGTCTCTGCATTCATTTCTAGGCCTGCTTATGAATCAATGTGTTACTCTGTTACACAGCAATACACACTACAGTATCTATACAAAAAAGCAATGCCATCAAGCTTGGTAGAGGTTGCCGACTTTAGATCTTCTACTAGCACGCAGAAACACGTACTTTATTTCATCTCGTTTCACTGCCTCTTCAAATCCTCCTCAGTTTGAGCCATAAAGACGAGAGAATATGCTGTGGATGTTTTTATCTGTACTTTGTGGTAAAACAATAAAAAGTTACTAACAATCAGTTGATTCTTGTTTTTGAAGATTTTGTACCTTTGGGGGTGTCATGGCTATTGTTACCTGCCACTTCTAATGAAGTTAAAAACTTTAAAATGAACTGATTTTAGCCTATAGATAAGCACAAAATGAAAAAACCTTGTGCTGCATCATAAATGTTGTTTTAACCAAAACAGCAAAGTTTAGATCCAGATTTATTCAAAATAATCAAATGTTTTAGTGTCATGAAACCTCAAAGTCATGTAAGTTTAGTAGTAAAATTGTCATTTTGGTGGCAAATGTTTGGATGCTTCTTGGCCCAAAAGCCTCAAGATGTCACTGTTTCACCTTTTACCGGCCGACAATGTAAAAATATTTTGTGCAGCAAGAAGCAGCTGTCAAAAATGATGATTGTTGTGATGCCACCCTCCTTGAGGATGTAAAGAAAATGTGTATACTTTAAGGAAAAAGTTACAAGATTTTAAGTTTCAAGTCCATCCATGATGAGCCTCCTGCTCATCATAGGTGGACAACACTGACTGGCTAATCAAAAGGCTACACAGTGTTTATTGAAAGGCCAATATAATACGTTGGTCCAACCCTGATCTTAAGGAATCCTACACAGATGTGCACTGATTTTTTCATTTGATACATTATGTTGTAGGGAACCCCTTCTAATCAGATTGAATTCTGCCCTGCTGAGGAATCAATAAAACTACAGTACCTAGCCACACTCACACTATAGGCTGACATCTGTTCAACGACAAGTGAAATCAAACTTATACTCATGTTGATGCGGACATCCTGGAGCTCTTCAGGGTACTTCAGGATGTCTGAAACTGTCCCTACATATTCACATGCATGAACATCTTTTGCACTTTCCCAATTAACCAGCAGAGGGAGAAAGACAGCAGGAGAATGATACGATGCTGATTCCTACACAGACATACTTCCAAAGTCCTGTTATTACACAACAGTGACTTCATTAATTCCATCAAGTATAAATGTACTCCTAATAAAAAAAATGTTCATTGAGTAAACCTTAAAAAAGAATCACTATAATGATACCGACTTTTAGTTGTAGTCAGTTATAGTCTTAATTTTGTGTTGGCACTGCCCACAATATAATGTCTTACTGTCTTTATATTGTACAGTATATTCTAAATTAATAAAAAGTATCCCTGCACGATTTTCCATGTTTTTCTTGAGACAGGTGTGCAGTGAAAGACAAAACAAATCCTTCAGTTAAACCAGTGGAATACCTTCAGGAAACATTAAAATGTCTTAAAATGACTGGTTACAGTATGTCTTGAGCTTGACAACATCTGAAGGCCTATACCACCCATTCACCGCCAACAGCTGGTTTACTGATGCACACAGTGACGTAGACTCGCTTCCAACATGCATGTAAATATGAGATTGTAGCCAAAATGGAAGGAAAACAGTGTTTATTGCCGAGCAGCATTTAATTCAGAACACACAGCGGCATACAGCCAAATAACTGTGGGCTAGAAGTGACAGCAACAGTCAACAGTACAACAAAAACGTGACCACTCTTCACATTTAAACAAGAACACTAAAAAAAAGTGACACAGAGTAAAAATAGATAAATACATGTTTGTAAAGGTAAAAGATAATAAACATTGATTAATTGTGCCCTTTGACACCCAGCTGTGGGCAACGAACATTCGAGTATGTCAACAGCATGCAAATCTTTCCCTACAGAAATATATGGTAAACGGTTCCATATAGAGTATCTCTTATGTGGGTGCATTTTCTTACAGCCAATTCCTCATTATATCTGTGTCATAAATGTGCATATTTCAGTAGAAATATTGAAATTCTGTTTGGTCCAGGTTTGAAACTGTATATATAGACACAGCTGTAAACATTTTTACATGAAAAAAAAATTGATAAATTAAAAGTTGAGCATAGGCCC
The DNA here is from genome assembly GCA_011952105.1 of Coreoperca whiteheadi. Classification (NCBI taxonomy): domain Eukaryota; kingdom Metazoa; phylum Chordata; class Actinopteri; order Centrarchiformes; family Sinipercidae; genus Coreoperca; species Coreoperca whiteheadi. The sequence continues at coordinate 10,620,505 of CM022489.1, read as the reverse complement.
ACAGCCCCAATATGCGCCTCGTTCTCTCACCAAGAAAGCCTATGACCAAATTCCATTTTAAAACATTGCAGTTTAATGCTGCCTTGTTCACCAGTAAACATATTTACGAGGTAGAACAGGATTTCATACATCGAACATATTAAAACGCAAACGCTCTTCCTTTCGGCATAAATCTAATAAACAATTTGGCGATGTATTTCATAATCCAATCATTTATAGTGAGGCGTGCTCTCCACCGGGCGGAGACGACTGTGGAGCAATGTGGGTCTCTCAATAGTCTCATAACCCCATTATTTGAAATTGTACTCTACAAGTTATGTTCACGTTTTGCCGGCGCTCAAAGCCATTCAAACAGCCGATTATTAATGTACAATTTGGCCTACGTGGCCTGCCATTCATTCCCCTGGGAACGGCACACATCTGGGCTACGCTAAAGAATCAACATGAAGTCCATGAAGCTTATATGCAGGTCAGTAGCCCAACTGCAGGTCTGTCCCCCCGACTAGTGCACTTGAACTTCGTGCGGCAGTAGCTGGCAGCCGCTGTTGACGTGGGTGATGACTTTCTGTTTCAGTTGGGCCACTTGCTCCCTCAGCAGGCCAGCCGTTGACGCCAGATCGTTGTTTTGGCTTTTCAGCGTTTTGACCTTGTCCTCCAGTCTGGAGATCCGCTCCAGTTTGCGCATCCGACACTTGGAGGCTGCAATCCGGTTCCTGAGCCTCTTCCTCTCGGCTTTCATTAGGTCCTGTGAGTCTATGTCGATGGGAGACAGCGGCGGGCTCTCCCCGAAGCTCTGAACGTCGGGGACCGTCTGAGGCTCCTCCTTCAGCGGCTGGACCCGAGAGAGCTCCGGCTGCGGCGGGGCTGCCCCCAAATGATGCGACGGAGGAGGCGGGAAAGGGACTGTGTCCGTGGAGTAGTTGACAGTGGTTTCCAATGGCCCGCTGCCGTAACTGTTCAAGTTCGTATACACCGGTAGATCCGGCTGGACGGTGACCGGGGCGATGTTTGCTCCCAGATCCAGGCTGTTGTTCGTATGTACGGCTCCGTTCAACTGATTCTGCTTGTGTAGGTCCTCCAACGCCTTCACGAAGCCCTCGGCGAACTCCTGCTCGTCCGTTACCGTCTTCGGGTAGAGGAACTGGGGGCTGGTGGGTGTCGTGGTGACCATTCCGTTGGACTGGATGATGAGCCTCTCCAGCTCCGGGGAGGCCAGTTTGAGCAGCCCCAGGTCCGGGGAGCTGAGGATGCACTCGGCGTCGCGGAGACGCGGTTTGAGGTCTGCGTCATCTGCCAGGCTCTTCATCATTATTTCCGTGGTCAAAATGACAAGTCGTGCTGCTCGACACTCCCTCAGAACGGAGCCCTGCCCATAACCTCACAGAAAAAGCCCGCAGTGTAAAACACCTTTTGTTTAAATAATGTTTTCAACACTTGAAACCGTTAGCAGGCTTCTCTTCTCGAGCGGGATCTGAGTGTACTGTGTGTCCGCGCGCACCCCCTCGAGCTTTTCTAGGCTCGCACGTTCCATTATGTCACATCAGGGCGCGCGCATTGGGCAGATGTAATTACGTTTTCCAGACTTTTATTTGAATACAGAGAGGAGGAGACAGGAGAGAGGTCTCACTCTGCGCCTCATTCTAGTCATTCTACTGTCCTTAAAACAGCAGGCAGTGCCCATGGATGTAATTATTATTATTATTAGTTTATTTATAAGGGGACAATGCAATTTCATAAATTACATGAATAAACATGAGTAAAAAGCCAGAATTAACCAAAAGACTATTTTCCATCTGTAGTCCCCTGGCCATAATGTTAAAAAGGCAGTAAAATATCAATAATAATGTGTAGTCTATTGTAGCTATTAACTGCATAGTTTTACTCTTAATACATCAGTGTTAAAACCTTCCCTTGATCAATCTTTCTGAAAAGATTATGCTTGTATGTTAGGCATATATTTATTCATAGTCATAAGTTAAATTGGTATTTTCTATCACTATAGTTCTATTTATTTATTTACATATAGAGCGTATCTAAATTTAGGTTATCAAAATCTGCAGCTCCCATTAGTCCAAAAACTAAAAACATCATAAAACAGGACTCTTTGGACTCCATACAGAGTCTCACTATCACCGAGAGGTAACATCTTATTGTGGTGAATAAAAAAAAAGCCTTTTCCTTCTGTACATTCTTACCATGATCGTGCTTGGGATTAAAGTTTATCACAAGAGCACCCATTTGAGGGATATCAACCTTTACCAACAAATATGTACAGTGTTATTATTTTGGTGATGCCCATCAGTCAGTCGATCGGTCACACTTCAGTTTAGAATGAAGTATTTGGACGACTATGACCATGAAATTGGGTGCAGAACATAAGTCTATATGTAAAAGACAGTCATGGTCCCCAGAGGTTGAACCCTAAACTGCAGAACCTGATGGCTTGGACAGATTGATTTATTTTAATGCTTACAACGTTTCTTAACATGCTACACATGCAAGTGTTTAGCATGTAATGTTAACTTGAGAATTCTCTGCACCTCCTGTCAGTCTTCAGCTTTGAATTTCTGCTCTTGACCACACTGGGGGGAACTTAATATTAGTGTTTGTTCCCAAATACGGGCTATATACAGTATATTTATCCATTGCTTTTATTCTGGTTGTGCAGCTTCAGACAAGCTAAATACAATCAGGAAAAAAAATAATATGCAACAGTCAAATACACAAAATATATTATACACATTACATATTATATTATATTATATATATAAATATATATTATATATATATACATATATACCTCTGCTCAGGTTGAAGTGGGGGTGGAGATATACTGGTAATTATGTGAGGCCTAACTTTTTACCACCTATGTGTTCCTCCCTTCAAGGTACAACAGAACAATGGAAGTGAGGAAGAGGAAGACTGTACATGCCCAACTAGTCAAAGGCAAAATGAGTGAAACAAATGGTGTGTTAGGGTATCAATGACATCAGTTTTCTAGGAAGTTCACCAATGACTATCCAACATCTTTTGTCAAAGTCCTTGGGTTTTTCCTTTATTGCAAATGGTTTTTTTTGTTTTGTTTTTTTACAAAACAAATAAAACATAACTTTCTAAATATTTACCTTGAAAAACAACTAACATGAAGTTTGTATGCCTCTCAATGTGTTAAAGTCACTGATGGCAAACAACACACCGTGATGTTAAATAGGGAATATGAATTTCAGTCATGCTCAATTATAATTATAGATATAGGCTTGCCATCACAACTGAGAATCTGCTGAGGAAGACCATGAGATATGGTCGAAAGCTTTGGGGGGTAAAATTGGAAATGGGCATTGTTTTTTTTAGCTACTGTTTCCAAGATCAAGGATGAACGTTCCCTCTAGAGAGTTATTCATTTTCTCAATAGATGATCTTTGGTACCAGTTCCATTGCCATGGAGAGGAAGAAGAAACTACAAACATTGAGGTATGATGTCAAGGTGTGTATTGACTAGTACATGTCTTGTTTACATTTTCAAACTAGTAAAATTACTATAATTATTGTATTTTTTTTATATATTCAATGTAATGTATAAATGCCACACTGCAGGATATAATGGAAAAGTCAGCTTGCATAATTCTGGACATGAACAGTTGTGATTTTCATTATACATCTGTGTGGTCAAGAAAAATAGTCTTACGGCTTACTTCTGTTTTATGCCCTCTGCCAAGACACATGTGGTATTCCTGCACACCAGAATTAGGGGATCTGAAACTGATTTCCACACTTCCTCTGGTCAGTTAACCGTTTCAAGTTGTTGTTTTTTTAATTGGATCTGGTCTCACACCCAACCCACCCATCCAATGAAAAAGTCAAATGATCATTTCAATTCCCATTTTTCCAATTTCACTTTCCATTTTATACAATATTTTAATTTCCATTTTTAACATTTAATGTCACAATTAACTAGAAGTGTTTAAAAATATCACCACTGTCTCTTTCAAGTGGATTTATTCTTCATGAATGATGTGGGAATCTTCAGTGCAAATTTGCTGAGCGCTTCACATAATGGAAGCTCTGTTTGTTCGTGGTTTTTACATTTTGTCAGGATTTTCCCTCCTGCTAATTTTACCGCACTTATACACTTGTATAAAATCACTATTGTGTATTGTTTTAGAAATACTGTTGTGATGTTTCATCAGGTGTTAATATATAATATAATAAGCTACTGAACATTGCAGATGAATTGTTCTTTTGACGTGACAAACTAATGTCACAAGTCTGTGTTTGGTTTCCTTCCTTTACATGTGATGTTGAGGTTTGTGCATTAATACATAGAGGCAAAGAGCAGCCAGTCAATTGCGCAATCAATTTATTAAGCTAAAGGTTTAATATTCAATCAATAACCAAAAGTATTTGCGGCCAAATATCATGGACTAATGTCCATTGTTTCCTTGTTTTAACAAACAATGCGTTGGCTTGTGAAGGGTTACATAGAAGAGGTATGTGCGTCACAGGTCCATCACTGCAAAGCTATGTGTGGGCGGATCATGTGATGGACCCTGTGATGTCGGATCTCTTAACGCTGTGGCGGAAATGGAGGGAGGGGAGTAAGCCAACAGAGGAGAGATATTCTTGTCTAAAAGCCGAGTATCAGTGTAGAGAGCGTGTGGGTGCTGAATCTGCAGTCGAGAAAAAAAGGGGCATGTGGTAGCTGGAAAAGGATGTAACACACACACACACACACACACACACACACACCACATTCTTTCATTCTCCATTCTCTTTCATTTACAACAAACCAGTACGAAATGTGAGCAAAATACATTAACAAAGAGTTAAACATGACTAATTTCTAGTTTTTCTGGACACTGAAGAACCTTTATAGGTATCAGTTTCACAAAGTAAACCAACAGCATGTACTTGGCACACATTATTTCCTCTTCCTCTGCATCTGTCTAGCAGGTGTGCTTTAGACAACACTTACGGTGACAAATTACATAGAAACATTTTAAAATGTATAATTTATTTAAATCGAAATATGATTTCTCTTTTGTGTGTGTATTTTCTTTTGCCAACTGGCAGACTATATGCAACCCAATTTCACAATGAAATTCCAAACTGGACTTTTGAATTTGAATAGGAGTTATGCAATGCCAGCAGTGAAAGAAGCAACCCAGCATTCAAACAAAACAACAATAAAACCTTTATTAGTACTGACAAAAACTTTCCTGATTTAGATGTAGAGATTGTACACTGGATAAAAGTGAAGTAAGTGGCAAAAACTTTGATTTGCTTGTGACGCTAAATTTAGTCAGGGGATCTTCAAGAGTCATCCTCTGGGGAACCCGAATGTCAGTCAGTCATTTTCTTCCGCTTGTTCCCGTTAGGGGTCGCGGGTGACTGGAGCCTATCCCAGTGACTTCCGGCTAACATTCATTTTATAGGGGCAATTTTTTTTAGAGTTACCAATTAACCTACACATGTAGGTGATGGATACCTTTATCAAGGATGTTTCAGATGTAGTTGATTTACACAAGTACTGACAAAAATTGAACTGCTTGGCAGGTAGGAAATCCATTTAAAATTATTGTATGTTTTAAAAATTGTCGTCAATAGTCAATGGGCTAAAAGATCGTTGTATGGTGCCAAACTGTTCCCCCAATTCAGTATGACACTAACTCTGTTGGGATGAGGAATCCTGACATATATTGTAAGGTTTTCCAGATAAAAACACTCAGTAAAGAGGCTTTTAGTGTTTCATAATGTAGCCTAATTGTGTGTCAAATGACAGCTACATTTTCTAAATTCTTCAGACACAATTCAACATGAGTTGAGAGTAAAATCAGGCCTCCAGAAGTCATTTTTATCAGTGACTGTGAGTTAATGCTGCAAGTCAAGGCACAGAGGGATGAGCTGTCAGGAATGCTTGGCATCGGCTGGTTCACCTTCCGCTGTGCGGGAGCCCAAAGGAGATCCGGACCGTTTTGTACTGTATTCAGCAACATGTGGTTGATGTGTGGTTTGTACTTGTACATTATTTGTGATTAATGGAGGGGAGTAGAGCAGATACGGCCCCTTTGAAGGTATTAATAGAAACAACGATACATCTTCTGTTCTGAAACAGATACTTTAACGGTTGGCTTACTTTCACCTTCACACATGAATTTCTTGTGAATCTACTGTGAGGTTTAAAAGCTAATGAAGCCCAAAATAAAACGTAATCTTGGATCTCACTTCCTTTTACGGCACTTTTCTTTCATACATGATCATTCTGGGTTTATGTGAATATATTGATCTTTGGTTTTAATGTTGATGGACGAAGAAAGCTTCAGCTACTGTTACAGTTAATTCTTATATGTACTTTTAAAACAATATTAAGCCTGAAAGGCATTAGGAAGCACCGACATATAGACTTGTCCGATGGTTGAACCACTTCGCCCTCCACCAACGTCAAAATTGTAGTCTGTATCTGATAATTTTTGTAACTTTCCGACATTGTCAATCTCACATTCACATCCACTTCACACAGCGACTGTCCAGGTGTGTGAGGTGAAAAACTTCTGCCTTCCGCTGAGGTAGTCTTAACTAACATTCAGTCATCATAAATATGTGAATTGCTAATTTTTGATTAAAATAAAGATCAGATCATGAAATACCTAAAAATACAATATATTTCACCTTTATTTATTCAGTAGAGATTTTCACCAGGAGCAGTGCTCTCTTTTTCAGGAACGCCCTGATCACATTCGCACAGTTGCACATTCACACCTGGAAGCTAAACAGTACAACCACAGTCAGATTTTCTGACCACTGGGCAGCTCCACTGGAGCAGTTGGGGTTAGGGGCCTGGCTCAAGGGCACCTCAGTGGTGGTAATGAGGGAGGGGCTTTTAACTTTCACCACCCAAATGTATCCTGCCGGTCCAGGGGATTGAACCAACAAGCTTCCGGTCACAAACTCTCTACAGAAAATGCTAGCATCCTCACAGTATGGCCTATTTGCTACTCCTCCTCTCTTTGTGTGTGATCTTAGTGGGATTTTGGTTAAATATGTTTTTAGGATTCAGTTCATTTGAGGGATACTTTAATAAAAATATGTGTTTTTTTATTTTGAACTCAGTAGTAGTTCAGTAGTAAATAACGAACATAATAATCCTGAGAGGTAGAGGTACACATGTATTGGTGTCACATGTATTACATGTACACTAACCTCCTCCACTGGGCCTGATGACGTAGTTTCAATGTGTAGGTGAAGTTCCACACTCACAGAGGATGTAGAAACCCCACACACAGTGTGTGTGTGTGTTTATGTGTGTGTAATGGTGGTTTGTACAAAACACACCTGTGCCCAAACACACACTGACAATTTCACACACTTCACCACAAAACCTCACCAAGTCTACACCTTTTCATGGTTAAACGTCATCTGTTGTAGAAAAACAGACAAAAGCATCCGATATTTGATTAATGTTTTCCCCCAGAACATGTTACTGTATGTATTTCTGCTATTGGAGGTAACATTACACAATACCCCATATTTACATGCAGTATTTACAGCCTCTTTAAACACATTTACACTAAGTTCACATGAAGAGATTTCAATATAACCAGTTTAATTCATAGTCTGAATTATGAATTATTTAATTAAAAGTATTAGATTATTTTATCTGTTTCATGGCTTATTTAACATTCTGTTTTTGATCCTGACTGAATTCTGAGAGTGCAGTCAGTGCTATACTAGCCTGCTTATCTTGCTTACCTCATGTTATTTTAATATAGATTTATTATAATTTCATAATATTTATGTATTTATTCTCATTATTTTTTTTCTGCTACAGCAATCTAATAGTCCCAAAATACTATCAATACTATCTCTTCTTATTTACCCAGTAGAAAAGAAAAGTCATAGTAGTGACAGAAGTGTTAAGCAATGTGTCTCATTAATCTTAAATGGTGGTTTCCATACATTTTCCAAACAGACTATGAAACAGAAAGATGTAAATGACCTTTTGTGGGAAAATGTTCTTAGAGTCTCATACAAATTTTCTTTCACCCTTCAGGCTTAGTGTTTGGTTTTACATGAAATGTCACCAAAAAGACATACTTTTAATTTTTGGAGAAAAGGGGATTTTATATATATGTGTGTGTCTGGAATGTGTTAAAAGATAATGAAGCCTCTGCAGTGAATGTGGGAGGACAACAGGTTGATCTGCCACATCCGAACAGAAACTCTGCTGATGCTGTACAGTGGCTCAGTGGCTGATACTGCCACCTCACAGCAAGAAAATGTGGATTTGAATATTGGCCCTGATCCTTTCTGTGTTTTCCTGTTCTCCCCCCATGTCTGTGTGGGTTTTCCACAGTCCAAACAAGTGCAAGTCATTATTTTGTATAATGAAAATACAGGGAATTTTAATCTCCCCATGTATGATGCCCAGGCGACACCCATGTGTTACTCATTTGAAAGTACTGTTCACGAGAGCTTGACTAGCCATTTGATAAGGTGGCCTGGGTGTGTGCTTCAAAGCAGTAAATACCTCTACGTGCCTTTTTAGCGTATTCACAGCAACTACACAACAACAATTGATAGCAGTAGTTAACATTAGTTTGGTCTCTTTTCTTTTGCCTCTAGCATCTGTCTTTGCAGAGAATTACTCATCAAGATCACCATGTTACTGATATTGGGAGAATAAGAGCTGAGCTACTGCTTGCTCTGGCCCAATTAAAACCTTGAATATATGCACCAGCATCAGTTGCCACATTAGGCCTATATCAGATAACAGTGAATTTTGGTCCACCTTGGAAAGAAGGCAAAGCATCAGCACACTTATGTCCTTTGAAAACACCCAGTGTAAATGTAAATGTAAATGGACTGTACTTGTATAGCGCCTTTCTAGTCATCCGACTACTCAAAGTGCTTTCACATTACATATCACATTTACCCAGACACACACATTCATACACTGATGGCAGTGTAAAATGTATTGCCCTTTAGCAAAACACTGAATTTCTGCCAGCTGTGGGGCTGGTGCAACTTGGGTGTCTGTGACCACTGACCTCTGGCGTCCTTGTGGACAGTGAGTATGTGTGTGGATTCTCCCTTTGGTAATAAATACAGTATCATAGATAAAACACAGCAGATACTAAAACAAAACCTTCACAAGTGCTATCAGAAAAATATGCCTTGGAAGGAACAGCATTTCTGTGAGATGAATGGAGAGAGAGAGGAGCAGAGCGTGGGGAGAGATGTTTTGCTGGCAGGCTGGGATTAGATGCAGCTCCATAAATATGTTGGGCAGCTTGGTTACTTTGTGCCCAGTGGTAAAAATAGGCCGCCTTCCCAAGGGAAGCGATGACGTCTGCAGCCTGTCTGCATCATCAGCCACAAGTCGGCTTCATCCTCAAACTGGAAGAGGCAGAGACACAAAGTGTGGGGGGAGCATCAGTGATCACCATGGCAACACATGCAGAGTGACGCAGGTGAAAGCAATTGAAAGGAAGGGAGGCTGGCAACTGCAGTGGCGTTTGTGTGTGTGTGGAAGACATGTGGGTGGTAAAGATGAGGAGGAGGACTCAATAGCCCAGCACTGAGATTAACCCCCCCCCACCACCACCACACACACACACACACACACACACACACACACAAACAGTCCATGCCTGTTAGCACAGTCAACAATTCAGACTAGCAATGAGATGATATGATTTAGCACGCTCCTTGAGCACTGACTTCAAGAGGCATTGGAAAAAAAGTGTTATTTTCCTCCCTCACAAATGCCATCTTGGATATTATGCATGCATGCATTTTGGGAGGAAAATATTTCCCACATTCCCCCCACATGAACTCAACATGTCCCGCTGTTTCATTTCAGTGCCGTAAAAATAGACCTTTTGGCAATTCAGCTGCTTTGGCAAAGCTTTAGTGCTGAATTTAATTAAATTTCAAAGGTTATTGTGCCCTCTAGTCTTCTTTACTGCAGCTTTTCTTCCAGCTGTCCTGTTCCATCTCTCCCAGTCACCTTTTACAACCCTACCTGTTTTTGTTTTATTTAATAGAATCATGAGTGTTACATTTTTTGCCTCCCAGATTGACTGTTCATATTCAGAATGTGTTTTTTAACCTATGATCCAACACATTCAAACTACAGATGGGGTGAAGCTGTTTCATCTTGCCACTGTTGGCATACAGTGAAAATGTCATCGTGTAATCTGGTATTGTAAATACATCTCAGACTGGTAGAAAACTTCTGGTCAACATTTACTCCTTGTCTACAAAGGCAGCATGTCAGCAGCACAGCTGCAGTACATTCATATATCTACACTCGTTCTGCTCAGCAACAGTACTGCCACAGCACTACTTTGGCATTGTGACCGCATTCATAGTCCAATGCACAATCAATGTAGTTGCATGCATAAATCAGAGGAAAAGTAAGACAATGTATTAGGGCCACTGTTGGGGATAAAATTGAAGTTGTTCTATTCTGAGAAAAACGAGTGGTCTTGTTTCTTCTTGTAAAACTTTAAAAAAAATTTAAAGTACCTCCAAAAAGTCTGCAGGCAGCAGGAATGTGTATCGCGTCAACTGCATGTGGGTATGTGATTGTGTGTCCCGGTAGTATACGGGGACCCAATCAGAACATTAACATGGAACCTAAATGCAGACAACTGAGGCAGAGTAGGATAAGAACAAACATTCTTTACTCGGTCAAGTGGCTAGCAAAAGGTCGGCAACAATTGATCGGGCCAAACAAGCCACAGTACCAAGAGGGCTAAGGGACAGGCAGACAAAGCAGAATAATGGTTGGCACACTACAACTGGTAAGCAATAGAAACAAACTGGTGAGGGAAAGGTACTGACTGAGGGCTGATACTGGTAACTGAGAGGAAGGGGGATGTTTAGGTGACGGCTGAGGCGGGAAAGCTCTCTAGCGACAGCTGCTGGACAGGTTGGGAAGAGCAGGGTCTGAAATGACGGGACAGATTATTGCACTAATTTCTGGAACTGGAGGCAGAAGATTAAAGGAGTAGGGGGGGATCAGCAGGAGCTATGACAAAATCATACATGTGTCCCTGTCATGCTTTTGGGTTTTTGTTCTGTGAATTCCTGTTTTATTTTGAATATGTCTGTTTCTGTTTGGGTTTGGTTTCTGTTAGTTCCTGTTTTATTTTGTAATACATCTGTTCTCTCATGTGTCCGTTAGTTTTGCTCCCTGTCTGTGATTGCCCTGATTGTTTTCAACTGTGTAATTTAGTGCACCCGGGAGAGAATTCAAAAAACACAATGGAAATGGCAAGAACACACTGCACATAATCCTAGAGAGGAAACACACAGACTAAATACACTCAGGATGGGGAGCCAATGAGACACAGGTGAACTTGATGAAAGATGAAAACAATCAGGGCAATCACAGACAGGAAGCAAAACTAAGACACACGAGGGAACAGGCATCAAAATAAAACAGGAATTTACAGAACACAAAGCCAAAAGCATGACAGTCTCAATAAGATCCATGGTTCAATTCTGTTTGGCAACACGTTGGGGTCTTTGATCCCAGCTGGGAAAGTGGGTGAATAAAGGAAGCTTCGTATGCCATTTAAATTGTATTTTGGGTAGCATTTCAAGTATCATAAATACATTTACTACTGCTATTACTGTTACAACTAAAAGTGCTGGTGCTTCTATTACTACAATTAATATGTCAAACACTAGCACTGACCCTTCTTTTCCCATTGTGCAGCTTATTTTAATTAAGTGTGCAGGGTTTTTTTTTTTAATATTGATGTCCACGGTCTGGTCATAACATCTTGTCACTGTGTATTTTTGATGAGGATTAAAGTTAGAGGAAGTGTTTTAGATTAATCATTGTTGCCACCTATGGCTTCCTCTGTATCGGAAGGTTGTAGCACATGTCACTGAACATTGTAAGCATAATACTACTACTAATATAGTGATAATTTTTTTATCTAGTGGTGGCAGCAACATTTTGTATGATTTTTGAATGTTAACTGAAGAAGAGATCGCATTACAGCCAAGGAATTTCTAAACTTCTAAACACAGTCCCTGTCGTTCAGTTGAACTGATAAATACAACCACTTTAACAAAAGCTGTTTTATTCTCATGTTCTTATGTAAATAAATTACAACATCATCTTTTGTTACAAAAATAAAATGAAACCCAACCAACATGACACACATTGGACTTATCCGTTTCAGACTTAAAGGTCCAGTATGTAAGATTTAGTGGCATCAGGCGGTGAAATTGCATGTTGCAACTATCCTCCCGTTCCAATTGTAGGAGACACTACGGTGGCCACAAAAAATGCAAAAGGCCCTATCTTGAGCCAGTGATTGGTTTGTCTGTTCTGGGCTGCTGTAGAAACATGGCAGTGCAACCTTCATGGAAGGGGACCCGCTCCCTCTGTAGATTATTTTGTAGGGTTATTCTAAGGTAATTTCAACGCAACGATTCTAATTTTTACGTGATTATACACTAATGAAAACATACTGACAACAGCTCCTCCTAAATGTTACATACTGGACCTTTAATAGGAGACATTTTTTTTCTTGAAATCCTAATGATCATAATGTGTCATTTTACCAATGCTTTAACAAAAGTGTTAATTTTCAGGGACTGAATCCTCGTTCGCCGACTGCCAGTCTACTGGCCCACCTGCCGTGATTGGACCTTACGGCACAGCACACAAACAAAAAGGTTGTAAACCACAGAAAGTCACAAACAACTCAAAAATATTAGAGCAATTTAAAAAAACAAAAACAATATTCATGCAACTGAGGTTGGGGCTGGGCAGTTTCTTTACCATGAAAACTTCACCTGAGGAAACAAGTTGACAAGCAAACAACTACCCACCAAAAAAAACCAAAAAACCCAAACTGCTGAATAATTCGTGATTTAGAATACAAAACGTTGTAATGATACATTTTAGAAATGTATACTAAAGGAGGAGTCTTTCAACTGGTATTATGGTCATTAAAAAAAAAAGCAACGTACAGATGCTGAAAAACAAAATTCAGTGCAAACGCACAGCTTCTCTTAACTTCTCCCAGTGTGACTTCTGCAATGGTCAGTCTTGACAAACAAAACACCACAGCAGAAGGAAACACCAGAGAGTAAATTTTTTCTTCATGTACTGAAGGAGCAATCGCACTGAATAACAGGATGTGTTGTTCAAGGTGTAATGTTGTCTGTTAGTGCTGGTTCTTCATTCCCTGAGGTTTGCCCGACCTCTTATCCTGCTGTTGCTGCTGCGGCTGCTGCTGCGGCTGCTGCTGCTGCTGCTGGCCCCGACCAGGGCCAGTCATTCCTCTGCCACGACCGCCAAACAGACCTACAAACAGAAATAACAGGGCAAGAGAAAGAGAGCGAAACATCTGTTAATTTTTGTTAGCTGTGATAATTATTGTTCAGACAGATGTTCCCCCGAAAAAAACAAAAACATCCCAATTCCTCATCTGGCTTGTTCTCCGAAACACATCAATTTAAGGAATAAAATGGTAAACTGAGGCCATAGTATAGAGATTTCTTTGTTTTTGGTGTGCCGCTATCCCAGTTCATAATCACAAGATGTCAAACATATTGAACAAAAGTAAAATGCTTTGTAAGCTGGTCACAATGATTACGTTACTGTCTTATCGTACAATATATATGATATTTAATTATAGCCAGTCATGATATTGACTTGTGTTTACGTGCGTGTTTGTTTAAATATAAGAATGTAACCAACATGATGCAGAATAAACAGCAGGGTTTTCCCTACCATTACTATATTGCCTGTTAAGGAATTAATGACTGTATAGCCTACTCCTGTGCCAAATGTGTAATATATAAGTGCAACTTTTGTTAACAGAGCCGAGAGTCAATTTTATTTATTGTTTTGGTTGTTTGATTTTTTTTTTTTTTAACCACATTCCAATTTAAATGTCTGAATATTTAGTTTTAGCTCAGCTTTGAGGGGCACAGAAGGTGACGACACATCACTGACAGGTCAACCTTTCAGAAATTAAGAAAAATATCTTGTCTCTTGCTCGCTGACATGCATTTTTCAGTTACATGACTTGTCTTGAAACGTTGTAATTAGCCTAATGATGGCAGAAATTCCTGGATTAATTAAAGCGTTACAACTGGAGTTACATGGTTTTCACCCGACGACAATATAAATATAGGCATTTTGATGTTTTACTTACAAATGTTTTTAACCCTTAATGCCCCTGAGAGTTCAAACTTACAGAAACTTGGGAACAACCTGAAACTGACATTCCAATATTCCTGTTCTGACAGCAGGCACAAACGCCCTGCAGCAGTCTGTCAGATCAGCACGAGTTATTTCCTCTCACCTCGGCCGGCTCCTCCCCTTCCTTTGCCCTGCTGTTTGTTCTGCAGGGTGCCTCCACGTCCGCGGCCCTTCGAAACCACCTCCTCCTTCACCATGTCGATGATCTCGTCGGGGATTCGCAGGTACTTGATGGTGCTTCCTCGGATGTAGCACTCAGGCATCCTCCAAAACTTATCTCCATCCTGTCAGACGGGAGGGAAGTGTAAATGCATCCTGTCACTTTGGACTTAAAATACATTGTTTTGTATTTTTTTAAAAAGGGCGGGCGCAACAAGCTTCAGTCTTTTTCGGTCAGTAGAAGATCTTCTTTGTTGTCTTGTTTTTTCTATGCCCCAAATTGTTTGTGTAATTAATTACAGGCCAAAATAAATTTTAACTTCAGTCCTGCCTGCTCAGCCATGTACTGTCGATAACAGTTTGGCTTTTATACCCAGCATCATTCTGATACAAAATGATGAGGGTGTTTCCACAAGTACAGTCTGGGGTTCTACTCACACAGTAACAAACCATGGCAACACAAAGTACGCTGAACAAAGTAATCAAACAACAAAAGTAATTGATGCATTCTTTTTTTAACTGGATCTTTTTGGTCAATTATTAAGAAAAACATTCAAATATTTGATGGCCATAGCAAATCAAACTTAAAGACGTGCTAATTTTCTGTGTTCTGTATATTTTGACAGTTGGTCAGACTTGTGAGCAATCTAACTACATCACTTTAGGCTCTGATTGCGTTTGACATGGCGGTGCATCATAGTGGACTCCGTGGAAGGGGACCCGCTCCCTCTGTAGCTATAAACGACTTATTCTAAAAGGTAATGAAAACAGCAATTCTTATTTTCAACTGATTATACACTAACAAAAACATACTTATGAATATTCTATTCACTGTCTGCCAAAAGATTATCCTAATGGTGTTTTCAGAGAGATGAACCTAATCTGAAGCTGGAAAGTCTGCAGGAACAACTGACACCTACAGCTAAAGCTACATGTTAGCACTGGACAACAGACATGTCTACGTTTCCGTCCTCACAGCTGGAAGCACTGTGTCTACGGTTTTAGCTTTACCCTCGAGGTGCAGATGACTTCTCTCAGGTTGATGTTCATCCAGTTGTCACAGCTGACCAGGTGACCATTGTATGTCTCTCCGTTCTTCAGCTCCACCAGCTAAGGAGAAAAAGGACACGACAAACCGCTGGCTGCTTTAGAGTCTTGACAACACAGTGCAGGATGGATGACAGAAGGTAGAGCATTAGTTTTCTCATGGTATGACCCAAAAAAACAAGATAGTAAATACAGGCTTCGCAGACTGCAAGTTACAATACCAGAAGAAACAAAGACATTGAACTTTAGCCAATTAAATTTGGAAGTAGGCAAGATTGGAGGTAGATTCAATTAAACTGATTTAACCTGAAAATGAAACAGCCAGAGTTGAGGCAGCACATAGAACATGATACAATATATAGTAAGATTATAAAAATCTGAATGAGACCAAAGGGGAGCAGACAACCAAACCTGAGTAACTGCTTTTAGGTTGTACTAAAACTATAACTCGGATGACAGATTCTAAGTTAAAACAGAAATAATTACATTTACTGTTCACAGACTTACAATGATGAAAGGTTACTTGCTTTACATAAAATCTGATACCTTGATATATAGTTTACCTTATAATGATTAAGAGTTTACAGGCTAAATTATGAATCTATTAATGAATAGATGATCGACATTAAAATATGAGAAGATGCCTGGAGATGTGCAGCTCTAGCACAAAGAGCTCGGTGTCTCCTCACCATAGGATGGTTCTGGGCAGTCTTCAGCAGGGACAGAGGAAGCTGCAAAATGAAAGAAAAACAGATCACAGGTAAGGATTGACCTGCCATCAACATTATTTAGTTCCCTGAATAAAAGTCACTGGCAGGACTACATTTGAAGAAAGTTATTTGTTAGACCCAATTTTCACCTACATACATAGAGACATACCTAGCCTATGTAACGTTAAGTTGCTTGATACATGTGAATACCCAAGATTCACCCAGCAGTGTGTTACTCCAGTGAAACCACCTCCACCCCCACTGTGCTGGGCGTAAGGCGAAGGGAGCACCGGTTATTTGCAGCTTCCATTGGCATATATTTTTATTGAAGTTCCCGAAAAGCAGGTTCACAAGAAGTTTCCACGTTTATCCTAGATGCATTCATTGCGTCGCGCCAACTTCCCATCATCATCGCTGCCTTACACAGGTAAGGCAACAACGAACCACCAGTTCGAAGTTAGATAAACTTATATCACCACTTCAGCACGATGTAGAGGTTTTCTGTGGATGTATGTTAAGTATGCATGCATTTCAAAACAAACTACTGTTTGATTTAGCTACAACGGCTAATGCTAAGTTAACTCAGCTAGCTTAACGTTACCGAACACCACTGTGACCCCGCTACAGTCTGCTAACACGGTTAGCGTTAGCTGAGTAGCAGGCGTGCAACTGAAAGTCTAAAATCCAACCATCAACGTTTTGTATGGACACCAGAGTAATACACTTACCATTGTGACAGTATCTCGTTTTGGTTTGTGTCTAACTTGCTGTCCTGGCTCCTCGCTGACTGAGCTGCTGCTGCTTCTTCTAACGAGCTTCCGGCTCTGCGGCGCGGAACCGTTGGTGTTTTATAAGATGCTGCCCTCTACAGTCAAGAACAGTCACTGCGAGACTTTTACAAATCAGACCTTTAGCACTCAACCGGGGCGGATCTAGAAACATATTAATGGGGTGGCGAGAGGGGGACAGGGATTTCTGAGGGCTGGCAACATATTGCAGACGTATGTGTACTGAATTGATTCATAGTTATCACAGTTTGATGAGCAATAGTATGTACAAACTACAAAAGGGCACAGGCTGCCATTTACAAACTTGTGCTGAGTTCACCGCAGTCGGAGATTTGCGCTCGCAAATTGTCAAATTGGCCATAACTTTTAATTTGTTGGGGTGGCAAGGCTTTCTTTTAAGGTGGCATTTCTCACCCTACGCCTCCGCGGTAGATCCGCCCCTGGTACTCAGGACTTTACTCACTTACTTTAGTACTTAGGACTCATAAGGGGTGATCCAGGGAGGGATTTTGTAGTGATAGTGAAAAAAAACAATACCGTACATGTGAAAATATATGCGGAAATAAACAAGTGTTTCAGAATTGGCTAATAACAAGGAATCTGACTCCAGTTTTAAGTTGCTCTCAATGTACTTACACACAGCAGGGCAACTTAAATAGACATACAGCTAAAAACAAGAACAACGAAGCTGAACAAAGATAGGCAAAACTAAACATACAACTATTATATACATTACATATACAAGTAGATGAAAAAAAGGTGTATTTATAAATGTATATAAAAAGCAACACTGACCAACACCATAAAATGTCTATATACAAGTCAAGTGTTGTGTAGATTGTAAAAAGTGCAAAGGAACAAATATTAAATAGTAAGACATCTGGAACTAAGTAAATCAATGGGTAAATACATAAATGAATAAGGAAATTGTGTGGGGACAAAATAAATGTGGGCATGAAGGATTAGAGAAAAAAATGAATACAGTACAAATAAATAACAACATCAATAAATACAGTAAAATATAGTTGTATCTATTCATTTTTGCCTACTACTAATTTATTTTTCTATTCATGTTTTGGCAACATGTACACCTAGTTATTTATTTGATTACTTTCAATGTATTGTGCCCCAGTCATTAATCAAGAAAGGAAAAACATGTTAGAACAATTAAGGAAACTGGGAGGTGCTGGGGAAACGTTGGGAAGCACATTGGAGTGTGGAGAGAGAACGAACAAGGCGGGAAAGAAAGATTTAGCTTCTCGGGAGTGACTGGTTTGGAAAAAGGAATTGAACAGAAGTAACAAGAGGAGCCTGAAGGTGGCAGTAACGCCACTTAGTGGATGCCAGCTGCCGATGAAGCCCAAGAAGAAGAAGAAGGAACTAGTCATTAATCAGTGCGTCGTTGCTGACGTAATCACGGCACGTCTCACGCAGCCCGCGGTCAGACGCCAGCGTCTACCGCGAGCAGGAGGACCGGTTTTGTTTGTGTCTGGCAGAAGTCGCCGTCGGCTGTGGAGGGTACTGACTCTCTTTGCGGTCCTGGTTCAGAAATAAAAGACCGAAAAAAAAGGCACCGGGATCCTCGGTAACAGGACGGGAGATGGATAACAGTAAGCGGACTGTGGTTGTTACAGGTTGGTCTTCTTTCTCCTGCCATTGTTGTCGTCCCTCCTCGGCAGACCGAACCGCAGGGTGAAGTAGGAGGAAAAGTTGTGGAGATGACAGCTGCTCCAGCGTTAACGTTAATGGCGTCAGGGTGGTAACGTTACTGCTTCACTCCGCTGCAGTTGTAGTCGGCAGAAGGAAACGTTTTGCTTACTGTTGTAGTAACAACGTATCAGTGGTGTTCCGTTGTTTTGTTTTTTTATATAATTAGAGACTAGCGACAAGCTAGGGGAAATGCTGTTTTTGTTGCTGTTCTTCCCCACGTCTTTCTTGAAAGGCCACATCAAAAAATATAAGGCAAACATTTAAGCGTAATTAAATAACCGACATCATTCACTCGACATGTGTTGATGATGGAATCTCTACAGCTCATGCACTTAATATTAATTAATTAATTAACGTTAATGTTAAAATAAATGTGGCCTACATACATTGATACAATAATAAAATCAATGTTATCTCAAACATTAGTTTATGGTTGTTATTATTATCATGATCTCAAATCTTTAATTATTAACTGTCACTTTAATAACAGTTAATGAGGGAGAAAAGGCAAGGCTCTTACATCTGTAAAATTACTCTTAATATGTTGTGGTGTGTAGGACTCGTATGGAGTGATCTATGGAGGGATTTTGTAGTGACAGTGAAAACATTTTCAACTCTTCTGTACAAAGGAAGAGTGCCCGAGTTTTTCTTCTTCGTGGCTTTGGAATGTGAGTTTCACAACATTGGACTTGTTCTCAGCGTCGGGCCTCTTAACAGACATGGTGTTGTTTTACAGAGCTGGGCAAAGTGGTTCAATTAAGTAACATAATAACCAATACCCAACCAGCGACCGCGTTCCAGTATTGGTATCCCACTGTATTGGTTTGTGTACGGAAGCTCGGGCATTTTATTTACGATTCAATCACATTGCTTTGCATTATAATATGAATGTCTGGACCTAGAACTCTTATTTTCAGCCTTGTCCTACCCTGTTGGTCTTAGAAGCTGCTTTGCATGTTACATTTTAGAAAAGACACTTCATTTCAGTATTAATTAAATAGAAAAACCCAAGTTCTGATTACTCTAATGAATATACCAGTGAATACTGATATATTACCTGTTTTCCCCAAAACAAGACTCCTTGCAACCTCACTTCCAGCCACTTTAAATATAATGTTTTCCAAGTGCACAAACTAGTCTTGAACGCTAAATCTGTGAAGGAAAACAGGAGCACCGACTTGGTGTTTTCAGACACAAAGGGGTGCAGAAGCTCGCAGTCTGAGCTGAGAGAAGACGTGTAGATTGCCTGGGAACAGCACCTTCACAATAGCGGGCCAGCTGGCAGCTGCCGGCCCCTCACTCTGCTCCTTTTCAGCAGCCTGTCAGACAGACTGATCCTCCCTCCACCCAACCCCCAGGGTCCCACTGACCCTTGAAAGGGTGGTGAAGGGGGGGGGCAGTTATAGATCCCTATATAAACAAGCCTGAGTGAATATCCATAGGCTGCTGCCGCCGCGATTTTTGGAGTGATGTGTGGAGGGATTTTTAGTGATAGTAATTTATTTTAATTTGGTAATTCAAGGAAAGCAGCATGCTGCAAACCTAAAAACCTCTCTCACTTTTTTCTTTTTATCATAAAAGTATTTGATGTTTCCTGAAAATGTAGTATTTTGGAAGGTTTATGTCTGTGTACTGTTGTTTATATTACAAATGCATTTATTCAGCAAAGTCATCGCAATATAATTTTTGACAGTATCTTCCAGTCATACCATTTAAAAACATTTAAAAGTATCTGTCAAACAACACATTTAGAGCTCATATTCAAGCCATGACAACAACACAGAAGGTACAGTAGGACTTATACATGCTTTATTAAAACAGAACAATTGCTAAGATAGCCCATAACCTTTTTGAAGTTACACTACATTCACATATCTGCATCTCCAGAATTAAATTCATTTTCATTCTATAAATTACATTTTTTTTAATAATAGATAATTGTCTAAGTGATCCTGCCAGAAATAAAATTGCAGTCTGTCTATGTTGGATGAATAAAGGTGGTTTTATTTCATATTTGGGTGGCTGTGGCTTGGTGGAAGAGCGGGTCGTCCACCAATCGAAAGGTCGGCGGTTCGATCCCGGCTTCCCCCAACCATGTGTCGAAGTATCCTTGAGCACGATACTGAACCCTGAATTGCTCCTGAAGCTCTGCCTTCAGTGTGTGTGAATGATTAGTTTAATTGGTACTGATGGGCAGTTAGCTCCTGCCATCAGCGTATGAATGTGTGTGTATGGGTAAATGTGATATGTAGTGTGAAAGCGATTTAAGTAGTCGGGAAAGACTAGAAAGGCGCTATACAAGTACAGTCCATTTACCATGTTTGTGAAAATGCAATTTTTTTTTTTTTGTCATTCTTCGTAGAAACCAAACAGACTCAATAATCGTTTACACAATGTAACTCCGTACAGAAGCCAAAGTAACATATATGTTTTTGCAGGTTTTGGGCCATTTGGAGAGCACACGGTCAACGCCAGCTGGGTAGCAGTACAGGTGTGTTTTACCCCTCTATTTCTGTTTTAATGCACATATTAATTTGTTTTTCCATGATGTTAAAAATATATCAAACAGAAACCAAGACTGTTGTAATTGATATGTTTGTAATTAAATTAAATTTGACTTGACTTGTTTAGCCTTTTATAAATATAGCTAAAGTCCATAAGCCTTTCTAAAATGCTTTTATATTAATTTGTGAATAAACACTGATTGAACGTCCCCATTGATCACCTATTAAATATGGCACACTAACTTAATAAAGCTTATCATGTTTTTAACCGAGTGGTTGACTTGACAGTGAGTCTGCATAAATGGTCTTCATGTTGAGTTGTTAGTAATTGTGATAAAAGATCAGTAGTAGGTGTGACTTGAATGAATATCTCGTGTTGAGTTTTTGTGGCTGTCGCATGACGCTGTGATAGTTGCCGGCCGGCTTCACACCGTGCAGCAGTGTGTCGTAGGCTGTCTGTCTTCTACTGGTGAAGCTGCATGTGGGGGATGACGGTGGTTGTCAGGGTGTCTAGACGGGCTTGATAAGGATATTAAAGGCAAACAAAAGGCTGCTTTGTAGCGGGGTCACAGATGTGGTCAAATAAGCCTCTTTTCAATACAAGTGGGGGTCAGTGTCCGGGGATATATGTCCGCAGGGAGAGTGGGGGAGGTGTTTGTCCGCCGGCTGTGAATTTGACCCAGATTTATCTTACTTATAATGTGTGTAATTGCATCTTTTTATTTCTTGCTTTTCTCATACAGGTTTTATTTTTGAAGACAATTGAGTATTGCAGGGATATTTTTTTTTTTGGGGGGGGTGGGGTTCGTAATACATATTTTTCAAGTTAAGTGCAAAATAATTGTTAAAAAGTTGTTTGGAAAGGGCGTAAGTGAGAGAAAATTGTCTTCTAAGGAAAAGCAAAAAAGGACTGACATTTACCTGCTCAAATTTCAAAATTTACCAAAGATTCACATTCAATAACATTTCAAGGAAACATTTAACCATACATCATCATAATAGTTATGTTTTTTTCTCATTGGATTTGTATTATTTGGGATTGAAAATACTGTTTTAATTTTAAAGTAATAAGTCTTTTACTATAGCACCCTTAAGTTGACAAATAAAAGGGAATGTTTTGAGGAACCATTTTCTGTCAATTGGCGAGTGAAGGCAAAGAGAGCAACGAGCAGTGACCTTTTACTAAACTAATACAGTGTCAAATGTGCTGAGATCATTATTCCCCCGCTTTGCTTAAACTAGGAGTAATCAAGAGTAAATTACATATAAAATCCTGATGTGAATTATACATCACAATAAATTATGTTGAAGTTGTGGGCAGCACTATTACTAGCAGTGAATATAACCAACATTACTCATGAAGAAAGGTTGGTAAGAATATTTTGGTAACAAAATTAATGTATTTACCAGAACAGAGATTTTTAAATGTGTAAAGATTGAAGCACTCAGAGCCTAGGCGGGAGAAGTGGGTCAGAGGTGAATGTTGGGCAGTTCGATAGTTTCTCTGTATCACCAAATAAAATAACAAGCGAAGCAGTGTGTACCTACAGCGGCAAGTGAGTCTCTCATAGTATGTAAGTGATGTCGAAATATCCTTTGCAAAATGGGGAAGTGGCAGTTCAAGTGAGGTGAGGCAAAATAGTGAAGAGAACGTTGAAATCATGAGTTATGATCAAATTAATAATATTAAGAGCGTGGTCTAGCCCTGCTCTGTAGGAGAAGTTCAATGAGACAACTGTTGAAATGAATTGAAGAGCATTCTACCCCAGCTGTGCATGTTACAGCTGAAATCCTGATGTGAATTGTGTAACACATGGGAGTATGCTGAATTGTGTGCTGCGCTATTACCTAAAGTGAATATAATTAACTTGAATTGTATGACCGATATAAATCATATGGAAATGTGGGTGAGAATGTTTTGATAACAAATTAAGTTAAGTTATTAGGCGTTAATTATATGTGTAAGATTGCGATGGTGTACGTGTCTGGACTTCAGCTGTCTGAGTCACAAGGACGGAAGGGATGGCGACAAGGCAGGCGATGTTTTAGACGTTATTATGCAAGAGGGGTGAGAGGTGAAAGCGAGTTTGTGACTGTGTCATGCACCAAGTGACATACATTTTGAGGTTACATCCTGGTGCCTCTTCCTCGGAACACATCGATTGAAGGTGAGACGTGAGCTGCTACATCTACGAAAAAGAACTTTGAGAACTCTGTCACCAATAGAAGATTTGAGCACAAAGAGGATTAACCATTACCCGGTGACAGTGAATCAAATATTTGGACTACAGTTCCTCTGTGGACGTAAGATACTGAGGACAGTTTTGTGAGCTTTCGACAGAGCTGTGAATTGTTCATCAGAGACTTGGTCCTCTACAGGAAGAGTGGGATCGCTCTGGCCAGAGAAACTACTCGCTCCCTCACCCAAAAGCAGATAACTATTGAATTTAAACTCAGCTGATTTATTGTTTTTATGATTAATTAATTCGAATGATTTAATTGAAGTCTGAAATGTGAATTGAGTTGTTTACCACTGCCCTTGCTAATGCTTATTGCAATAAATAACCAAATTATAGTTAAAGTATTTGTGTGACATTGATTAAGAGTTCATCGATGGTAGTAAAAAGTTAGGCTGTTGTGTGCATAACTTCTTACAGGTTACTCTAGCCAATCAAATTAACAGTCCCTTGGGGTTTGCCCGAACCACTAAAACTCATCCTAGCACCATAACAAGAGCCTAGATTATTTAGAGGAGAGCTGCCGTCAACGAGCGCGACTGATCGTGGTAGCTGACGCATAA
Source organism: Coreoperca whiteheadi (assembly GCA_011952105.1). Taxonomy (NCBI): domain Eukaryota; kingdom Metazoa; phylum Chordata; class Actinopteri; order Centrarchiformes; family Sinipercidae; genus Coreoperca; species Coreoperca whiteheadi. The sequence goes on along the minus strand of CM022489.1, from coordinate 10,596,551 downwards.
GGGCTATTTGGTCGGTTGCTGCATCAGAGGAAGACGGGTAGACGCTCGGACGTAGGCAGCTAGAAGCAAGGCGTGTCTCCTCGCCACCAGCTTAAACAGTCCTTATTCAGTACTTTAGGGTAATACTCTGAGAGTCTAAGGATCGGACCCTCGAAATGGAGAGCTGGTCCAGTACCGCCGTACGGGGGTTTACCGGGATCTGACAAAAGTTGGGAGTGAAAAAGGAATTCAATAAAAACCTGCTGTTACTATTATACAAAAAGGAATACATTTTGTAGTTTGTCAACATAATCTATTACAGTTTCATGAACATGCGCATATCTAAACTCAAAAGCTCCTCCTACTAGCTTCACTCATCGTTGATAAAGACCAAAAAATGCTGTTGAAAGCTCAAAACAAAGCTAGTAACTGGACCTTTGGGTTGGGATTATTTTGTCACACATACTGAAAAATGAATTTCCACGCTCATATACTATCAGCACACGTACGGGTCTGTTTTGTACCTCTAACGTTTCATCATTGCACCACCTCTCTTGCCACATTTATTTATTTTTGGTCTTAAAAGCGTTGATTTTGGAACGAGCATATTACATAAACTGGAAAATGGACTAGTGAATCAGTAGGCACTTGATAGAGCATAGTGCTAGATGTTAGTTTCCACCGAGACCACATGCTAGAACTGTGCTAACCTTCCTTCATCAATGCAAGATGCTTCAGATAAAAACATGTAACAAATGGCAAATACTATTTTAAAATGCAAAAACGGGATTTTAGCTTGTATGTGTTTGTTTGTCTTGACAGGAACTGAAGAAGCTCGGACTGGGCGGGGAAGTGAACTTGCATGTGTCCGAGGTTCCTGTAGAGTACCAGACAGTTCAGAGTTTGGTTCCTTCATTATGGAAGCAGTATCATCCACTGGTAAGAGGAGAACATGGCGAGCTCTATCCACATTGTTCCACTTTTAAAGGTGCAGCAGCTCCTGTCTCATGTGTTGGCTCTGGTTTTAGTAGTTCTTGGGTTCAGATCTGTGTTTCGTGTCAAGTGCATTTCTAGTCCAGTTAAAATAGTCACAGCTCCTTTTTAGACACCTCGGGTTCAAACAAGCACAGAAGTCAGAGAGAGAGAGCTGCCACAGATATTTGCCCTTTGGGAAAGTACTATTTTAGTAATTCTGACTTGTGTTTTTATTGTTTCCTTTGTTTGCCAGTTGGTAGTTCATGTTGGAGTCTCCGGTATGGCCACCACCGTCACACTGGAGAAGTGTGGCAGAAATCACGGCTACAAGGGCCTGGACAACAGCAGCTTCTGTCCTGATTCACAGTGTTGCATTGTGGGCGGCCCGGACTGTATCGACTCAGTTATTGACATGGAATCGGTCTGCAAGAGAGTGACCGCCTCGGGGCTGGGAGTAGCTGTGTCCGTCTCCAAAGACGCGGGAAGGTAATTATTTACTTTATGTATTTCAGTTAGAATCAGCCTTTTCGTTTTAATTTACTTTCACCCCTGGATCACACGGTTCAACTCCCGAGGGATAGAGACATGAGAAAACATTCACGTCGCTCGGTTAAACACACAAATTAGCCGTATACAATGTTTACTCTTTGCATTGTGAGGTGTGTTTAGTTTAAAAATTAGCATTCAGTTTGGCAGTATAACAGACCGCTGAGGTGAAACTTTGTGCAACAAAGTCTGGACCAAAGGTGGCATGTACTAATGCTTAACAGGAGCACTTAGGACTATAGGACCATTTGAATCCTATTAAAATGAAGATAGAAGTACATAGAGGTGTGTCTGTTAGTTAGTCTACCCTCATTGATACAAACTGGTTGGTCAAAATATTAGAAAAACCTCTCAGTATAACACAATAGACTTCAACAGCACTACACACCTCATCCTCCAAAATGACCGTACAGTTGAATCATCATCTTCATTAGTTTTAGTTAGGTGCAAACTAATAAACTGGCAACTGAGTGGGTCTTTGCATTTCAACAGTGGTAGGTTTATCTGATCTGGCCTCAGTCAAAATTATGTCATTAAGTATGCCGACTGATGTTGTGATCTGGCTGTTGAGGGCTTACTGTACAGCTAATCTAGGTATGCAGAGGCTTACAGTCACTTACAGCGATGTCATGAAGATGTTACTGTATGTGTCATGATTTAATGCCACTTTTTATACGTCCGTCAGCACAAATGTACCCATATGTCAGGCAGGAACTTCCAAAATGGGTCCATTAAATGGCTTTTGATGTGTCTTCCATTTAATGCAGCCAGGCCCTTCACTCATTTGATGCTGTGCTCTCTTCCCTAACAGGTATCTCTGTGATTTCACCTACTACACGTCTTTGTACCTGAGCCACGGTCGCTCTGCCTTCATTCATGTGCCTCCTCTCGGAAAGCCTTACGGCAGGGAAGACCTGGGCCGTGCGCTGCAGGCCATCATCCGGGAGATGCTGGAGCTTCTGGACCAGGCCGAGGAGAAGATCCACTGCCAGCAGCACTTCCACTAAGTGACCTCCAGATGCAAACCAGCCTCTCAAGCCTTCACCACACAAGAGAAATTGCACTTAACCACACTTAGCCAAACTTGTTTTTTTTGTTGTCGTCTTTACTTCAGTGTATAGGATCTTTTCAGTGTTTGTTTCTCTTTGTTTTAGGTTTTTGCATCATGTTTTGCCTGATTCTGCTATGTTTTAAAGTCTCCTGATGGTGAGATGATAAAATGGGGGTCTCAAGAAAACCCTCAGTCACGCTGTAACGTAAACTTTTGTCCCACTTCAAAGAAACAAAAACATTCTGACTTTGGAGTTTAAAATATGTGAAAAACTGAAGAAAACACAGAAGTAAAGTGCCGCTCGTAGTTGTTTGTATGCAGAGGGTCTGTAATGTGGCAGATGTTACAACCTATAATTTCAAATGTGACTCCTATAAATGCACCTTTTTATAGGGTTATGGTTATTGAATTAGAAATTTGGGGAAACTGTTGAATGAACTCTACAGATCTACATTCATAATGCTTCATCCTCAAACTTTGAGTTTCAAATTTTGAATTTCACTTAGTTACAATATGTTTCAGTGAACAGGTGTTTGCATCTGAATGATACTTAATGGTTTTAAGTAGAAATGTTTAGCAGTAAACTGTGTTTGCTAATTTCTGTTTCCTATTAACTACCTTCGAACTGTGCCATTTCACACTTAATGTTGAATTGTTTCTCGAGTCCTTTTTCTTTATAAGAAGTTGAAAATTTGCCTTCTTTTACAAAGGTTATTTAAATCAGGGAACGGGTTGGTTCCAGCTCATATTCCCCCAGTTTGTCAGCCCAATTCTGGCAGAAAGCCCAAAATCCACACCACTGAGATCTGACCCAGGCTGTGCAATGTTATTTCACAGATCTCAAGTTCAGTGATTTAGTTTTAGGTTTGTCAGAATTCTGTTATGGATGCGCAGTTATTTGAGACATTTTCAGATTGCATTAAACAAGAGTTTCCTGTTCTAAATCTAAATAGTATATCCATTAATATTCTTTTTAAATAACTGAATGAATAGTAGATCTTTTCTCTCTTTTCACGTAATATAATGAGTTATTTACTGGATTGTGTTTCAGTTCTTAGTAGTGAAATCTTTGTTTTAACTGATTTGGGGCATCAGTGTGTAAAGATGCCTATTGGAGCCTAACTTCACAAACATGCACAACTTTATTTAAAAACTGTAGAAAACCTGCAACTTTTCTAGACCGAATTGCAAAATGTTTCTTTTTTTTCCCCGCAATTGTGCAGCTGTTATTCCTTGATTAAAGCTTTCTGTTGTTCCCTTCATCGAATCAGATATAGCTGCTTATTTTACCTGAGGATTTGATTTGATGAAGTTGAACTCTCAATTCAATCAGAGTTGGGCCTGGAATTTTATTTCTGTAGCACTTTCTATTTTTGTTTTTCATTTTCACCGAATCTGGAATATGGACAGCAATTTTAGCTATGTGAATGCTTGCATTTTGTATTTTTATTTTCATTCACTTTAACTTGAAATATGTAGCTTTCCAGACATACACACATCCATTTTGAACCCCGCTCCCTCTATAATTAGAATTATGTATGTGAGGTGTACTTTATTTTCCTAAAGTTTTGGTTTGTTCTGATCTCTTAAACAAACTGTAGCAGATTCTGTCACTGTATCTGTGATGGTGCCACTCCCAGGTGTAAATGTTCTGTATTATGGCTTTGTTTTGTTTTTTATTGGATGGTCTTCTGTTTCACTGTGTAGACCAGCGTTTTCCTGTCACCTTAGTCATCAGGACAGTCCATGCCACCTAACACAGCTTCAGTTTGAACAGTTTTAGCTTTGGATGGTCTGCATTCTGCTTCAGCACCCTGTGTATCCCCAGAAAAATAGCTAGACTTAGGAAACTAACTGAACTCTGTGCATAGCATTGCTACAGTAGTCGTCTCATGGCCTTTCCTTGAGTTTTTTCATCAGTCAAGCAAGTTGGTGACAGTGTGTTTGAGTAAATTGTCATTATTTTTAGCGGTGTGTGTGTGTGTGTGTCTAATTGCTATTTAGTGTCATGGTCTGTCCCACAACGTAGCATCCTGGAGCACTGAGCTGAGCAGAATTGAACCTCTTCTCAGACCTCCATTTTATCTTAGCATTTGTCATTCAACTTAGATCTCGGTTATGTGGTTTAAAAATCTTTTATGGAATTGTTGAAATGATGGGCAGGTTTTTATATCCGAGGTTGCAGGTGCTGATATTTTACTGTGTGGCTTTGTGAGTGCTGAGAAGTGAAAGGGTTGTGGAGGAGCTACTCCTAAAAATGTCTGCTCACAAAAGTGAAAGCCTCAAGTTTACATATGAGGTGACCTCTGACTCTGACTCTTTCCTGTGCCTTGCTGTTGTTTATGTGTGTTATGAAAAGGCCTTAAAAAAACTCAGCCGGTCAGTTCAAAGATATATTACTGATGCTGTCCAGTCAGATGTGTGGCTACCTCAAAAATACTTTTTTATCTGTGTGCCCAGTTGTACAATAACATTATGGCTCTGTGATTTATTGTAAGTTTCTCTGTTTAGGGAGAATCCTCTAAAAGGTTCCTTCTTCTGCTTTTGACATTAATAAAGCATTCTTACAATAAGTAATCTTGGCTTTGTAAAAGGAAAGGCTTTGAAAAAAAGAGAATTAAAGGATTACAAGTAATGTCTCTGTGTCTAAGTATTACAACTCCATATGGTTTCTACTGCTCACTAGTTATCCCTAAGTTAAAAGCATGCAAATGACTCATTATTGTGCTAGTAAGAAGTTGGTAGTTAGCATAAAAAGCCTATTCAAAGATCATAGATGTTACTATGAAGCACCACTGTGTCGTAAATAATTGGCCTAACGTCTGCACTCGAGGTTTAGCTCTTGCAATTTTGCATCACAAAACCACAACTCCACACTATGGAGAAAAAGTATTGCCTATGTATTAATAGTATGCTATTTTAGCACTTAGCATTCAAAAATGAACATACAGTAAGCCTACTGTTTGGGAAGAAGGGAAATTATTCAAAACATGTACCCACAGGTGTCATAAGGGTGTCCCTTTGCAGCATCTCCCAGTTTTAAATAATTTTTTTTTTAAATAGCACATCAAGCTGGCTCTACCTTAGTTGATACTTTAGTGGTGCAATAACGCTAATAAATTTGCAATCAATCACATTATAAAAAAGCCCAGTGACACACTTTTGGGGCTCCTGAGGGTCTAAGGCCCACTTTTCTTGGTTGGTAATCTAGCCTTGTTATAAATACATACTGCAAACATGGTTAGATTAACTTCAGTGTGTAATTTGGACACACATATAGGCTTAGCAATATAAATATTGTTTTTCCTAAAAAGCACAGAGGTCACAGTGAATGCTGTAGAAAAACACAGTTTGTATAACGCCAGTAGAAACACCGGATAAAGGTGATCAAGTTAGTAGGCTATAAACCATTTTTACTGTGGGGATTCAATTTTTTTGAGCTTGTGAGTGATTTGTTCTAAATAAATATCTACATATCGGCTACAGTTGTCTGTCAGCTTCCAATAGGTATTTCCCACAGGCTGTATATAAAAGGTATTTCCCCATTTTCCCTGCAGAGGTCCACGTTTCTGTTTTGATACCCGGATATAGAATCAGAGTGAGCGCTCTGCTCTTTGTTGATGATCTCTGCTCTACAGCCTACGCTGTGAACGTCACACGTTGAGCGGCGCATGGAAGTTCGTCACCATCGCTGCTGGACCTGCTGGAGCTTTCGAGGTTCTGATCGGTTCCATTTTTGTTTGGGTTCAAATTCAGACAGCGTCTGCCTCCAAACCAGTTACTGATAAGCAAACACCGCGAGGATTTTGTTCATCTTCAGACAAACACCGGAAAACGCTCAGTAAAGCGAAAGTTGAGAGTCGAGATGAGTGTGGAGGCGTACGGGCCGAGCTCCCAGACCCTCACCTTCTTGGACACCGAGGAAGCGGAGTTGCTCGGAGCGGACACCCAGGGCTCGGAGTACGACTTTACCGACTTCACCCTTCCCAGCCAGACGCAAACTCAAGGCCAGACCCAGAGCCAGCTGGACGGACAGGTCTGAGGCTTTCACTGTTACAGGAAGGCACAATAAAGCGCGGTTTGCTGACGTTAGCTGCAGCTAGCTAGCCAGTTAGCTGAGCCAGCGCTGCCTGATAGCCCGCTGTTATTGGATCTAGCGTTAACGTTACCTAGCTTCACATTAGCTAGCTGTTGCCGTTAGCTCGCTACTAGCCAACAAGCCCATGAACTAGCTAACGTTAAACTCCTAAAGTAATATTAGTTGTCGTGGCACGTTTATTTTGACTTGTTCGAAGTATACCAGGCTCACGGGTGTAACTTAAATAGCCACAGAAAAGAGTCAGGACTATTGACAGTCTGTCAACTTATAATTAACTGGCTTTTCCGCACTGTGTCCCCTAGCCGCCAACTGCTAATCGTTAGCATTCCGTTTGTTCAGTTTGGTAAAGCTTGTGTTGTGCTGCAGGTAAATGGTCCTGATGAGGGTCTTCACAACGGTGGAGTGGATGACTCCGTGGCCAAAGCAAGCCAGCTGTTGGCCGAGCTCAACTTTGAGGAGGATGAAGAAGACACATACTACACCAAAGACCTGCCTGTGCACGCATGCAGGTAAGTTGCACTGACAGGAGCCACTCCATGTCAAGATGTCAGTTTACTGAGGAAATGATTACAGTACATTCGTGGTTTTGTTTGTTGATTACACAGTCTTGTATTAATAGTGCTTATCAGTTATGTGGTCCCTGATGTTGCCCACCACATACAGGACTTAAAGATACAAAAAGTCGTCAATGTTCACTATCTGCACTAAATGTTACAACCTTTCTCATAAGCACTTATCACTCCTGAAACACAACACACCAGCTAGCTCTAATATGTTTTCAGATCATTATTTGAAGTACTGGAGCCCATTCTGTTTAATTTAACAGAAAATGTTCAACAACTTCCATAATTTATGTTCCTGTAAGCATACTACAACTGATACTAGATATACAATAATATACACATGTGGGAAATGGATAATGTTGCTTGTGGAAGAATAGATAGATAGAGAGAGAGGAGTTAAGAGAGAAATATGTAAGGTAAAGGTATTATCTTTTGAAAAAGGAGGGTAAAATGTTATTACTGTATTTGAGATTTGATTGTCTCCCAGCCTTGGAACAGCTAGCTAGGACAGAGTAACTGTTTACTGAACTATTTAGATTCAATATGCTAACCCCTCTGACAATTAATAGCATGTGTATTCTTCCTCTGTAATTCAGCCTGTTGTCAGTTTGGCATGGCCTTACTTTTGCCACACCCAAGGTCCTGTACTCTTGTACTATTTTGACTAAATACTACAGTGAATCTAATGTTTTTTTTAAATACATTGTTGTTTTTCAGCTACTGTGGTATCCATGATCCAGCGTGTGTGGTTTACTGCAATACCAGCAAGAAGTGGTTCTGTAATGGACGTGGCAACACATCTGGCAGGTGTGTAATCTACTCATCTTCACCTTATTACCTCACATACAAGCATCAGAACATGAAGCTACTGCGGTAGACCAAAAATGTAAACACCCCACTTAAGCTTTATACAATTATCCAAATAACAAACACTGCAATAAATGTGGGTTATTCCACTGTTACACTTTCAAAACACAATTGTCATTTAATGCGGTCACTTATCACCTACTTCACAATCAGCCAGACTCTTGCCACACAGATTATGTTGAATGTGTGTAAAGATGGATCTGTATGATGTAGTGTCTAGAAACATTTTAACTACAGTTTAATTTCTAGGAAATGGTGTGGGTACAAGTTTATGTCCTGTCAGCTGACTTCAGCTAGAAATGCAATAGAAAATGTACCCATGGACTCATTTACAATGTATGTTTGAGGCTGTGAAGTGTCTACGTTGTCTGTCCTGTTTTTGTTCTGTGCCTCAGTATGTGTTGTTATGCCAACTATCAATACATTTTTGCAGCAATGCTACCAGGACAAATGTCCTGGAGATCAAAGTGTGTCTGATTATTTTCTCAATTGTTTGACTCCTGCTCTCTGACTTTCAGTCACATCGTGAACCACTTGGTGAGAGCCAAATGCAAAGAGGTGACCCTGCATAAAGATGGGCCACTCGGCGAGACGGTGCTGGAGTGTTACAACTGCGGCTGTCGCAACGTCTTCCTCCTGGGCTTCATCCCGGCCAAGGCCGATTCCGTGGTGGTGCTACTCTGCAGGTAAGTGCCGGCGGGGCGGCGGCCTTCTACGTAGGCATACCGTACTGTAACCAATTCACAAATCCAGTATGCTTGTTCTGTCAAGACTGTCCTTGAGGACAGCAGGAGACCTCTGCTTGCTCAGTCACTATAAGCTACTCTGGAACATGAACTGAAAGCTAATATGCAAAATCTTGCTTTAAAACAGGAAGCTTATTATGATGTTTGTTAAGGTTTCAGCCCTTACTTAGGAGGAGTTCTCATGCACCCTGAGGCTCAGGAAACTGGTGCAGAGTCCATGGAAGGCCTGGATTATCAGCCAGATTTGGTTAGGGGGGTTTACAGCAACAAAACAAAAAATTATCTCATCAGTGACAGACAATCAAAACTTAAACATGTTTACGAAGGCAAGAAAATTAATATAACCTAATATTTAAGCATGAAGCCAGCGCTGCTCCAAAACAGCTGTAGGGTAAATGATCTCCATTCAAATGAGATAAAACATGACAAAATGACCAAATACAATTAAATATGAAAAAAATTTGTATAGGGCAGTGTTATTTTATGACTAAATACTAGAGCCCCACAGATAAGGATCTGTTAAAGTTGGTTTTAAATAAGACTAAAATATGTAGAGAGTGGGACGTTTTGGAGTCAGTGCTCTCTGGTATGTAAACAGTGTAGTGGTGACACGGTTTCTAAATTTCCTCAAACATCTTTTGCATCTCTTTACTGCAAGTTCTTGTTACCTTTAACTGACATGATAAGCTAGTTAGAAACAGGGAAGCTTCTATTGATTATATCACGTTCATGACATTTATTCAACAACCTATTAGATTCGCCCAAAATGTGATTTTAGGCCATGGGTCCACCAAAGTGTTTTTTTGTTGTTGTTGTTGTTGTTGTTTTTTTTTTTTGTTTTTTTACTGAGGCCAGCATATTTTTTTGTATTGTTTGCAAAAGGAGCACCGCGTATTTACACTATGCTACAAATGCCAGCAGCCTGACAAGGCACTAAGTGGTGAGCGCTCTGTGTTTCTTTTTCTTCTGGTCACCTAGCGTTGAAAAATGTTCAACTTTGGGTAAAATGCTGCGCTTGTCACTGTCACTTTTTACCCAGCCAGCCAATCACAGTGGAAGAGGGGCGGGACAAATCCCACAAAGACCAACATGTAGGCTACAAGTGCTTTAATACTGCTGGTCTCTGAGTATCCATGTTTGTACCAGATGACATGCTGGACTACCATAATATCTATACGAAAAATAAAGCTTGGAGGAACATTTGGGTTCCATGGGTTCATCAGGTAAGCAGCAGTCAGCTAGAGTCACTTCCGTGGATATTCCGTATCATAGCAACCTAAGCGTCTCAGCTGTGCCTCCAGAGTGCTCTCAAGCACTCACAGCTGGGCATTTTCAGAAGAGCGCATGGTGGTTTCAGCTGGTGAAAAAACTTGGTGGACACACGGCCTTACTGTCAGACAGAAGTGAGTAGTCAGCTTTTTAGTCTGCAGCTGATGCTTGGGGAAGTCCCTGCTGATGTCCACATGTTATCTGTGGCAATTAATTTAACCCTTTCTACAGTAACACACACGTGCACACAAGATGTAGTGTGAGAAATTAACTTAAGACAGGAAGACACATAACATTTTTACATCCTTGGAAAAATAGGTTGAGTACTGTAAAAACCCACACATAAGCTAAGTTTCTGTATATCTGAACCTTGTATCTTCATGCAGGCAGCCCTGTGCCAGCCAGAGTAGCCTGAAGGACATCAACTGGGACAGCTCACAGTGGCAACCACTGATCCAGGACCGCTGCTTTCTGTCATGGCTGGTGAAGATCCCATCGGAGCAGGAGCAGCTTCGGGCCCGTCAGATCACCGCACAGCAGATCAACAAGCTGGAGGAGCTCTGGAAGGTATGACAGGCTGGGAGTTTTTCTCCAGGGTTAGATGTTCTGACCAGAAGGTTATAAACTTTAAGTGGCAAGCACAGGCTAAAGGTTTGTAAGTGACGGCTGCTTACAGGGATTGGTATCCACCTGTGGCAAAACAGTTTTAAAAGGCTTCTGCCACTATACAGCTGAATTCTTGTCTGGGATAAGAGTTTGTGATAGGATGTGTGATTTTCTTTGTACTGACAGTTGCTTTGGATTGGTTTCCTCCCAGGATAACCCCAGTGCCACCTTGGAAGACCTGGAGAAACCGGGAGTGGACGAGGAGCCCCAGCATGTGCTGCTGCGCTATGAGGATGCCTACCAGTACCAAAACATCTTTGGTCCTTTAGTCAAACTGGAGGCTGACTACGACAAGAAGCTTAAGGAGTCCCAGGTACCTGAACTTCATTTCTAAGTAGGAAGCTTTGTACCTCAGAGAATTGTGTGTATCTCACTTGAATGTCCATGGTTGTTTATATTTCAGGTGACATAAAAACTGAACCACAGTAATCCATTATATAGTTTAACACATACATTGAGGATTTTATTCTTATGCTGCGATCACTCTGAATGCCTAAAAAGTGAAGCATACCCTGATGCTTTTTCCGTGCTTCAGCTGTGATCTGGACCACATCAAACCTTGTTTTTGATTCTTGCTGAAGCTCTGTTTTGTAATCTTTCACATGGCATCTTTAGGGTTACAGGAATAATGTCATGGTGATGTGACCTTAGACCATTGACCCTTTTTTATTAGTTCATTTTATATTTATATATATTTTGAACTCTTTATTAGTAGTTGATTTTACATTTATATATATTTTTTTCTTTTCTTTTGCAGACTCAAGACAATATAACAGTCAGGTGGGACCTGGGGCTGAATAAAAAGCGGATTGCCTATTTCACACTGCCCAAGACGGATTCAGGTGGTAATTCTCAGAGCTTGACTTCCTCCCAGTGGTACTGTGGTGCAGATAGAGCCCCTCCCCACCCCCCCTTGAGTCCTCAGAATTGCACGAAACCTCCCACAACCCTGCATCTTTTGGTGGCATGTGTGCTTAGTTTTGTTCTTGCTTCTGTTTTTGTAGTGGGGTTTTGTGCCATTTTTTGCTTGCACGGTACTGTATCATTTGGTTTATTAACATAGCCCATCCTCCTTAGTTTATTTGTGGGTCATTTTGATTTATTTTTTTTGCACAGAAGGGTTTCTAACTTGTGTCTTTGTATCAATCCAAGATATGCGGCTGATGCAAGGTGACGAGATCTGCTTGCGGTACAAGGGAGACCTGGCCCCGCTATGGAAAGGCATCGGCCATGTCATCAAAGTCCCGGACAGTATCCTTTACACTGTTAGCAGTTGCATATGAATCATCCATTGCATTACAGTGTCTGGCTCATTACGCTGGCAATAATCCCAGATGGCAGTGTAGAGTCTTAACGAAAAGACTTGTATAGACAACATAGTCCCACCCACCCCCACCTACAAGAAATGATTTAAGGATAATGCTGAACTTCCTTAACAGCCTGTGTTTAAAGACTATGGGGATGAAATTGCCATTGAGTTGCGGAGCAGTGTGGGAGCACCTGTGGAAATCCCCCACAACTTCCAGGTGGACTTTGTGTGGAAGTCCACTTCCTTCGACAGGTAGGCTGATATTTTATACCACTAAATTCCTAATTTGATGGGAACATTCAGTTTTACTACTCTCACCATATTACCATTTTCCCCCCTTTTTTTCCTCCTATAAACGGTACATAGAACTAAACGTGCCTGGTTTATAGGAGGTAATTTTGTGTAAATCTGCCATGTCTGTCATTTGTAAAGTAAAAATGTTAGTGCATATCAACTCTTATGGGAAGGACCGAGGTTCCCTGATGATACAAATCAGTGATAATGACTGACATTTTTATGCCGTGTTGCTACAGGATGCAGAGCGCCTTGAAGACGTTTGCGGTGGACGAGACCTCCGTGTCTGGCTACATTTATCACAAACTGCTGGGCCACGAGGTTGAGGATGTCACCATCAAGTGCCAGCTGCCAAAGCGTTTCACTGCCCAGGGCCTGCCTGACCTCAATCACTCACAGGTCAGACCTCACTGAACGCTGAGTCCCTGTTATTCATGGTCACGGGAAGCTGTGAACACATTGCAGCGGTATCATTCGTTTTCTTCTTATGTCTTCAAGACATGAACATCACTGCAGGAAAAAAGTATGAGTTGAAATATTACATTCATCAGTGCATCATATAATAGATTTGAAAAACAAAGGAATCGTGTGACTTCCATTAAGTAGGGCAAGCCTTTATTTAAGAGGGGAAAACGTGTTATCGGTTTTGGTTAATGTTAGATTTGGATCTCATATCATCATCATTGCAAGTAGGATGAGTAGTGTGTTCTTTCTCAGGATAGATGTTTTAATAAAGGTTTTATGTCTTTATTTGCAACCATGGCTGATTCCTCTTTTTTTGTTACTTGTATGTGCAGGTATACGCTGTGAAAACGGTGCTACAGAGGCCTCTCAGTCTGATCCAGGGTCCTCCTGGCACTGGGAAGACTGTTACCTCTGCCACTATTGTCTATCACCTGTCCCGACAAGGCAACGGGTAAGACACAAAGAGTTTAATAGTTACATACTTAAAGAAACCGGTAATTTTAAAATTTTTGTTATTCTAGCAAATGTATTTTACACTGTTCCTGTCCTAACTCTGTATGGTGTGTACGTTTGCAGACCAGTTTTGGTGTGTGCTCCCAGTAACATTGCTGTGGATCAGTTGACTGAGAAGATTGACAAGACTGGACTGAAGGTCGTCAGGCTGTGTGCCAAGAGCCGGGAGGCCATCGAGTCACCAGTGTCCTTCCTGGCTCTGCACAACCAGATTAGCAACATGGACAGGTCAGTGGCATGTAGGGAAATTGACTCTGGACTCAAAAGTTATTGATACTTGTTTGCTGATTTGTACATATACAGACTTAATAAATAGTTTGCCAAGCACCAGTGACTTGGCACTTGATTGCTTTATTATTTTTTTACACCTCCATATTCTTCCTGTTCTGTCACTTGGACATCAAATTTATCCAAGTGCTTTTACTCATTCTCACTCTTGTCAGGATTCCTGGTTCTTTCGTAGTATATTGTCTAATTGACACCTGGAGGACAGGTGCATAGGAGAGTTGAGGTCAGGCATGACACGTGTCTATGTCAACAAGGACAAAGGCAACCAAATCTTGTGAAATGGGTGAAAGTGATCTAGATTTGATTGTCTTGGGTATTCAGCCCCTGATAGACATGATACACATAAATTTAGATTCAGTGTAACTTGCACTTCCCAAGGATATCTGATGTCCATTGCGGATAAATGTCCATAAATCCGCTTAGAAATCAAAGAAAAATGACTCCTTGTAACTCCAGAACTACATTTTCTTCAGTATTAAAGTAATCCAGATGTCTGTACAACCATGGGTACATTGCAAACAGGAACTGCTAATAGATAATTCTGCATACTTCTCACTGTGAAAATTTGCCAAAATGTAAACAAACTTGAGCTGAATAAATGGAGCTCAAGTTGTAGCCTGCAGAAAATTAATTGACTCCATGGCAACATTATCCTTTCTGTTTACATCCCTCAAAGCAGGGTTTTTTTTAGACTTTGAAAACCCCTGCCTTACGTCACAGATTAGCTTAGTAGTATATAACACTAGTGCGTGTCCTCTTTAGTCACCCTGATGTGTCTTTGTCTCCTTAGTATGCCGGAGCTTCAGAAACTACAGCAGCTAAAGGATGAGACTGGTGAGCTGTCGTCTGCTGATGAGAAACGCTACAGGGCTTTGAAACGCACCGCTGAGAGGGAGCTGCTCATGGTGAGGAGGAGCTTCAAGTGTTGAAACTCCAGCATTTTCACTGTAAATGGTTTCCTGTTGCTAAAACTAGGAGTTTACAAAGAGGCCTGCGACAGCTTTTCAGGCTCTACTAGTTTAACTAGTAGTTTCTGCAAAGCAATTAAAAACTCATTCTGACAGTACTAATCATTCTCTCTAACCAAGTGCTATGACCATCTCCAAAGTCAGTGCTGTGATAACCAGGAAGCTTGTTGCTAATTTTGTTTTGTTTTGGTCTTGTTCTCATATGTGTTCACTACTTTGTAGAAAGGAGTACAGATCTGCATAGTGACCACCTTACAGAATAATAATTTGTCATCATAATCGCAGTAGAAGACCCCTTTGTCTTTTGCAACTGTATCCTGGCTCCCTCTTCAGTTGGAGGATTATAAATTATGTTCGTCCTTGTTGCCCAGAATGCTGACGTTATCTGTTGTACCTGCGTTGGGGCTGGTGACCCTCGTCTGGCCAAGATGCAGTTCCGCTCCATCCTGATTGATGAGAGCACCCAAGCCACCGAGCCAGAGTGTATGGTGCCCGTGGTGCTGGGAGCCAAACAGGTACACATCACACGCACACCGCTAAATAACAACTAATCTCCATTCCTACAGATGGATAAATGCAGTAGGTAGTAAAACAATATAGCGCAGTGCTAAATCGAGCCCCCAAATTATTTCCACTACAACAGTGAATGAACAAGATTTAAACATTAAAGGAACTTGATTGCTTTCTGTTGAAACATATCAAGAAAATAGGAAAGAGTGTCATAGGAACAACTACTCCGTCAGCATTTATTAGAATTTTTAATTCAATGTCATTGACCTATATGGCTAATAATATGAAATTTGTAGCAAAATGACTTGTCCTCCAGGAACAACAGCTTCTTATATCATGCTGTTATATTAACCCACTTTTCACACTTGTGTGACTCATCTTCGTCCACTCAGCTCATTCTGGTGGGTGATCACTGCCAGTTGGGTCCTGTGGTGATGTGTAAGAAGGCAGCCAAAGCAGGTCTGTCCCAGTCCCTGTTTGAACGCTTGGTGGTTCTAGGGATCCGGCCCATCCGCCTGCAGGTCCAGTACCGCATGCACCCAGCTCTCAGTGCCTTCCCCTCCAACATCTTCTATGAGGGCTCCCTGCAGAATGGCGTCACTGCAGGTTTGTCGAGATTCAGCAGTTCATTATCTGGTTTGATGGAGGGGCAAATTAATTTTAAACTTCTTTTAAGACTAGAACTATAATGAAATCTTCCTGTTCTCCCCAGCGGACCGCATAAAGAAAGGCTTTGACTTCCAGTGGCCGCAGCCAGACAAGCCCATGTTCTTCTATGTGACTCAGGGTCAGGAGGAGATTGCCAGCTCTGGAACCTCCTACCTTAACAGGTAACGCATTTCTTTGGTTACTTTGTTTAATTTACCTCAAAGCTCTAAATAGTTCAAAGTTAATTGAATACAGTGGTTGGGAAAGGGCTAGCTGAAGCCACACACTAGGGCGTGCTCTCCTGTAGCCTTCACATCAAAACCTGTATGGCAGGCTGAAATAGTTGTATGGTTCCTTCCCCTTGTTAATCATGATCAACAGGAATGCCAGGGTCAGAACACCGAGAGGGGATTTCCTTTAAAATAATTACTTATTTTCATAAATGGACCTTGTAAGGCGGTCTAGACTTCAGAGAAGCAAGATTAAACTAATGTAGTTGTGTTTTTGTTTGTTTTTTATTTCATTTGTATTTTCATCAACTTAAACAGTGAAAGTTGTGTCAACATCGCCTGAACAAATTGTTCTTCATTTATTTGCAGCTTTAGCAAGTAAAATAATCCTGATCCTCATTTTACAGGGTGTTGAGGCACCACAGGCATGATTTGCATTTTTAAGCCACCATTAGTCTACTCACATTAACGTCAGATGTAATTTCCCTGTTACTAAGCAGTACATTATTTAACTGATGCGCATGCTTTTAAGGACGGAGGCTTCCAACGTAGAGAAGATCACCACCAGGCTTCTGAAGGCTGGAGCCAAACCTGACCAGATTGGCATCATCACCCCGTACGAGGGTCAGCGCTCCTACCTGGTCCAGTACATGCAGTTCAGCGGCTCCCTGCACACCAAACTTTATCAGGTACCACCCTGATGTAGCTTAACATTATCTTTTCTATTACTTTTTAAAATAATAATTTAGATTCAAAATAGTGTTAACTGTTAAAAAATGCAGTAGTTTGGGGTTATGTCTGGTTGTTTTGTCCTGCCCACAGAAGAGATGGAGGCATCTCAGCAACTGTTGAGCAAGAGCTGGGAATACATTAAAATTCAAACTGATTGTAAACCTCAAATGTCAGTGGTGTTGGACAAAATGTCTGTCTCTGTTTTTACTATGCAATCTTCCCCCTAATCCTCTTGTCCTGTCTCATGATAGCAAGTGGAAATTGCCAGCGTGGACGCCTTCCAGGGCAGAGAGAAGGACTTCATCATCCTGTCTTGTGTTCGTGCCAATGAGCACCAGGGCATCGGCTTCCTGAATGACCCACGTCGTCTCAATGTGGCGCTGACCAGAGCCAAGTAAAAACCTCAGTGGGACTGTTAAGACATCACAGTGGATAAATATTTGCACAGCACACAGCCCGCTTATAGTTCATGATGAGCGTGGTCTGAAAACACGAAAAAAACCCCAAGTGATTTGAATTCAGAATTTCTGTTCCATCCCTGAGCAGTAGTCTTGTGTGTGTTGTGAATGAAGGTATGGTGTGATCATTGTGGGAAACCCCAAGGCCCTCTCCAAGCAGCCACTGTGGAACAACCTGCTGAACAACTACAAGGAGCAGAAAGTCCTCGTGGAGGGACCCCTCAACAACCTGAGGGAGAGTCTCATGCAGTTCAGCAAGCCCCGCAAACTGGTCAACACCATCAACCCTGTGAGTAGAACAAACTACTGTGCACCCATCATGCTCTGAAGGCAGGATTTTCTTTTCAGCTGTTTTCCACATCCTTTAGTCCTTTGCTTATTAGATTAGTCTAAATTTGTTAGACTTCTGTTAGAAACACCTGTTAACACATATCCAAACTAAAGTCTTTTATCTGTGTAAAGGTAAACGATTAGAAGATCAATTGGTTAGTCGATCGACATATGAATTAATTAGCAACAATTTTTAATGATTTATTTAATTATATAGGTCTTTTTTTTTTACTGGTTTTGTCTTCTCAAATGTGAATATTTGTTGGTTTTCTTAGTCCTCCTTGAGAGTTAATGCAATATCTTAGGGTTTTGGACTGTTCGGCAGACAAAACAAGCAACAGAAGACATTTACTTGGCCTCAGGGAAATTTGATGGACATTTTTTGTTACATGGAAATTTTTTCAGACCATATGGTTAATCGTAAAATAAATAATGGGCAGATTAATCATTAGTGAAAATATCTGTTAGTTGCAGTCCTTAAGCTGTGTAAGTATGCAACTGCACAAAATGGTGATTGTCTGGTGTTTTCCAGGGGGGGCGTTTTATGAGCAATGCGATGTACGATGCCCGTGAGGCCCTCATCCCTGGCTCTGCCTACGACCGCAGCAATGCTGGTATGCTTTAATATATATTCAGCATCTTATGGTATTGCTCATGATTACCAATGACAAACAGGCCAGAAAAACTAGGCGTACCTCGTCTTGAGCCTTGTTCTGTGTGTTTTCTTTCAGGTGGACGTCCGTCCAACATGTACTTTCAAACTCACGACCAGATTGGGATGATTGGGGCGGGCCCCGGTCACATGTCCGCTATGAATATTCCCATACCCTTCAATCTAGTGATGCCTCCAATGCCCCCACCCAGTTACCTGGGTCAGACCAACGGCCCTGCTGCAGGTACAGTACAGCACTGAGATTTTCCACTGGACTATACATAAACATAAACTCAAACTGAGCAAACTTTGGTCCCGTTTGTTAGAGGGGAAAAAAGGTGAATACCCCGTTCTTGTAGTGTTATGTGCTTTTGACTATAGATGAAAAGAGCTGTGAATCCACAAGTTTCAGGGGCCAAAATCACACGGTCTTCATTGTCCACAAGGAACAATGCCCAGTATATCCCAAGCTTAACTTACTGTGGTTCCTGTCCCATCTAGTCTAAATAACATATTATGACCTTAGAACAATGTTATTTATTTATATATATATATATATATATATATATATTTAATTTTTCCTCCATCAAGGTCGTGGAGCTATGAAGGGAAAATCTGGGCGTGGCGGGCGGCAAAGGGTCCGTGGCTCGGGAAACCAGGGTACCAGTCAGGGTAACGGACCAAACAGCCTGGTCAGCCAGGATGGGGCCTCCCAGTCCTTCTCCCAGGGGCCGCTGACACAAGGCTACATCTCCATGAGCCAACCATCGCAAATGAGCCAGCCTGGCCTATCCCAGCCGGAGCTGTCCCAGGTACCACATCACTGTCACTTAGTTTCAAGATTCATCGCGTATCTAGTATCTGCTCCCTCTGTAGATATAAAGGGCTTATTCTAAGTTAATGAAAACACAACAATTCTTATTTTCAGGTGAATGTACAGTATATACTAATGACAACATTCTTATAAATATTATTGCCACATTCTGCAAATGGAGCCCCCTAAATCTTACACACTGAACCTTTTTAAGATATGTTTATGATAATTATTGTTCTAATTTTTATTTTGAATATTTAAAAGCCTCCTTTTCTTTATTTAGTTCATATATTAATGCAAACATTAATTTTTTTAGATAGAAAATGCTCAAATATTTGTTAGTTGGCACTTTGTGTGTCGCTATGAATGATCACTTGCTTATCATATACTTTATATTGAAGAGAATATACCTATAGGGCATTTTGGAGGAGTATGTTGTATTGAGTTTTATTCACTATTGAGTGGTATAGTTTAGTTGCACTGTACACATTGTTCATAATTGAAATTGAGCATATCCATTTAAAAAATAAGGAAGGAATAATGTAATAGGTTTGCATTAGAAGAGATTTATAGAGCATAGAGCTCACTGATAAAGGCCTAAAATGTGTCTGCAATTATGTTTCTGTTCTTCAGGACAGCTACCTCGGCGATGAGTTCAAGTCCCAAATCGATGTGGCTTTGTCACAGGACTCGACTTACCAGGGCGAACGCGCATACCAGCATGGTGGGGTGACTGGACTATCACAGTACTAGAGTGTAAGCACATAAAACATAGTCTTTGAAGTTACAATAGCACACAGGTTACGGTTTGGAAGTAGTTGCTTTTCTCATTAGGGTCAAAAGGTTATAAATCTGTTTTGTGTCTTGCAGGTCACTTGAAGAAGGGAGCTAGGCTTGAGCTGAGCTTAGTTCATCAGCTTTTTAATCTGGGAAATAATAAAAACATAAAATGGATACCTGTTTTCCTCTGCTACAACCGAAGCACCACCGAGTGAAAGCGACGGGATAGCAAAACCAAACCAATGACCAGCGAGCGAAATAAGAGGGTAGAAGAAGAAGAGAGCAGGACCGGACGGGCGGGGAGATGGCAAGAGAGGGCGAGTGAACAAGCGAGAGGCAGGGGCCGATGTCCGTGTAAAGTGAATGAGGGAAGTCAAGAAGATTGCGGCGTGTGGTCGAGCTGCTGAGGGAAACAGAGGGGAGATCTCAACGTTCTCTAATGGGAATCCAAATGAGGCTTAGCTCCCAACTAAACAATCCAGCCAACCCCTTCAACCTCCAGGAAAGGAAGGAAGCTATCTTATCTTCAGATTGGGATCGAAGCTTTCCAGCTGAATTTGAAGAACTTGTTCTCCAAACTTGCAGGTGGGCATGATTACAGAAAGCCACCAAACAGGTAACACAAAATCCCCATGCTAAAAGTCAGTTGGTTGCTCAGCCTGTATCTTTTTAAATTTGGTTCATCATGGGAGGAGAGCGGCACCAACAATCTTCTATTGGGCCCAAAAACCTCATCCTCTGAAGGAAGCAGCAGTCGACACCCTCTTGGAGAGGAAATAAAAACACGGTTTCTGTGCTTGAGTCTGAAATTAAAGAGCTGTGAAGCGAAATGAAATACCTTTCATTGGCCTTGAGAACCACTGGCTCACTCACAAGGTCATTAATGGGGTGGTTTCGACCACACGTCAGTGTTGGAGTGGCATGGGGATTTCAGACTGTTTTTTTCAAGGCATGAAGCGCGAATCCCACTGATATCGCGATCATCATGGGACAGTTTTTTCTTCTCTGAAGTACCTTTCTTATCACAGAGCACAAAATTGCAAAAAAGTCATCGAAACTATCAAACACGACCAGCATTGAATATTCCACTCAATGTCATTTGATGTTTCAGCGAAGGCGTGGCTTTTCCTTATTTTCATCTTTTGAAAGAAGAGGTTGTTGTCTCATTGTGCTTCATGACTAGATGTCTTTTTTAAAACACTCTGTGTACGCTTAGGTTGGCAAATGCTTGAATGCTTTGCATTGATTGATTCCTCAGGGGATTGTGGACTGTCAACACTCATCACACAAATCCCTGCTTGAGGTGAAGGAAACCAAACAAGAGGGGGCAAAGAAGGATGATAGTAGTCGAGGCTTACAGGCGGTCGTGGCAATCAATCCACCACAGGTAATGAGTAGAAAAGGAAGGTGGCTGAGGGAGAGAATGATATAAGAGTTTCTGGAAAATGAGTTCAGGCAATTGCCAGGGTTAAAATTTTAGAGGGAAACGTGTGGCTTTAGGACTGTTCAGTCCCAAAAGATGACCACGCATTAGATGTAGTCGTAAAACCCAGTGTCCGTTCACACAGCATTTTGCTTTTGTGATTAATGTTCACATGACAAGCAATATAGCCAGGCCATATTGCCCAGACACACAAATCTGAACATAATCAGGGGTTGACAAATGAAGACTTTCATAAAGGAAATAAGTCTAAAATCTCAACTTAACCCTACGATTTAAACATCAGCGTAATATGAAAGATCTTTGGTTCCTGTGTATTAAAATATTTTGACACTTAACTAAACCCCAGTTACACGCAGTGGTAATGCCGTCAGTACTGATTAGATGATGGCAAGGAGATAAATGAAAAGTGAATGAGAAATGTGAATCAGTGCCTATAACCAATCACCTTCAGATAAACAGCTGCAGCACAAGCATGAATGTAGTTAAAATCAAACTACCAGCATAAAAAAAAACAACCTTCGGACACCTGAGGGCTCATGAAACCCACAGAAAAGGACTTGTTGTATTTTATTTTTTTAATAAAATCAGGCCAGGTAATGAGGTCAGTGAGTTTAGCAGCTGGGTTGTTTCTCAAAGGACGGGCGGATGAAAAAAGCCACCTTCCTTCTCTGTGGAGTAAAACAAACGGAAGCTGGTAGAATTTATTTTTTCTTCACGTTTGATTTGTGCAAAGGCGTTTTGTCTACATTATGTATTCCTTGTAGAGTTCCTCTCGAGATTTATGTGGATCCTAAACCCTCTTCCTGGAGAACTGTGTGAACCTGAACCTTGAGTTGATCCAAAATTTGCTTTTGTCAGATGATTTGCTGCTTTGTGTGTCATGTTTTGTTCAGTTGGATGTTATTTAGCCATTTTGTGTAGTTTTACTAAAACCTGTTTTTGTAGCAACTTGCTGAGAACAGGAATGAGGCGGATGCCGTTTCCTTTTGTTTTTCGTTAGTTTTGTATCTTCTCAAACTGTCTGAGGGATGGTAGTTTTTTAACTCTTCCAGGAAAGACGCTTTCTGAACACAGTAAGAATGTACTTCACTGTTTTTCCTCACCCGTTTCTCATTTCAGCGGATACGTGACAATCATGTTGCGAGTAGATGTTACCATGTTTAATTGACTTAGAAGTAGTTTTGTTGGCATTGTGCAAATCTCTCATTTGTGCAACAAATTAGTTTCACATATCAGCCCGTTCCTTTGAAATCGTAACATGTTATAGCTTTAAGAACCTGCGGTCGTAATATTATTGTATTGCTTTGGTGTTTTTTCCATCTTCTGAGCCACAATGCAACATGTGCAGTGACCATTAAAGAAGTGATTCAGTTGTAGATTTGTTGTTTAACGTTTGCATCCAAACCCATGATTCTCTACGTCAACAGGCAGAGATTAAATTAATGGACTAGAAAGCTCAGTGTAAATACCTATTTGAAACAATGAGTCTTATTTGCAGTGAAGTTGCATCACAACATGGTTGTTCCTTGTTTAACTGAATCAATAAAGGCTGTCAACTTGAGCAACTGTTTTTATGGTATGAAATTCAGCACAACTTTCAGTTTATTTGCATATGCTCTCAAATATGAACATATTACAGATATTGTACAGTAATAAACTTGTAGTATATACATGGGTCACAGCAGTTTTCACGCTGTTGCCTGCGCCGGCTTTTTCTTTTTCATCTGTTTTCTCGTCATCAGTTTCTTTTTCAGTTGTCCACATTTCTGTTTCTGAATGCTCTCCTGGATTTTCTGTTTGAACTTCCTCTTCTGGCTCCTGATCTTCTCCAGCTCGGCCTTCCTCTTGGCCTCCAGGTCTGGATCCTGAAGCAGCAGTTTGATCGTCAACAACAGGCCATTTTAAATCATCGGCTGTGTCCTAAACTCACTGCAGGAAAGGCAGCATCTCAAATCAGAAGTCTTATGCCATTTTAATTTGTATAAATGTTTTTTCCACAATGGCCACTCTCAAATGTAAGGAATTAACTTGGCATAATAATCAGACTGAACTGCCATTTAATTTCACTATTCATTTTCTATTTGTATTGCTGAAAAAAAACGCGAGCGGTGATTCAGAGGTCTGGAACTAGATCTACAGAGAAATGTCTTTCAAAGAACTGCTCAATGATAACCCCAGTAAATAATTAAGTATTGGAAACTTAACTAACCATATGTTGAATTTTGTTTCCTGTAGACAAATTTCACATTCAGCTGACGTAAATACTCTGGGCGGGGTTATGTCCGCAATTACTTGGAAATGTAGTAACTGAACACACACGTCTCCATTTCTCCTATGACTCGAACACACGTCCTATTTCCAGAGGTCATCGGGGTCTTTGAACATCGCACACCCTCGCTCAGGTGACCCAGCCAGGGTTGATCAGGCCACAATCCTATCCAAAACTTAACCTTAATTTACAGTTACATATTGATTCCTCTCTCGGATACCACAGGAATGTATGGGACCTGTAAAATAAATTTAACTTGACCTCTTATTGCTTCATCTTGGTAGTTAAACACATTAAACCAGACTTTGCTAAAATGTGCTGTTAAAAAAAAGAAAGAAATGAACTTACCTTCCCCTCCAATATCAACTGTTTCCTCTTGTTGATCTCCTTTTTCTCATCAAAATCTGTTGACTCAAGTTTCTGCAATGCAGAAAAGAATGTCATAAAACATGAAAAACCAAAATTGATGATTTACTGTCCAAAACAAGTCCAGTCGGAAAACTATAAACAGCTGTGACAAAAGACTTCTGTGTTGTCAGTCATTCAGTCAAAGACAGGATGTCAAATGTTTTTCAGGTTCATGGTTAAAATAATAAGTCCATCAGGAATAAAGAGCCAATTAACACTAACTGTCATTCACCAAACTACCAAGAGACATTGACTGAATAAGAAGAAAAGAGGCCTCCGTACTATTTCACACTGCCGTCTGGTCACGTTGACCTGGGTCAGGATCTTCAGGACTTCTTTCTCCTCCACATGATATTCCTTCAGCTTTGCCTCTGTAGAAATGCAACAGACCAGTTTGTGGATTCGCACCACTTTTACACATACTGGAGGCTTACAGCAAACACACAGGGACCTGGGGCAGAAACTGGTATTGCTCAAGCCACGTCAACATTAGATAATGAACTGAGTTTTTCCAGTTCATGGCGGTGCAACTGTGCTCTTGTCTGGTCCAGGACCTTATCACTTAACATCCCATCTCTAAAGCTTTCCTGTCCTTTTCAGTTTTCTAATTAAGGCCAAATATAGAGTATTCAAAATTAACATGAGAGGAGCTACTTGGATCATTAGACGCCGAGCTCCAAAGACGCACACAAAGGTGAGTTAGTTTTCCTATGTACCACATTGTAACTAAGTAACTTACTGTTCTGTTCTTCGATGGAGTGGACCAGGTGGATGTCGTACTGTGTCACCAGTGTGATGGATACTCCATTCCTCCCTGCAGAGGAAGAAAACCTCATCATGTATGAGCTGCATTTATTTTAAACGTGTGATGATCCAGAGTCAGAAAGTCAAAAAAGGAAAGTCTGAACGTACTAATAAAGTTGTTAAAAGGTTACCTGCTCTTGCTGTTCGTCCGACTCTGTGGATGTAGATCTTGGGAAGGCCGGGGGTGTTGTGGTTGATGACGACCTGGACCGTAGGAATATCCAAGCCCCTGAGAGTCAGAAAGAACAGGAAGGATGTCAAAACATGGTGATCTCTGCTCGTCTACAGCCATCTGTATTAAATCTCTGTGACGACTTCAGGAAGAACTCGTGGATGGTTTTGTTAAAGACTAATTCAACTTTTTTTAAATTAAGACCACCTTCATCCCTGAGACATGCAGCAGCTCAGCGGAGCCTCTTACCTGGCAGCCACGTCTGTTGCAATCAGGATTTTGTAGACGCTGGCCTTGAACATGGCGAGGTTTGCAAAACGTTGTTTCTGGAGAAGATAAAGAGTGGTTGTTCATTCTGCGGACCCATTCATCTGGTTTATTCTGCTTTAATCCCTTACACCAACGGTTTCTATGTTATCACAAGGCCTTTGCGCTCACTATACGTTTCTGTCTTTGTCCCATTAATGAGGCAAATATGAGTCCCGTAGCCAACACGAGGAGCTCTGAGGACTGATGATAAGGGACACATCACTATGTTGTCACCTTCCTGTCACACAAAGCAAACTTAAAACAGATTCTGAGTTAGATTATCATTCAGCTGGCATCTCCCTCATAACCCTAATAAAACGTCTTTCAGCAGGCCTCTGTAACTGAAATGTACTAGCTCAATTCTGAGCAGCAAAATAAAGTTAGTGAGTTGCACTAGTCTCACCTGTTTCATCATGGAGTGCAGGGAGATGGTTGGAAAGTTAAACTCCCGCAGCATCATGGTGAGGATTTGGCAGTTCCTGAGAAAGAATTAATTAAAAACAAACAAATCATCTTTATGTAATAAATATGCTTTTTTCGTTTTAACCCCAACAAATTAACATTAACATGCACAGAGACCCCTGGCTACTGATCACATTCAGGTCCATAACAAAATTTTTTCACCTTGTAAGTTACATTTCTATTCACCTATTTAACAATAAAAGACAAACATGTATGTTATTTGGAATAAACGCCACAAATCACAAATACAATTCACCAAAACAGCAACCCTCAAAAATCATCAAGGAGTGGAATCAGTGTGATACTGGCAGGCTCTCCATAAATTAACATTACACGTTTCATAAAGGCAACAAGGTTTCCTTTTGAAACCCTGCTTCGCATTAGGGTCACTACACTGCTTAAGATTGATGCAATGTATATGGCATTTTAATTACTTCTTACTTGCACGTGTTGGTGAAGATGATGATGGACCAGGCGTCATGCTCGTCAGTAAACTTCTGGATCAGGTGGACCAGGTAGGCGTCCTTCACCTTCTCTGGAGTGAGGATGTACCTCTGGTCCAGCTCCTCCACTGTTCGTGTCCTGTTAAACACAATAATGTGATATTTCACTGTCCCCAATAGATTTTCTGTTGCCAGTGAGGTCAGAGGTCATAGTAGAGCGCAGCAACCCCGGAGTTCTGAACGTTTCTTCTGCTACTGTGATGATCAAATCAGAACATCTTTGTATTCAGCTGCAGAGAACAAGTGGAAATCTGCTCAACCGTGTGCTGCAGTCATGTTGAGCCAGATGAAAAGTCGACGCAACCAAGAGGAAAACAAGGATCCATCAGAATGCTCATTCAACCACACTTAACATTTCTGCTCCCACTAGTTGCACAACTCTCCCTCACGTCCAAAAGGCATTTGTGCGAGAGATGCACTTCAGCAGTTAGTTGCACCTCAGATCAGATGACAGGCAAACTGAACTTCCAGTCTGGTGCTCCTGTTTTATAAATAACACGCACGATTTCTTGCAGAGAATGCATCTGAAACGAGGCACACAAGCTTTAGTAAATCTGGCCCCGAGTGTTCTCTTCTCTTTAATGAAAGGACCTGAAATAAGCAGGTCGATACCTACAAACACAGTGAACAGTATTCCAGTAAACAGCCTTTCAACTGCAGCAGGGTACTGACTCTGACGTGCTCTCCCAGAAGTAAGGCTTGTTCATGGCGATATTCTTCAGCTCATGCAGGGTGTCTGTGAGTGTGGCGCTGAACAGCAGCGTCTGCCGTTTGGCCGGTAAAATCCCCAGGATTGTCTCCAGGTCTTTGGTGAAGTCAGTGCAGCCCTGCTCCAAGAGCCGGTCCGCCTCGTCCAAAATCTGACAAAGACAAAATCACAAACTGTATTTTAGTCAGTTGTTGAAAAACACTGCATGATGAAGTGGCTTCAAATGTTGTGGGTGAGCAGAGATACAACCAAGATGACAACTTGTCTTCTCATACGAAACCAACATTTTCAAGCATTTATAAATCTGACTTCAGCCAGACTTCGACCCGTTCTGCACAAATCCTACTAACTGAGCAATTGTATGATCATTAGTTGTCTGAAAGACAATTAAATATGTACTGTATATGTTAATCTGGACTCAACAGGGTTTAAAAATACAAACGCTCAGTAACAGTCAGCATGTTAAGACTGTCTTATGAAGTATAGAAGGAAAACAAAGCATTATGTTGCATATTTTTGACATAAACTGCTCCACAGTTTAAATGTGGAATAACGTATTTACTTCCTGGTCTAAACATATCCAAACACATCTTCAGTATACGAGAGCTACAGTGTGGTCCTTCCTGAACTCACCAGAAACTGGATCTTGCTCATGCTGAAGGTGTCGGAGCTGCGGATGTGATCAGCCAGCCGGCCCGGCGTCGCGACAACCACGTGTGGTTGGTTGGACAGCTCCAGGGCCTGGCTCACCATGTCTGTTAGCAACACCACAGCGACAATGTCAGCACAGAGCAGGGGCGCAGATAGAATTAAACAGTAACTGGCAGCAGTGTTGCATTAAAGTTTATGCAGCGGCAATGCAACACCAGGGCTTTAAAACTGCACACCCTGAACCACCAGCCCCGTGTCAGTCAGTGAAGTTTATATTAAAAGGTTATGAGAGGAAAAAGATGCAACTCTAGCGCGTTTTCCCTGGACGGATTTAGCACAATGTTTCCAGAAACATTGCGGCCTGTGTGGCTGTAGTTCCCCAGAGTCTCCGGCCATGTTGGCGGTGTAGCTGCTGCTGAACGAAACAGAAAGGAAAGCTGCCTGAAGCAATGTTTGTAGTTACCCATTCCACCGACGATGATGCAGTCTCTCAGACCCAGAGGCTTCCCCAGGACTCGAAACTGCTCTGCAATCTGATAGGCGAGCTCCCTGCATGACATCACATATAGATTTGACGGATTTATTTAGAAAATGTTTACCTTTACCAGATCACTGAAACACTCGACTGTACGACACAATCTGACATGCCCAGTAACGAACAGGACGCAGAACCATATAATAAACTACAAAATGGACGATGACGCTCTCTGACGCTGCAAAGCACTGACCTGGTAGGTGTGAGCACTAAGCAGAAGATGCCATATGGGTCCTCTGACAGTTTCTGCAGCACTGGCAGCACAAATGCTGCTGTCTTCCCACTTCCTGTCTTAGCACAGCCCATACAGTCCCGACCTGGGAGGAGGGAAAACACACAACACCTTTATTCACCTGATCTGCGTTCAGCTTTTACTAACTTACATCCCTTGCGGCGACTTCAGAGGATTTCACTGAAAGTATTATAATACTTTCCTCATCAAGTGGCCCGTACCAAACTCCACGAAAAATAAAATCAAGTTTATTTATTGTATCTTTGCATATCTATAAACTCATAGACCTTAAGGATTACCACTTTTAACATTTTCTGATCTAGAGATTTTTCTGGAAAATTTGGCAGCAGTCAGATGGGACACATTAATTCTAAACATATCACCAGGCCGTCTACCTGTGTTGTAAATATCTTCTTGACTACCCTTTGAACGGCCCAATCAGTTGTCCCGACGCGTAATGCAGATCTCCATTGAAAAATAAATCAATTTAATGGTCAGTGTTTATCAGCTAAAGACGGTAACGTTAAACACCTCGAATAAGAAAATTACTCTAAATTAGCAAACACTAGATAAATGTGCCGATCAGCTCCTAGTTCCAGTTAAATTGGTATTTCTATAGCTAGTTGTTCAGAGGTAACGTTATGGTCCCATAGTTTTCCAACCTCAAAATACACATTAGTGCAGTTTTTCACACTTTAACAGAGGCTATCTTACCTTGCAGTATAGCTGGCATGCAGTGCTCCTGTACAGGAGTGGGTCTGTTGATCCCCAGCTGTTTACACTGTTTAACAAGCCAGTCTGAGAGACCCAGGGACGAAAAGTCAGCCATTTCTGATTTACGTCGTTCTCCGAGGCTAGATGACTACTTCGGTTTAGTTTATTTTACAAAATAATCACTAAAATACTCTATTTTAATAAAGAGTAAAACATCCTCGTGCCTAACAGCAATGGTCGCCGTATGATCTGACGTCTTTTCGTTCTTCTTCTTCTTCTTCACGTTGCAGCAGACCGGACGCAGGGACGGCGTGTTGCTGCCCTCTGCTGTTCAAATGTCGGTGTATCTATCAACACGCAAAGTGCATATTTAATAATGCTAATAATGGAACCAGCTTGGTTGTCAAGCTGTCTGTTTTAATCGGGTGGATATATTTTGGTCCTGGGGACATTTAAAATATAATTTTAACTAAAATCTATGTTCACTTTGATAACATATTTTCGTGGCTGTTACCAAAAATGCACCTTTACTGATCAACAAATAAGCTTTGCCCTCACACTTTTAGGTTAGGTTAATATTTTAATACGGTCACATATTGGTAAAGTTTATATATGTCTTGTCTGTAGGGCCCCAACACTTCACCTATCAATATTTGGTCAACTCAACAGTCTTTTATCTACAGTTAATTGCCCGATTTACCCAATTGGGGGCGCTGGGGTTAAAAGAAGCTATGGGCCCCTGCTAACTACTCCAGCACCATCTCTTTGTGCATTGTGTATGTATTCTGCACTTTCAAGCATACAACAAATGAATACAGGAATTCAATTCAATTCAATTCAATTTTATTTATATAGCCCAGTATCACAAATCACATTTGCCTCAAAGGGCTTCACAATCTGTAGCATACGACATATGGAATATGCACCATGTGAGCACTACGTATACTTAAAACTAGTTTTTGGGACCCTGGGCCCTTCTCCAAGACAGGGATGGTAAATGGACTGTACTCGTAAAGCGCCTTTCTAGTCTTCTAAATACTCAAAGAGCTTCACGCACATATCACATTCACCCTATTCAAACACATTCACACACTGATGGCAGGTGCTAACCGCCTATCAGGAGCTAACCATTCACACACACTCACACACAGCCAGGGATCCGAGCTTGGTGGACGACCCACTCTGCCACCAAGCCACAGCGACCCTCGGCTGTGGCCCCAGGATTAGGTGATAATACAGGATCTGTGGGCCTTTGTCATTTCTAACTTCAGTTGATATTGTAATTTTGTGGAGCACATTCACAAACACATTTGCAACTAACCCAATTGCCACAAACCACTCACTCAGTGGGGCTTTTGGGGCACTTGTGCCAGCTTTGCCCAGCTGGTAATCCAGCCTTGTTCAACATTATAGAATCTAATGGGTCATGTGTTTTGGTGTAACACCAGACACCATAACAAACCCCGACGATCCTCTCTGTTTGAATCAGCCAAACAAAAAAAAAATCAAAGCATATAAATGCTTTTCCATGGACACATTTTCTTAACCTGCCAAACCCACTAAAGACTGATCACACTGATCAGTGTCGATTTGTTTTGAAGCTCATCACCTGCTGCCTGCTTCTTGACTTCGTCTACACTGATACATGTGCATGGCATGCACCTGTTTTTGGCTGGTGTCTTTCGTTCAGCAGACAGAAGTAATTGTCATTTGCGATACGTTTGCTTAGAAAATATGAGGACATACTGGAGGAAAATCAATTAATACTTTCTTCTTTTCTCTTTATCCAAAGACTTTATAACAAGACACATGTGTATCGTAAAACTGTTTGGTAGAGATTTTTTTTCAAGTCTAAAATTAAATTAAAACCTTTCAGATAGAGAGTGCCTGTCCTACAGTCTCACCATTCAGAGCTTTATGATGAAGTAAGACAGTTTTTTAGATCAATAAAAAAACTTCTACTTTGTCCGTGGGACGGAGAAATCAATTTTTTTGTCAGGTTGTTTATTTCATGGTCTATTTTCCCACGTGATAAATGACCAATCATTTGCAAAAAAAATCTATCACAGATCTCATGACCGTTTATATTTATTTATTCCTAACATTATTAACATTAACATTCCTAACATTAAATCCTAACATTGTTTAAGTGTGAGTATTCCTTTTTATGATGTGGCCCTTAATTTTAACTTTTTAACCCATAAATGTGAGTGATCTTGACTCAGCGAGCACAGACTCGTTTCTCTGATTGAGCTGAAATAATTGAGCTTGAAGGACCTTCTGATTTTTCTGTGTTGGTCTGACATCCAAGAGTTAAGATGACTGCATTCACGAGGTATGAAACCCCAGAAGGAGCTAATCAATAGGCAAACATAGATGTTGTCAAAAGGAAAATGTGGGGGAAGGCGGATGATGCCTTGTTTGTCCCATCATGCAGGTCTTTGTCTTTCTGTCATACCTGCCACAGTGAGCGTGAAGAACACACCGTGAGTTTGATTCAAACGCTGCTTGACTGGAGAAGGAGAGAAATCTTCACCAAGGAGACCCATCTGTGTGTGCACACCGGGCTGCCAGAGGTGATTAATGCTCTGTGTGTTAGAGGCAGAGGCCTGGAGGTTCAGCTCCATCCTGCCCAGACCGTCCAGCTGTGCTGCAAACTGAGTGCTCTCTTCTCTAAATGAACATGAGGGTTGTTTGCATCTGATGTTCCCTGTTGCCTCCCTGCAGCACAGAGAAGCAGCGTCGCCGTAACAGGCCACTGAGCAGCACGATGAGTGCGCAGGAGCTGCTCCCATCGCTCTTCCACTACATTTGCTGCTCCGCTCTCCCATGTTCAGCCCATATTCATGCAAATAAGTGATTTATTTGAAATCAGTGGTGACTCCAAACCAAGGCCTGTATGAAATAATGAGGTGAAGAGTTGCTCTTTCTAAGCGTGTTAAAGCAGTGAATTTCTCCAGTTTTATAAGGAAGGTTCTGACGCTTTAACAAGGCGAAATAAATGACCGAAATATCTCACAGTTCTCATGTCTTCTTTATTTCTTTCTTTTCTTTTTTGTTTTACCAATTATAAGCTCCATGAAAGTTTGACTTTTCCAAAGACCCTTCTAAAACTGATTGAACATCAGGAAAAATCACAATTGTACCCAAGTCATATTTTATGGCATTTTCTATTGAGGTTTTTGCAGTATTTAATATGATTAATCAATTTTTTCTGTATCTTTTAAAGCATTCAATAATTTTATATTTTATTTGTGTGTGTGTGTGAATGCTTATGTATATTTTTATCAGATCAAGTCAGATTTAGGGAGAATTTTTAAACAGTATGTGGCTTAAAAAGGGGGAAATTAGCTTCCAAAAATTGTCTAAAGGTAATCAATGAGATGAGAAACGACCTTTCAGGAATTCAAGACATGATTATTAATCTGAGACATTACTATGCAAAGCATTTTATATACAGGGACTCTATCTACTGAAAAATCACTGTAACAATCAAATTATGTTCCCAAAGGGACTTTCAGTCTATATCACTTTTGGTTGTGAGCATTTATTTCTGTTTTTTGATTTGATGCTGTGCATATTTTAAGGGTCTTGCTCGGCTATAATGAATAACATCATTATATTAATGCATAATATTCCTGTAGTGACTTAATGTAAATGTAGTGCAGTGAAGATGTTCAGCTTTGTGGTATATTTACAGTCAGATTTCCAGTCTTATAATTTTCCAATCCCACCAATAGCAAGAACATTTAACATTTCCATGTGATTTTATCCATAGGGTTTGATAGGATTATTTTTGTAAACAGCTTTTTACTGAATATGACTTAACGTGAGATCAATAACACGGTGTAGGATTGTACATCCTTTTTGTAAACAGCCTTTATTGGCTTCTGTTCTTCCTCCAGTAATTGCAGATGCTTCAAGCTTTTATTACGTTGCGCCTCACAAATACGCACTGAGGGGGGCTTTTAAGACCGTCCGCAGGCCATTTCCACAGATTATATTTCGCATTCTAAAATTTAAGTGGAAAGTAGGGATAAGGAGAAGCAGGAAGGGGCTGGTTTGTAGTTTTGCATTGTGGCCATTAGATGGCGCTGAAGAGGCTTCACGGTCCCACCGAGAGAGTTGAATGAGATCCCAGTGTGATCTGGCACAGAGGCGGGAGGAGAGCACAGCACAAGTCCTGGAAGAGGTTTGAGCCAAAAGCACTCTGCTGCCCGACTTTCATCGACATTCCTCCGTCTGTCCTGCCCGCAGAGCTGAGCAAAACTGTTCACGGTGCGTATTTACGCATGGGACGACAGATCCGCGGTGTTGCTCGCCGTGGAAACCCGCAGACAAAGGAAGAAAGGCAGACCGGAGTACAACAACTGACTTGAGAGGAGAGGAGTACTGTTGCAGGGGAAACGGGGGGAATCTGGATTCGGAAGTAATTTGTCTTTTTTTTTTTTTTTTCAAGAAATGTAACTTGCGTGCCGGATTTCGGGGAAGAAGCGAATCTGTTTTTAAACCGAGGAGAAAAAGACAAAAAAAAGTGGAGTGGTGAGTGGAATCAGACCCCAAAATCGGTATCCAGATCCTCGGAGCATGGGGTAAGTTAGAGATTTGTGTCTGACATTTACAGTTCGCTCACTCCTGCTGTCTGGAAGTGATTTGTTGCGATGGCGAAATGCTTGAAGAGTGAACTTTGTCGTGACTCGCGGGAATTTTCAGAGCTCGTGACTGTTTGATCAGCACCATCTCTTGCCTTCTAAAACCTTTTGGAGCAATCGATCAGAATTTTAACATCAGTTCCCACATGACAGTGCGCTGTTTTCTTTGTTCAGATTCAGATAGACATGACCGGGAGAGGACTCAGTTATTTGTGAACCCTTTGAGCTTCACCCACTTTCATCAGAAGTCCGTTTTCACCGTAATGACACTTGTGACCGCAAGAAGGTCGAATTAACACGACGAGAGGTCGTGGCTGCTTTACATTTAACTCTTCAGCTGATGCACATACGGTTTGTTTAAAATTATTGAGCCAAGCTGTGCCAGATCATTAGCTGTGTGTGTGTGTGTGTGTGTGTGTGTGTGTGTGTGTGTGTGTGTGTATTGAATTATAAATGCAAGACTTCAGCTTGGTTCAAACACACCTGAACCCTCCTAACATTACCAGATTCCGTGCTGCCAGCCTCCCCCTCTAGACCAGTTTAGTGACACTTTAATGGAGATGCTACTCAAATGAACAATAAATACAGCGTCCTCACTACTGTTATCTTTTATTATGACTGTTATATTTTTGGAAGCTCATTATTTATACACTTTGCTTTTGTTGTTTTGATATGTCGTTTTGCTCGTTTTTTCTTAAGTCACAGTGAAAAGAAATCTACATTGCAGGCCATTTTTACACGTCCTAATACACACCTCACTATCAGAAGGTAACATGTTTTAATGCATATCGGCTATATTGCTCGCAAAATGCTTTTTAAATGTCTTAGTTTATTTCCTTGCAACTTTTACTGGTCTGAAGAAGTAGTTGGACTGCCCAGTGATGCAGCACAATGCTGGTGCTCACTTGATAACTGTCCAAATTCCAACAACAGCTGCATCCCAAATCAGTCGCTGGATCCCTCAGAAGACATGAAGGTTTGTCCTTCGAATGTCCTTAAGACCAGGCTGAACCTGCACCTCCCCCTCAAACGAGACACAAATAAACTAACGGCGTGTGGAG
The DNA here is from genome assembly GCA_011952105.1 of Coreoperca whiteheadi. Taxonomy (NCBI): domain Eukaryota; kingdom Metazoa; phylum Chordata; class Actinopteri; order Centrarchiformes; family Sinipercidae; genus Coreoperca; species Coreoperca whiteheadi. The sequence continues at coordinate 10,561,874 of CM022489.1, read as the reverse complement.
CTATTGGCAGAAATTTAATATTTATAAGTATGTTTTCATTAGTTTATACTCACCTGAAAATAAGAATCGTTGTGTTTTCATTATATTAGAATAAGCTGTTTTTATCCACATAGGAAGCGGGTCCCCTTCCAGGTGGTCGCCATGTCGCACCGCCACGTTTCTACAGTAGCTCAGATTGGACAAACCAATGTCCGCGAGTTTCGCAGCCACCATAGTTTCTCCTACACACTTGGAAGGGGAGGGTGATGTGAGCGGTATTCAAATGGTTGCAAATTGCAATTTCACAGCTAGATGCCACTAAATCCTACACACTGGACCTTTAAGACACATTATCTAAGGATAGGACAGACCAAGTGGTATCAGCACATACTGTACCTCACACTGTCAGGCAGCAGAAAGCTTGTGGTTGACTTTGCCCTTTCAATTGATGCCAATGGTACACCAACACCCACGGAGACCTGCTGTATAATATCTCCAATCCAGGGGGAAAGCTGGACCTTTTGGCCTGCTCTGGGCCAGCAGCCTTAAAACAAACATTTACACTGTCAGCGCTCGGACCAGACATCAACTCTGCATGATCGCTCTGTGGTGACTAGACGCAGCTGAGTTCAAACCCCCGGGCCAAAATGAAAGTCTTGAAGGACCTTTGGAAGAAATTCTGGATTTAGTCACAGGGCCACCATGCACACTCAGACAGGAACCTGCACAACGTTTTGTTAGAGGGAGGCAGCCGGCATCTCTTAAGTGCTGATCGACAGCCACTTCCAGTCCATAAACAAAATTAGTGTTAGATACTCAAGTGCTCTCATGTTGTGCGCAGCTGGTCTTGATGTTCGTATGCAGGTCCATGTACATATGGAAAATGGAATTTTATGGAGAGACAGTCTTGATATAATGGAGATTTTCATTATTTACAACCTGAAGTAGTTTTTCCATTCATCCAGGTAAATTATATATTTATCAGAAACTGATTAACCACATGAAGGCAAATACCTCTCAAACACAAAGTGGCCCCGTCATATTTACGGAGTTAAAGGGGACCACCTGAATGTATCATTAAATACATTAACACTGCGCAGTTGATGTAAGGGATGCTAAGGGTAGCAAATGATTCACCAGAGGTGTCTCCACAACTGTGCATAAAAAAAATCTGCATTTCTTGGTCACATTTGAGTAACCTCTGGACTCAGATGGCCTTGTTGACCCATTACTATGCACAGTGTTTGGGTCTTCAGTGTGAGGCAGTTCAACAACTTTTAGAGTGACTTGTATTTTAAGGCACCATTTTTAAGTGGCACTGTGAGTGTGTTTTTTTTCACTGGAGTGTATTAACTGATTTCTGTTTTTCTATTTGAAAGAACTTTTTTAAGATGTTTATTTTTTCAATGAAATCTGTCAAAAATATTGCTGTGATTCAAGTTCTTTTCTCTTAATGTTAAGCACATTTGACCTACATTGAATTTTAGTTTCCAACGTCATTCTATATTGAGGTATTCCCTGTGCAGCTGCACTGTGTAGAAAAATGTCATTTTTGGATTAGCACTTGGCATCAGCAGCTACTCAATACTAAATACATCTCACTAAATAATGCCTTGCAAGCTCCACAGGTAATTTATTTCACCGTGTAACTTGGATCCTCTTTCCTCTTGTTCTGCGGCAGAGGAGTTGTCTGCGAGCTGTAAAATGTTCCCGCTAAATCGAGAGAGGTACAAACACACGTGGTCTCTGTGTTGTGGCTCTGAATGGCAGGGATGGGCGTTTAGTTTTTGATCTCCTCCCAAATAACACTGAGCATCAGATGACCATCAGCAAAAGCTGCTTAAATCCCAGCAAAATGTCTGACTTTGTCTGAATATAGACGTTATTTGGCTGAAAAATGAGGCAAGTGAAAAACTTGCTAAATGTTAAAATAGAAATCACTTTTAATTTTCAGTACAAGGCAGCTTTTATTGGAAAAGTCAACATTAAATCATTAATTGGAGAAAGAGATTCGGTATATTCATGCTTTTGGCTCTGATTTGATACTCAAGAATACAGCATCAGGATCTGTACTATTGATACTTTGGGGATCAGTCCGCCCATCCCTACTTCATCAAACATTTATTTGCCTCTGAACAAAATCCATCCTCATCACATCCCCAGAATTTTTATCCTCTCCTCATTATCTGTGGTAATGCTAATTGATCTGACTCTGAGTGGAGGTTTCATGCTCGTCATTGTGTGCAGATGTTGCCTGGTGTCTCTTCCATCATATCGTTCTCCTGTCAGTTGCTCCATTGCACCGCGAGTGCTCCATATACTGTTGGATTGTTCAGACTCTTTTAACAGTGCATTGTATTTTAGTTGTTGGTGTCTATAGTTCTTAGTATGTGCTGTGGAGCTGTCAAAGATATATAGTGGTGTAAAAAAATACATATTTCCTCTGACATGCAGTGGATTGAAAGTATGAAATCAGAAACTGGAAATCCTCCAGATACATTTGTATCAATACCTCACCTGATTCAAATCCACACTAACCACAGCCATGATGTGCTGTGAAATGCATTTTATAGCCATCTTTTAAGCCATCCAGGGTTTGATACTCGGAATATGGACATGGAGTATCACATTAACACAGAGCTAAAGCTAGGAGATGATTAGCTTAGATTAGCCTAAGGAGGTACTGTAGGGGGAGCCGCTAGCTTGGCTCGGTCCAAAGTTGAAAAATAAACCAGCACCTAAAGCTCTTAAAGTGTTGTATCTCATTTGGTTAATTTGGACACAAACAGAAATGTAAAAATGTAAAAAGAGCCTGAGAAGTCACTGCGGCGGCTGTAGCTGGAGCATATAACTCCCTGTAAAACCACAAATTGTAATTTTTACAGTTCTGTTTGTGATTATACAACTAAGAAAAAATCTGAAAAAGATTATACTGAATAAAGACAGGCATGAAGAAAACAAAAAACACATCAGAAAGCAAAAGATGTCACAATCAGATTGTAAGTGTATGGTCAAACAATTAACAAGTGTGTTTCATTCATTCTTTCTTGAAAGCTTGGATTTTTGTTTTAATGCCTTTTAGTTTTTCCGTGGAACTTGTTTCAGTGCCAAGATCTAAAGTCACTGCCCTGGCTTCATACTACTGGCTCAAGCTCCGCACCCAACACACAGACATTAGAGTGGTAGCAATCTTCTCATCTAACTTTCAGAAAGAAAGTTAATAAGATTAACCCAAATGTTGAACTATTCCCTTAACCCTAAAACATATACAATAAGGTTGCAGCATAACCACTTGCTACAGCTGTTGAAATACCAGGTGCAAGGTAAGTCACAGTGTGATCACCTATCTACATAATAATTGAGGGGTCATATGGGAGGAGGATGATATTGTTGCTCATATCGTTTAGTGCTGAAATCAACCTTAACGTCACTGTGCAGAATCCCTCTACACCACAGATGACGTATAAACCTTGGTTTCAGCTTCAACATAATCAGTTCATCTGTAGCATAATACCGTTTAAAAATGGTTCAGCATCTGCGTCCTCCCACTGGCCAAGGAGAAACCGGCCGCCCTCTGGGGAGAGCAGCTTCTTAATGGCTGTTTTGGAGACCTCTGCAATTGTATGAATAAACAATCATCTCGGCTCACTGTCTTTCTGTTCACTTCATTTCACCGCGTTTTTATTGGCATGAAAGCGAGTAACGGTGCCGCCGGAGGATCAGCTCTCCCTGTGTATTTCTCCCTGACCTTCGTATCCTGAATACAGAAAACACTCTGGCTTTGTGACACCATCACAATGGGAGACAGCAGTAGCCTACTTATCAGTCAGGCTCAGACTCCTGCAAGAGGAGCTGACCTTCAGATAAGTGAAGTGTCGTGCTGTCGTTGAACACAACCAGCGCTCACGTTTCGGGCGTTTTCCCACGTTTTTTGCCAGTTAAGGCTTGTGGTCGAGTTGTGTAGCGTATCGGTCCGCATCTTCTGAGAAACTGACAACCATAATTCTTGTTTTACTCCAAAGCATTCCTTACTTTACAGCAGTGTAAAAAAAAAAAAACCTGGGCAGCGTATATGCTGTGCTGTGGTTTGTGCTGCAGATCTGTTGACTTGTTGAGCAGCTACAGTATGAGTTAGCATTTCCCCTGGCGGTGCTATTTTGGTATGTAGTTGTAGCGTGTCATGTTGCTGGAGTGGACCAGACACTTTCACTGGCTCAGGAATGTGGACACGAGGCTTACTTGCACTCAGAGGTCAGAGGAAGCAGACTTAAGGGTGAAATGCTTTTAGAGGGACAAAGACAAACTGCCAAAAAGAAAAGCCAAAAAAAAAAACTTGAAGTCCCTAGAGGCTGAAAACCACAGCAGAGTTCCAGTTTTTTGTATCTTAATGTACAGATGGTGAAAAACAGTGCTCAGCTGATGCTTTGATTTAGAATGAATTTAAGGCTTTTTTTTCAGGCTTCTGGGTCAACACGTGTTATTCAACCTGACAGGCTGAGCATGAGTCTCTATGAATACTTTAGGATTACTGTAGAATAAGATTTCTATAGATAAACCTGTAAGTACATACTGACAGCAACTTCTTGACCTCTCAGCTATAGATTTTGCCTTTCTCAAATGGAGAGCTACTTGAATATGAATGTGAGTTGTTACATACATTTTTCATGAGGTGACTGGAAAAACAAATTAAATCCAATAAAGTTAGATCAGAACATCTGCAGTTTTTCCAATGTCACATCTCCAGTGTTACAGCAATATTGCAAAGCTGACAGCTCATTTAAAGGATAGGTTAATATTTTTTAAGTCTGTTTTAAAGCACATGTCCATAGGTACATTGAAACAGTTTTTGGTCGTTGTAATCGTTCCTCTTGTCCATACTAAAGTGACATCAATTGAAGTGATGATTTAAGTAATGGTCGGTACCAGCCTCTTGCTTGGTGGTCTTCTTCTTTTCCTTTCGGCTGTTCCCTTTCCGTCGGATGCCCTTCCTGACACAACCGTCTGCATTTATCCAGGCTTGGGACTGGCACAAGAAGACACTAGTTTGTGCCCCCTTGCGGTTGCATTAGCCTCTTGCTTGGTAAATGATTCATTGATTATCAAAATTGTTGTTGGTCATTTAACTAATCGATTTATAGACAACTAGTTTCTCCGGGTTCGTTAGGTTTTTCGTGACCTTGGATTTACCATATATTCAAATTATGAGCATCAAAACTGAAAAGTCAGGATTATTTTTAGTGGGAGTTTTTTTTTTTTTTTTTCCCCCTGCTGAGGACATTTTTTGCTGCTTCTATTACAAAATCAACCAGTCACAATCGTCCATAATTTTTGTTTCCTCTTCCTCTAGACACACTCTTAGGTATAAATCTGTTGCTACGATATAAAACAATCGACAGAGATAATAGAGGACTCCTACATATTTTACCATTGGATTCGTCATTACTGATAATTTCCATGAAACTCTTGCTGCTGTTATTTAATGAAAGATAATATGGAAAAAATATTTTTGGTACCTTCTTGTGACAGCATTTTTGACAAGAGTACCACAGAGTCTCGGACTGGTCCCAGTTGAATACCTAGCTGTATGTAAGCACTTTTGTATGCGTTTTTATACAGGATGCTTAGCTGCTTGTGCTTTGACCTCTACATAACCTCTTGGCCATCTCCAGCCAGCTTTATGATTTGCTTTTTCAAGTGTGAACATTGGCTTTTAAGTACCCCCCCCCCCCCCCCCCAGGCTATTTAGGCTATTTACAGCCCGCAGAGCTTATAGGCTCTATTATTGGCAGTTTGGGGAGTATTTTCTCAAGTACAGAAGCGCCCGGTTGGGTCTGACTGCAGGGCCAGAGAGGAGGATGCTACTTCTGTTTCACAGATCAGAGATTCAGGGTGGTGAATGGATACTGAAGTTAAGAGGAGAGATGAAGACAGCAGCAAGAGAGGATTAGAAAGTGATGACTTGGGGCAAAGACACACAGCTCTCAGACAGCACAACCATGGTGTGTGTGTGTGTGTGTGTGTGTGTGTGTGTGTGTGCGTGCGTATGTGGTTGCAACAAGACACTGAAGAAGAAATACATTTAGAAAATTCTACATGAGACCACGAAGCATTTTCTTAATTTATGATTGTAAGTTTATTAAAAAATGGAGAGATCGGTATGAAAGTATGAGGATATTTAGGTAATGTACGGTTATCAAAGATGTCTGAGCAGTAATTTGAAACTGAGCATGAAATCCTGCGGTGAGTGCCGCCACGTAGGTCAGAAGAAATGTATTAAATCCTCCTTGTTCTCTGACGGCTCCCTGTAGGAAACTCAGCCTTCGTCCTGTCTGTCTTCCAGCTCGTCCAGATGGAGCTATCATAGAAGTCCCTCTGTTTATGGCCTTTGCTGCAGGCAGCAGCCAAATACCGTCGTAATATTTTCCTGTCCCTGAGAGAACTATTTCATCTGTATGAATGTGAAGCTGAGAAAGCGCTTGCATGCTCAGCAGAAGCCTCTCCAGGAGACAGACTGAAGGAGTAAAAGGGACGTTTGTTTGGCTTAGTCCGACATTTCATCAGATCTCTCATCCTGTATGTACACCCATAACCTCAAAATTCATCTGAATGCTTCACCTCAAATAATTTATCATGAGGGTGGAGTGTAGCTGCCGGCCTCAGGGCTGCCTGCCTCCTCTATCTGGTGTCATTGCGGTGCTTTTATGGGGAACGTAGAGGACAGTTAGTGGATTAAAGAAAACCTAAAGCTTTAGCCATCAGCTCAGGCTCAGCTGCTTTACTCTAACATTCTCTGACAATGGAAGAATATCAAATAAAGGTTTCTGAAGGCAAACTTTCAGAAGTTCTTCTGAGGGAAATTGTAGTTTTAAATTCGTCAGTTGGCACCACATCAAAACCATCAGCTGATCGAGCGGTGACAGATCGCTGTAGACCTGTGCATGAATACAAAGATGTGCAGAAGGGAAGGTACAGTGTCCCAGAAAGGCATGAAAAGTGGTTGTGCCTGTAGAGGTTTGTCTGTCTTTTTCTGTCTCCTCCACTCTGACCCTGAATACACTTTTTTTTTTAAAAACCCCAAGGAGAATTACAAGCTGTTCTCCTTAAATAAAAAAAAGTGGTTTTCATAACAGGCTGTTCTGTGAGAGTTTCCAAAACAAAACCAGCTCTCAAAAGCTTCTCCTATAACTCGCATCTCAAGTTTAGGAACTATTGCCACTAAAAATGTAGTGCTGTTCGGACACAACGAACTAATTCCCCTGTAAAAAAACAAAAAAACAAAAAACCTTTTGGTTATGGGTGAGTTATTCTAATTGTGAAATACCGCCCACATTTCCCTTGATAGATAAACTCAAAGTATAATTTGCAACCAGTCCTCTTGAACCTTAGAAGCAACTAGTGTTAAGGACAAACATCTGTATCTTTAGAACATGGCACAAAGGGCATTTTTCTAAAGTTATGGCTTGTTATTGTCCTCATAATGCTTTATTAGTACTGTTAACCTGTTTGTTTGGAGGTCACAATGGTTTCTGATTGCACAGGCATGAAATTATGCCGGGATTATCTAAAATGAAATTAAAATCTGCACACAGCATTTAAACATAACTTAAATGACAAAAACAAATGTGTTGTGTTGCTGCCTGTAGCTGCCACTCTTAGCAACACATTTGCAGCAGATTTGAGTTTTTTTTTCTAGTAAAATCATCTTTTTTTTCAAATAATACATTAAACCGTACTATCGTTATACCTTCAGTTAAAACCTTCTCAGCCTCCCCATAGAACCCCACCTCACCCACTTAGAGGCTTAAGTAAGAGACTATGAGACATACAAAGATATTGTAGCTTTGATTATCAATCCTGAAATCCGTTTATACCTCAAACAACATGTTGTCATGTTTGTGACCCCTTTAATTACTGAGCTGTAATCTGAACACAGTTCTCCCTCTGCTCATGCATGGATGCATAGCAGTGAGTGTGAACAGTATGACAGAGGGGGATGGATGGGCAGATGTATACCGCTACTTGACCTGGAATAGATTAGCAATAATTGATCCAGATGACCCCTCAATGGATTTAGGCCTCTGTCTCACAGCAGGAGGTGAGTGTCCTCAGCACACAAGTAACTGCTGTGTGAAGATTAACCGTACATTCACAAGTACTCTACTTGAGTACAAATTAGAGGCACTTGTACTACACTTGGGTATTTCCATTTAATGCAACTTATAGAATTTGATGCATTTTCTAACTCTTCAGGTTGTCAGATATGAATAGCTGTCTCCTTCTCCTCAGTCATGCAGGGTTTTACTCTAACACCAGAATTAATGAAGAGCTACACAGTTTCACGTTAATTGGATAAGGTGTGTGTAAAGTACAAGATGCTGCACATCACACTACACTCCTCTCTACTGCACCACATTAGTTTAGACAAGGCTTCTGTCAAGCTGCTGTGCCATGTTTGCACTCCCTCACCTCAGGAGGAATTTAATCCAGTTTTAATCTGCTCATATCCTCAAACCTTGACGTGATGCATCTTGTCTGTGATGATTAGCTTGATGTGCTTTTCACAGAGCAACGTCAAGAAGGGCCAAATGAATGACGGGATATTCATTTCTGTGTGATCCACTGTGACGGCTGGGAGCTGATGAGCAGTCAGTCATCATTTCTCATTAAGATGAGAGTATGATATGATAGAATGGAAATCCTCACTGAAGCTATTTTAGTTTGATGTTAATTCTTATTTATTTAGGCTTATTGCTTATGCCTTTCCTGGTTATGAGTCATGCTGTCAGGTTTGTACCTTCTGACAGTGAAATAAGTGTTGAGGTTTACCACAAACCTCAGATCAAACTCTCCTACCTGAAAAGCTTTGTTACAATAACTTTCTTGAACTAAATGGCTTTGCTGCTTTCGTAGAATTACACACATTCATGCTTCTATCACAGCCTCATCACCACAAAATATTTCCACTTGATAAACTGTTGCTAAAATGGCCTTGCTCAAGGGCAATTGTACAGTGTCAGTTAAAGGTGGTAGAGATGATAACTCACATTCATAAATGCTCAAGATGGGAAATTTGATGCAGTGACTGACTGCTTGGAAGCACCATTCATGTTGCCCAACAGATGCCCTGTCTGTAACAGTGTTGGGTTCTTGTTTTTGTCAGGATGCAGATTGAACCTTTAGTTTTACGAGGATTTCTTGTGGGCATAGAGTTGAGGTGACAGGTAGAAATAATCTAAGTTAGACACCAAAGGGAACCCCATAAAACAGTTTTTCCTGCCAAGGGATGCACTGTTTCCAAGTTGACAACTTTGTTGCTAAATTTTTAACCTCCTGAAACTTCATTTCTTAGAAGTGACGGAACAGTTCTGCAGTGGCAACGTTTTCAATCTGAAACATTCAGCATCACTTGTCAGTGTTTCTGGTTGAAATACGTTGCACGCACAACTTTGCAAGACCCTTTGTGAGCTATTGGACATTTTTCAGTTGGTATTTCAGGTGTAAAAACCAATATATACATGATGAAACCCCCCAAAACGGCAGTGACATATAAACTACAGTCAAAACTACTTATCAGTGCAATCATTGCAAATTAAACATGCAGTACAAATATTGCATGCAATGTTCTAAGATTTACTCAGAGGACACATGACTGTTCTTTTGCTGCTAAAATAACAACACATGCATTGCAACAGCAGGACATTAATTACAGCACCGTTAGCATTTAAAATGAACAGTTTGGCAGCATTGAACACCTCCCTGTTCATGATTGTGGTAGTTGCTGATCTTTTCAGTCCGTTTATTGGCAGACATTTTGGCTTGTTATAGAGAGAAAAGCACACGTGTAAATGAAAACAATGGCTTCATTCCATTTTAGTGTCCTAGATAGCCTGGACAGAGAGCCAGTATACCCAGTAGCTGGACGCTGACAATGACACATTCACATGAAATGTAGCCATTATTAGTCATGTAAATTTTATTTATATAGCCCAATATCACAAATCACAGTTTGCCTCAAGGGGATTTACAATCTGTACAGCATACAACATCCTCTGTCCTTAGGCCCTCTGACCAGAGTTTGTTGTCCTGAATACTTTTAGATTACCTGCACCCAGTTTATTTCTGCCCTCAAAGAAATGTTTGTGAAAGAAAAGCTTCAACCTGCTGTCAGCAGCCAAACAGCTATCACAGAACTAAACTGCCTTGAACTCAAAGGTCAGAAACATCATGCTTTTTGTATCTTGAGTCCTTTCATACTTTCATAAAAATCCAATTAATTTGGCAGCAACCAAACAATAGTACTTCTCTAACTCCTGTGAGGAATTGGAAGGGTATTTATCAAAATATTTGAATTGAATCATAGCCAATATCAAATTTGAAGTGTATCACAAATTAGAGACCTAGTAGTTTGCTCTGCATGTCTGTCAATTTTGTCCAGTGACTCCATGTTGTTCAGTTAACTTAGACCCATATTTTTATCATCAATTAGAGATATTTCTTGTATCTCTAGCTGCTGCCATGCTGAACTTGAAGCTGCTTCCTTGGTTGTGCTGTTATTGTCTATTGTCAATTGTAGCTTCAGTAATCTGTGTTGAAACAATAATGACTATTGTTTGTATGCAAATGTAAAGCAATTCCAACCAAATCCAGTGGGAACAATGCTTCATATAGCCAGTTCTGACCTATATAAATGCTTATTTCTCTTGCTCAGACAAAGAACAGAGCCTCCTCCTAGCACACATTATCCTCATTAATGTCTGTATGTAATTGACTTGCGAGGGGAACGGCTCATTGCATACATTAACATTATGCAAACTCTATTTGCTGTGTAACGTTGCATGAATTCACCAAAGTGCCTGCGTAGTCGTAGTCCTTCGTCGTCCTGTAAGCCTCTATCCACTGTCAGTCCCCACAGCAAGTGTATAAAAAGAGAGCAGGATGGCTAATTGGACTGCTAGCAGTTAGCAGATCTTCATTGGCACCAATAGCCTCATTACACCAGGAGTGCATCGATGACCTCGAGGTCCTTGAAAAACACAATCACATTTGGAAATTGGGAGTATTTTTGTCCCTATTTAAAGCTCTATCCACCATAATTGCACGCTCAGTGGAAGAGTTAGGTCCCAAAGCGGCAAACAAGTCAGTGCTTCGCACTCATAATGATATTCAGTTAATTTGAATGATGATACAGATGTTTTAGCCTTTTGGCTTTGATCAGTGTACTAATGCGTGTCTGATATTTCCATTTTTCTGGCATTTATGTCTTTAGTATTGCATTGCCACCGTGAATGCATTTTTATCATGGTTGCCTTTTTTTATAAAGACACATGAAAGCTTATTAGCTAAAATGTAATTGTTTTTTCTGAAAAATTATGCCATCCAAAAATGAATACCTATAAGCAGTATATTTATATAGGCTACATGCTGTAAATAGAATGAACAAAGCAAACATTATGGAAGTATAGTGACATACAGATTTGAGAGAGCACAAAACTAATTCTGAGCGCTTCTCAGTCTGCAAGTCGACATTTGAAAGTGCACAGGCAGGCATTCGTAAGAGCAGGATCTGTGTGCTCTGTAATGCTGATAGCATTAGATCGCTACATTTCAGAGACTCAAACTGTTGTTTTTTTTCATCTGCATGGTTATATTTTGCCAAGCGAGTATCTTTCGGTCTTGATTTGAGGCCAATTTGTTATAGTACAGTTCTGAAAGTTCAGAAAATCTGCTGTCATAAATGGATGTGTGTAGATATTAGTGTATGAAATCTTGTAGTGTAACACAAGTAGCATAAATACATTTTTCATCCACTTCTAAGTTGAGGCAGTGGTCAACAACAATTGGCTGCGACCACAAAGGTCAGCGTAACTCGGGTCAAAGTTCAGCAAATTTGAACTTTCAGCGCACCCCTGCTGTGCACTGTGTACACCCATGCAAACACACTACAAATGCAATAATGGTGTGCACAAAAGCTGTTTTCCCACGATAATGTGAATATTATAGCGTTAATAATTTTATTAAGTTATGGTGCTCAGATCATTACAAAATAAATGTCATCAATGTCTCAGTAATTAAGGATTATCCACAATTTGGTTGTGAACAGTTTTTAGGTATAAAAATGATGAATTATCATATTAATTGTGGATAATCTGGGAGAAACTGGGAAAGTATTTCTGGAAAGACATGTGGCTGCTGAGTTTTTCAAAAGTCATTTTTTGAATTTCTGTACTCGGAGCACCTCAAACAGATTGCCATCCTTATGCGTTGTTTAAATGTGAGATCATACAGGGACAGATGCCACAATTAGTATAGCTAGAGGTAAAAGAAAATGTTATTTTGTCAGATAACTGAAAACTCCTCTTCTTCTACAGAGTAAATCCTTCTTTTGAAAACATGGTGCCTTCCCAGCCAGAGGACCAACCTGCCTGGATATTTACAGTAGTGTTTTGTAAATAATTGTGACACTTAATCACCTGTGACATTCAGTTAATATGTTCTGTGTTTGTTGTTGTGTCTTTTAAAGGGAGCAGCCCATCTTCAGCGCCAGAGCTCATGTCTTCCAGATCGACCCGGCCACCAAACGCAACTGGCTGCCAGCCAGTAAACACGCCGTCACTGTGTCCTTCTTCTACGATGCCAGTCGCACCGTCTACCGCATCATCAGTGTGGGTGGGACTAAGGTGGGAGCCCACCACACATATGACTACACAGATACACATGCAACACCATATGTTTACATCACACACTGCATATACCAGACACAGGCAATGATTTGAACTTTTACTATTTGTAATAGTTTATGTCCAGAGGCTCTGTGTGTTGTCTTAGGAGACAGAAGGCAAAGAAAGGTCACAAAAGGGCCAGTTGGTGTCAAATATATGGGGGCACATATTGTTATGTGGTATCATTTTCAGGTCGAGTAACAAAAAATAATTAATTCTTCTCAGATTATTTTATGAGGAGAAATGGTAAGAAGGTGACCAATAAATTGTTTTTTAAACCACATTTTTCAAAAGTCTTCTCCAGCATTGATTGATCCTAAGGTGGTCTATTTAACAAACTTGATTTTTTTTATTATTGTATTTCTGTCAAATAAAGCCAGAACGAGATGCAGTGGGAAAAATCAAATCAAGCTTTTATTGAACTTCTGTAGTATAATTCTGCACCTTGTAGCACTCAGCAGTGAGTTAATAGTATTTTCCTCATATGGTATTAGTATTACATAAGTGTAGGGACTCTTTATTTGTGTAGTATCATATCCTCCTGACTTTCATTTTATTTAGCCCACTCTGTGCAGCCTGTCCCGAGATTCTTCAAATCAAGGGAAATAAATCTGTTTTCCATTCGGTTGTGGCTCTCATGGGTGGGGATGCATTAGTCAGAGTTGCACACATTGTCAGCAGAATATTTATAACACACCCACATCGGTAATGACGCATCCACAACAACGGTGAAGTCCCAACACTTAACAGCATATCTTCTTAGCACCTAAATGAAACGCAGAGAAAACATTGTGCTTTGTTGGTGTCAGCCAATTCTGCCAATTTACCGCCCTGAGACTTTAGGCTTTTGGAGAAGAGACCAAAGAAATCTGCATTTGGCAGGAAATCCACCTAATCAGACTGTTGAGACTTTGAGAGGATTACTGAACAGATCACCGCACACCATAACTAGCTTTTTCACTTAGCTCTTTCTCTGGTGGTTATATATTTTGTCTTTATTTGCATGCACAGTTCTCCAGTAGACCTCCATCATGTTTTTTTAACTATAAGTTATACAACTGCAAAGAATGTGACTAGTGGTATTAATATTGCCATGTTATTTATTATTATAAACCATAAAACCCCAAGCAAACAGCAGCCCATTTACTGTAATGACCTTCTTCACAGTGAATAGTTGGCCTCTTGATAATCAGATGAAAATCACTATATTTGCTGGTCAAGTACATACAAATGAAAATTAACAGTGGGCTGTAATGAATTTGGCATTTAAAGGTGGAAGAAACGATAGATGTTCTTCTTGTTGGTTCTGGATATATTGAATTCTTTGTCCTTGTAAATGACCTTTTGAAAACAGGCTTTTTAAGCACATATCTTGATAAATGCATACAAGTCCATGCAAGTGCAGCACTGCACCTAGTTTAGGCAGAATTGGAGTCGGTTCACCTTTATCACAGCTACTGTAGATTTAAAAAAAATTTAAAATAAAGAAATGAAATGAAAATATGGTTGTAAAGAGTGCTAAAGGGATTGTAACAATTTGATTACAAAATTCATATAGATTAAAATGAAATGTAAAATGAGTTTATATCTATAGCAAAAATTATAGGACATAAATCATAAAAAAATAAAAACAATTCCAATAATTAACTCCCCTAAGTTTATGTCAGATTCTTTATTGTTAATCCCCTATAGATTTATATATATATCATTTATCAAAATTTTTTTTCATGTTATTTATTACTACTTTTATTTTCTGTGGTGTCAGGCCATCATCAACAGCACCATCACCCCCAACATGACCTTCACCAAAACCTCCCAGAAGTTTGGCCAATGGGCAGACAGCCGGGCCAACACTGTCTATGGCCTGGGCTTCTCCACAGAGCAGCAGCTGCAACAGGTAAACACCTGTCACGCACACCTTGGCAACATTCAAGCAAAATACTTCAAAGAGTCTTTAATTTATTAGATGTGACACAGAGATGGTATGGGGGGGGAAAAGAAGGTCTATGGGAGCAGGAGTGGACAGTGATGATCAAGGCCCGATTTTCAATTCCTCTTTTATCCAGATTCTGTCTGTGTCAGTGTCTGATGCATCTGAATTGTATTTACACGTAGACACAAAAAAATCTCCAGTGTACATATGTAAATACAATTTTTCTTTTCCTCACCATGACGGAGATTTTCATGCACTTCCTCTGACAATATTTATGTATCTCAAAGATTTCAATTTTAATTTACATTTAACTTAAACTGTTATAAAAAGTGAGTGCAAAATAAGCTTACAATTACAGATAAAGAACAAAAAGAGGTCAGAAGTCACAGCACCTGAATGATAATGGAACACGTAAAAATATTCTTTATCCCTAAATTAATTTTTTTTATGAACTTTTATAAAGTACCAAAGGAAGATTAGAAACAGTGATGGGCTGGGATGATCTAGGTATAATCTGTTTGTGTTTTTAGGTTATCTTGTGTGACTTCTGTCTCTTCTCTGCTTCCGACTGCAGTTTGCAGAGCAGTTTAAGGAGGTGAAGGAGGCAGCCCGTCTGGCCAGAGAGAAATCTCAGGAGAGGTTTGAACTGGCCAACCCTGCCCTCAACATTGCAGCTCCAGAGGTAAACCACTGCTCTGCTTTCTAAAAGCTCTCGTGTGTCTAGCCACACAAGCTTTCTTAGTTATTTTGGCTGATTAGAGCATATTTCCCAGGTAGAAAATGGAAACTCAATGTGCTCAAAATAATCAAAGCAATAAGTTGCGCCATCATAACAGATCTGACAAAAATATCAAAGAGGTCAGTCAGTCATGATTTGTAAATGCCAAGGCCTAATCAGCCAAAATAAGTAAAGGGTACAGTTACATAGTAATATATGCATTTTCGCAATGCTTATTGTTAAGTAATTTTATAGCATAACAATAAATCACCTCATGAAAGCTTTTCCATTTGCTGATCTGAAAAAAATGCTGAAAACTGTCCACAGGGGGGTTGTGGATAATTCTGAGTAACCAGGACACTGTTTTTGGAAAGACACATTGCTGTTGACTTTCTTAAATTGAGTTTTGAGATGCTTTGAGCACCACAAATAACCACATTCTCCTCCATTATATTGGGGTGGCGGGAGAGTTCTCAAGTGGCAGAGATTTCCAAACCTCAACAAATAAAACCCAAACTATCCGCACGCAGGATAGTTTGATTCCAATTTAGTGAATTAGAGGTAATGAGGAGAAAGAAAAATATGATTTGGATGAACATTACTTTTTTTTAAAGATTAGTTTGAATCCACTCTTATAAAGAGCAAAATTAGCTGCAAAATCTGCAGCTATGTGTGCAGACACCATCAAGGGAACTGCTACTGCTGGTAATGATTTAATACCACTGGTATTATACTATAAATAAAATCTGAAAAGCTTATAGTGCACGTGTTTGCTGATCAGACATTAGAGGAAACAGAACTTTAAATGTTAAAGTCTAACAGACATCATGTCTGGACATGACCTTCATTAAGGACAGACAACAGGTTCAAGTTGTAGCAACTGAACCTGTGACCTTGAAGGGACCTGATGGTCTCTGTAACCCGCAGGCCAATACAACAGACTGGAGGAGTAATATCCCAAAGAACTCAGTGACTTTGTTTCTATTTTAAACATATACAGAAGCACGAGGGATTAGATGGATCCCCATCTGGCCGCTCCATTATTCTCCCATTGGTTAACTCCATTAAAAGATTTCATGCATGACAAATGGAGATGGGAAGCAAAAGGAGACGCCAGCGCTGAAGGTGTTTGGAGGGGCAGTAATGGCCGGGACTGAGAGAAGGAGAGGAAAGAGGGGGGATGTGGGGAAAGAGGGAGGGAGGGGAGCTGAATCATCTATAATTGAAGGGAATCTGGCTGCCGCTGAAAGGACAATGGCCAGCTTTTATCCTGCGAGCGTCGGTGATTTCTTGGTGGACTTGATAACTCAGTAACTCAGTGTTCAGTTGGAAAAGTGAAAGTTTGCCTGCAGTAGAAACTTTCTGTCCATCACCTTTTTTCCACAAGTAAATTACAAGACAGAGTGATATTTTCTGGGGCAGCTCTTCTGACATTTACAGCATCAACAATAACTAGTACATACCCTGTTTGGGTGGCTGCGATCAAATGTCGAGGAAACAATGTCACATGCTTTTGGGAAGCTTCAGAGCTGCTCTGCCAGTCTTGTTGATTAGTTAGTTCTGCATCGTATTAGTAATAAGAGGGAGTTTGGTTGTTGTAGTGACATGGATTCAAAACAGTGTAATGTGTGTGCGCGTGTGTTTCGTGTGTATGCATTGTGTAGAAGTCCTAACAAAGAGCCACTCAGCAGGTCTGAGAGACTGCAGACTCACGCTGCCAACCGCGACCTCAGCTCTGAGACACTCCGATAAGAGCTGATGGTTTGTCTTGTCTGTTTATTTAGCGAGGCAGAGAGAAGATACGACCAAACAGAGCATCAATAATGAGAAGGACAACAACGCAAGAAGTCCAGTGCACAAATTGAACACTATTTCATCAAACTAGCTGACATTTAATGGTAAAGTTGTATTAAATATTGTTTTCATTGAGGCCAGGGGAGAGTATTGATGCCAGACTGAGCTGCACAGAAGCAGACCTGAGAATGGGAGGTCAAAGGTCAGCTTTGATCAGTAATTTGAATTCCCTTCAATTACCTTCCATCTGTAAACTTAATATCACTAGTCTTTGCATTAATAGGTTTAGATTTTGGTGTCGATAACCCTCAAGACTATGTGAAATACTGTTGCTCTACGTTCTTTGCACTCTATATACATTTTGTAATATGATTTAGTCTGAAGTGTAAAAATTCCTTTTTAGTGCCTTTTAATGTGTCATATTCTGATTTAATATTCACACTTCAATTCAGATCAGGGCTCAGCCTGCTAATGCCTCAGTGTATCTGACATTGATCAGTTACTTTCTCTTATTTAACATGGTTACGAAGTGTTTAAAGTGAAAGAAATATAAATGCAATTGTAACAACAGTAAAAAAAAAAAAGAAGACAAACAAGAAAATACGTAAAGGATGAAGAGAGAGGAAAGGCAGAACAATTGTCAAACACTGCTTTCGTCTTTCTTGCCAGTTGTACACATGAATAAAATGAATTTGCTCGTGCATGACTCTGCTTTGGCTGGCAAGAGTGCCGCAGGGTGTAACATCATGTGCAGTACACAAACACACTGGTATTCCTATGTAGGAATAAAAATGGAAAACAATGAATGACTGAATTTGTCAACTGTAGTGAGGAAAGTAAGTATGAAACAGCTGAATTCAATGTGTAAGTGTGAAGAGTCAGAGTCAAACTGCCCACACAGAGGTCAGGGTCAGTGACAGAACAGCAAGCAGATGTGTTACATCCTGTTACCATCGCAATCAGAGACCTTGTTGCCTATTGGGCGTGTGTGTATATATGTATGTATGTATGTATATATAATATAGAAACACCTGGATAGCGCTGCAAGGTCAGACACAGGCGAGCAGCCTGTACTGATTTGTAGAAAAGACAGCAGTCATTGATTTTGTGTCAGGCAGTAAACACAGAGGTGTTGTTGTGGTTATTATCACATCTTCTGACTCACCACTGCACATTTTAAAACACCCTTCTGCTGACTGTCTGAACCTGTGTAATATAGAAATAATACCCAATCAAAGCTGTTATGGAGTGTGAGTACATGAGGTTTGTGTATGTATGAACTACAACCAAGTATTGATGGCAGCCCCAGTGTGGCTATAATGCCAGTTAAGATCTCCATTAAGGCTTTTATATACCAAAATGTATGTGCTGTTTAGAGCTTTCCACAAATGCTTGGTCATATTGTGAATGAGAACAAAAACACAATAAAGATCTCAGATTGGAGTTTTATGTATACACATATTTATCCAAATAACTGCAATGCTTGAGAAGAAGAGGAAGGTAATAATAATAGTAACAATGCTGGAAGCAAACAGCACGCACAGCCAAATATGCAAACCTTACATCATGATAAACTTATAAACCTACAGAAACGTTGGTTTATAAAACACTGAAAGGAAGCTGCAGTATTTTGTCTTGTTTTATTTTCCTTTTCACGCAGTTTATCAGTAGGTTTTGCATCACATTGAGCTGGTCAGTAACAGCCCTGGTCAGTAACCATCAACAGTGTTGTAGAGCTGTATCTACGCAGCCTTGGGCTCTACCGAGCACATATTCTGCCTCTGATATGTGGATGGCAGCAGGGGATCTGCATGCAGTAAAGCTTCAGCTTTCAGGCTTATTTGCAGAGCTCAGAGATAAGATGGAGGATGAGATGGTGAAGTTCAGTGAGATAAAACTTAAGAATGATAAACAGAGCAAGAGAGACCGCATTGTAGAACTGACAAGTGCAAAGATGATAAACATTTTTATGCAATAAAATTATATTTTTATAGAATATATATCATTTTTTAGGTGATGTTTTAGTATTGACGCCACAGTGAGAATTGAGTCCATAACCATGGTCCTGTTTGTCATGTGTTGTGCATTAGAATATAGCTTAAATCAGTATTCTCAACAGAACAGAACAGATACATAGTATTGGTATATATTAAAATATGGTATTGCTAAAATATTAAAATTAATAGAAGACACATCAACTAGGGAATTTGAATTAGTTTTAAAGGTCCCAAATCATTTACAATACATAATTCGGTCTGTTACAGGAAGATATGAACACATGTATAGGTGTGTAGAAACCTCGATAAATAACAGTCAATTCTACACTGTTCAGGAGCTAAAAAAAGTATTTTAATGATGGCACCTTCTCTTCACTAGTCCCCTGAATGACCACACATGTTGAGCCAATACATTTTCCATTTACAGTGATGTTGCCACTTGAGCTGACCATCACAGGTTGCTATGATTAAGAGCTATGACAAGAAATAATGTACTAATTAAGGAAGGAGGACATATAATACATATTATAAAACAGTTATGTCCTGGGTTCAAATCTTGTCGTATTGCTTTTTTCATTGTCCCAATAACCGATAAATTACCAGCTGTTATAGGCCAACTAATGACGACGTGCCTCCCACCAACCTGAGTCAGTTGCAGCAAAATATAACATGTTAATTGGTGAGCTTTAGAGCCAGGCTAGCTGTTTCCCCCTGCTTCCATTCTTTATGCAAAGCTAACTGGCTGCTGGCTGTATCTTCATATTTACCTTACAGTTGTGAGAGTCTTCTCATCTGACATTCAGCAAGAAAGCAAATAATCAGGTTTCCCAAAATGTCCCAAACCATTCTAGGTGCTGCAATTGAGAGTGCCTGAAAAACTAGTGGGCAAGGAAGATGAGAAGTCAAAATAGATTGCTTAAAGTGTCCAGCGTCTGTGGTAGTAGTACAAATGCAAACGCTTCTGCTTTTTCTACTGGAAAGAAATATTGTAATAATATCCATCTTTTACACAGTTAATAGTTTTACATAACATCCAGTTTAAAGTCAGTTTAAAGACGTGGTGTTAATGAAGATGTACTCATCTAACAGGGTTGTTGACATTTGTCAGACAAAAAAGAAAGGTTGGGGACCACTGAGCTACACAATAAAGGTACAAATTGCAAAAAAGAGTACAAAAGAAATAACATCTGTTCTTAAATCATCTGAACAATAATGTGAGCATGCACAGTAGGACACAGGAGCTGTTTCTTTCCTCTGACAGGTAACAGCTGCCATTTGTTTGCGCCTGCAGATTGGAGCTTTTTTCCACAGCAATCTCCTCCCATACATGGTATCTATGCAGAGGCAGACAGAGAGGCAAACAGAAATGCTAGTCATCAATATTTTAAACCACAGACTTGGCATTAAAACCAGCTAAAAAAGTGTGTGTGTGTTTAGTTGCGAGGACAGGTGCTTCAAGGGAGGCCTAAGCATGCAACTCTGATGCATGGACACATGAATAAATAAAGCAGGTTTGTGGTCTCAATGAAACACAGGGTGTAGAGACCGGAGCTTTATAAAGCTAAGTGAGCCAGTGGACCGATGCTCAGATAAATAAGTAAACAGTGTAGATGTACTTAAGATGAACAGTGGTGCAGAGACGTCACGATGAAAGCTCTCAGGAAAGCTGTTTAATATTTATTTATTTATTTAAAGTATCTGAGATTCCATCAATTGCAAAGCAAGCCTCGCCTCAGGACCCCGAAAAGGTTTTAAGTTGCTGCTTTGGGGTTTGAGGTGTTAAAATACAAATCCACACATCCATGTTCATTTTGCAGATATTGGTGTCGCTCACTGCTGTACTTCCCAGGGATGACCTGTCACTCAAAAGGTGTGGGCGGGACTGTGCCCTCTTCTTCCTCTTTTGATACAGTTTGTATTCTTCGTTCAGCCTTCAGTTGCAGTCACTGCTCCTGCTAATTACCCTCGTCGTCGTCTGTTAACTCAAACAAACCAGAAACCAAGATCCAAACAGTGAATGGTAAAGCTTTCATGAACTGGGCACAGGATGGATCACTGTTTAGTCAAAATAATAGTGCTAAACTCATGATTTTAATGATCTAATAACTATTTTATTCTATTTCTCCTCACTTGCCCCTTCCCTGATGCATCATGGGACATTTCTATCTCTCAGCTCTCCCAGGTGCGTGAAAACACACACTCCACCCCACAACCAAAAAGCCATACAAAGACAACCATCTTCTTTTGTCTAAGGGACTGCGGTGTTCATAGTCATGCGTCTTAGTGTTGCATGAACTATCGTGCTCAATAATTCATCTGGAGTCTGATCAAAGTTGACTTCAGAGCAAATTTAGCTTCAGAACACAGTTGGCATTTGCAACAAAAGCTTTGTTAACAACAGCAACAAAACCACAAAATGAAATTGAATCTGTGCATTTTATCTAAGATGTGCAGAATATAGCGACATTCAGTATCCGTTTTCTGAAACGTACTTAATCAAAATTGAAAATCCAGACTGCACACTTCATTGATATAATTAAATATCCCCTGAGGACAGACAACACACAAAGATGTCCTTTTTAAAAGTGACAGTTCCGTTTATCTCTGGCTAATTAGTCGTTGGTTATTTACAGGCTTGTGCTCTTGTGTCCCTGCCGTGTTTCCACTCAGTCTGTTAGTGAACAACGAATGGAAAAAACTGCTGTAATCCCATTTATATCTTAAACATGATCCATAGTATGAATTATTCAGGGATACACATAGGCGAGCCGTTGGCTTTTGGGCCGGACTGGAGTTGTCTTAGCTTTGATTTTTCTTGCTCTCATGTTCCTTCCTCTGGACACGGTGCTCATCCACATGAGTCGGCTGTGTGTTTTGTTTCCATATCCATCCATAAGGACAGACGGAGAGCTGCTGAGCTATAGATAATAAACCATCATCCTCAGGGGAATACAGTCAGGCTCGTTCAAATTAATAATACAAGTGTTTTCTACAGTAAGTGCAGGGTTGTAATGCTTCAGTGAGGCACTTGGTCATTGACAAGTTCAGGTTTAGGTTTCCACTCAGAAATAAGAAGACAGAAGGCAATGGGGGGTACAGAAATGTGCCTAAGCTAATTCATCTGCACGCTTTTAAAAAGGAGACTGAGCAGTCTGTTAGCCCACAGCCTCAAACTGAGGAAAATGGTTCACAAAACTGTGTGAAAGGAAGCTTGAACCCATTTCTGGGCAGCAGGGAAGGAAAATATCAAAGCAGATTGGTTAAACTTGACTGTGCCAGGCTGGAGTCAAGCCATCTGCATGCTGTAATGTCATATTCAAAGTCCCTTTTTGACATTAGACAAAGATAAATGGCTCTTCTTGTACTGTATTCACTTAACTTAACCTTTATTTTATACTGTCTGCTACTCCTAAGGCAAAAACTGCTGACTTCTATGTTGCAGATATATAGTGGTTTACTAATGAGAAAGACATGAATGAGTGTGAAGGCTCGACTTCCAAATCTCCCAGCAACCACATCTGTTCACAAATAACTTAAAACTTGGTAAAATGTAATCACCTGGCAGCAAACAAGGAACGAGTTGAACCTTCCTGTTTTGTTATGGCTGCAGATCCGTTAAGTGTTCTGACTAAAGGGCACTCGTGTGATAAGTTAGATTTTAACATATTTTCTAAATATGTTACTGTGAGACACCTTGAGAGAAGCTTAAGCTCAACTAAAACTACAGTATCTGGGTGCATGTATTATGGTCATGGTAAATATATCATAAAAAGTAAAACTTGACAAAAAAATCCAATAGGCATGGGTGAAAAGGATACTTAATCTTGTCAAATTTGAATTAAGGGAAACAAGATTATCTTTAGATCTGTTTAGAATACAGCTACAATATACAGTACAAGATATGACAGGCTGAAGCTCAACTTCTAAGACAGAAGTCCTCAAAGTTCTCAGCTAAAAATGGAAATTTGAACATCTACAAGTCCATGACAACTAAACAAACTACAGGTGCTGAGTGGGATCATGTGAAATAAATGAAAGCTGCAGAACAACTACTGAATGAATTGTTACTATTATTAATTATTAAATTATTCTTAGTTTGTTTTAGTTTTTTTAAATTGACATTCAGATGACTAAAATGTAATTAAAACTAATAGGTTTTAATGAAAAGATTAAGACTAAACTTTAACTAAATCAGATGGAACCTGTGTCACTAGTGAGCTTATTGCCAGATGTGCATTATATGTAATATCTCAACAGACATACATATCACAGCAGCACCAGCGTGTGCATATTGCTTTTACATTCAAGCACCAGACAAATTCCTGAAATGAGGAACTGTACTTTAGTCATTTCCTAGTGTTGAATCAGAGTTCAATTAGATCTCTACACTACACGGAGCCTGTTTACAGGAGCCCAGATGGGACATATCGTGCACTGACATGTTGAGCTCTGTCCTGTCCTGCTGCTGTGTCTTGTTCTTATGACAGGTCTGGATGTAGAGAAAGTAACGGACCTGTCACCAGCTCAAACCTGAACCTTTGAGCCAAAATTGAATTAATTGTGCTTAATCTTGTTTTAGCAGTATACCATCCACAATCAATAATCTTTGTATATGGGTATGTTAGTATGTAGCATTTAATGTTAGCATTTACATTACATTAACTTTTAGTTAACATTTAGGATATCAACTCTAAATCAAATAATGTAGTTCAGACAACATTTAGTTTAGTCCTCTAAACAGGCACTTACTATTAGAGGACTATTGTCTCCTAATAGAAAACTGCAGTGTAGGTGATTAGGATTTACATTGTAATCCCAAAAAAAACATAAATTTACACAAAAGGTGCTGGTGTATCCAACCTTTTTTTCTTTTTCATTGGTTTTCTATTAGCAGGGGATGTGTCAGCACAGAATAAAACTAATGCCATATTAACAGAGCTGCTACTGATTTCATTTCAGCTTTGTTAACAGAGCTCCTGTCTTGTTTGTGTTGTCTGTTCGTCCCTGTGTTGTCGTTCCAGGAGTTGTCGGAGGAGCGGCATTCTCCGCCGCTGCTCACGGTCAACGGGCCAGGCGAGGAAAAGCTGTTTCGCAGCAAGAGCGCCGAAGTGGAGCTGACGGTGGAGAAGGAGAGGGTCAAAAAGATGTTGTCTGAAGGGTAATGACAACGTGTTTGTTTATTTATTTACTTCAGCAGGAAGTTTAAAACTGAAGAAAAGAAAGCTCAATAGCTTTAAGTCAAGTCATGATAAGCCCTTCTTGAATTGCATTAATGGGAAAGACACTTTTTACATTTCAGTAGTTTTACAATGTTCATTTTAGATTTCAGTTTGGGTTTTGTTTGTTGGTGCTTTATGAACCTACTTAGCCTTTAAGTTTTCAATAATAACTGCAATGATGAGAACATGTGGTTGAACTCTGAAAGGATCTGCATTATCAACAGCACTTTAAGAGACTTTATGTGTCCATACTGCTGGTGTGCAGGCGTTCCTCAAACATTCCAGGACACTCCAATATAATGAATATATATACTTATAAGACCGATGTTTTTGTTTAACTTGTGTAGCTTCGTTTTCCCCCTCAGAGGGAGCACACACATAACATTAGCACTCTCTGAGGCCAACGGCATCTATACATCGCTGTACATAACGTGGTATGTTCAGTGCGATCTGCTAACTTCAGGAGACAGAAGAACATTTCATTCGCAAGGCCCATTGTACCATACTGCTATGCTGACCATACACCTCATTGCTGTTTTTGTATAATGTTCTTCTTTTGGCTTAATGTAAAATATGCTTTTAATGAAGTGTGGTAGAAAAAACACATTTTATTTTATTTGACAGCTAAAATTATATAATAAACATTTACATTTATTACAGAGCATATTTAACTTATAGTTTATTTAGGATATTTTCTGACAGAATAGAGCAGAAAGACAAGAACAAGGGAAACATACATAGAGGAGAAATTTAGGCTCAAAGCTTCGGGTATTTTATGAAAGAATATTTGGCTTGCAGCAACACATAGAGCATAATAATAACAACAACAATCTGTAACAATAATAGACAAACCCCAGAGAGACATAAAATACAAATTAAAATTAAACAGAGATCAGCAGATGTGTGGGTGTGTGTGTGTGTGTGTGTGTGTGGTAGTACTGGAATGGAAATGTTATCTGTTAGTTTAGAAAGTTTACTACAGAGGTTGTAATCCTGTCTCTAACCCTCCGCTCAGCCACATGAGCAGATGTAAATGCCCAGAGCACTTTGTGGAGCTCTGTACAGGGAATGGAAATTACTTAAACTGCTAAACGCCTGTCCTCTGTTAGAGGAGGAGAGGAAACCACGATTACAAGCCATTAAACTGCAAAGCATTTAAAGAGTGCTTACCTCTGGTAAGGCGTCACAATCCTCTACATTTGTTATTTTAACAATAAAAATGTTAACAATATAAATATGAAAAAAAAATGTCCATTCCATGTAGTATATATCATATAAATGTCAAAAAAAGAGAGACATTTTTTTTCCTTTTCTCTGGTTCATGGCCCAACCAAAATTCACTGAAAGCTGTTCACAGGTTTTTGAGAAATCCTTCTAACAAACAAAAGTGACAACATGACCTCCTTGGCACAGGGAACAAGTTTTGTGGCGGCGACAGCAGTCTTGGTTTATTCTCCAAACAACGCATACTGTAATCCATCCAGAGACCCAAGCTGGTGCGCGCACTAAAACTGAGGGGTTTCTCTCTGAAATGAGAGCTGCTATTAGCAGGCAGCTGTTTTCAGAGAAAGAGTTCACTGTACACGACCTGCTCAGCACCAAACAAGTAGCCACAGTCAGAGTCATGCACTTCCACAAATAGGGACGGACTTCCCGCAATCCACCGTTTTTTTTACACATGAAGATCAGCTTACTGGTACTTGTCATGACAAGTACTATGGCACAGAGAAAATGCCAAATATAGAGATCATAGAGTACCACACTGCCTGTAAAATAAGTTGCAATGTAAATGGACTGTACCTGTATAGCGCCTTTCTAGTCGTCCAACCTACTCAAAGGGCTTTCACACTACATATCACATTTACCCATACACACACACTGATGGCAGGCACTAACTGCCCATCAGTACAAATTAAACTAATCATTCACACACACTGACACACCGAAGGCACAGCTTCGGGAGCAATTTGGGGTTCAGTATCTTGCTCAAGGATACTTCGACACATGCCGGGATCGAACCACTGACCTTCCCATTGGTAGACGACCGGCTCTGCCACCAAGCCACAGCCGCCCTTTGTCTTTTGTGGCTCTGGTTAAAATAATGAGAGAGCCTTCATTACAAACTGGGGTCATTACATGTGGACATTTACCAGGCAGGTAGGGTCCGAATGGAAACTGATAAGTGGCATTATGGAAGTGTAGAATTCAGGGTCCTGAAGAACTCAAAGCACTTAGTATGGCAAAAAGCAAGCGGCATAGGAAATAGCATAGGGTTGTCAGCATAAATTGTGGGAGCTAGCTCAGCCAATCAAGAGTTCGTCAGGTGTGGGCAGAGTATGGAAAGAAGGAGAATATGCAGTGCTGGGGTTTTTCAGGACCAGGAGTAGGTACTACTGATCCTAGGTATTTGGAGCTTGACTCATATTTTGGAACTAAAAATAAGGAAATACAACCTGTTTCTTTAGAAGAAAACAACTCAGCCATGTAAGATTGTGTCCCTGTTTTTCTTCCGTTTTGTGTGGAAGAGAAGCTCACTTTCAGTTCTTTTGAAATATAACAGCACTGATAAACTAGAGAGCAGCAGTGAGTCATTCTAAAAACGTTTAACCACAAAGCAAGAAGTTTGACATAACCTGGAAACCACACTACAGGTGGACACTCCGCAGGTGTGTGTGTGTGTGTGTGTGTGTGTGTGTGTGTGTGTGTGTGTGTGTGTGAGAGTGAAGTTAGCAGCTCATAATTGTCGTCAGTATGGTGCCCATTATTGATCACTCAACCTTCTTTCTGAGACCAGGAAGCGGAAAAACACTCATACACGGCTGCTTTACAACCTATTATCCCAATGATTTTATTTTATAATTGTAATAAGCCTAAGGAGGCTTTTTTCTCCTGTTGCTATGGTGAGTAGTTTTATGGTTGCCGGGCTGTTAGTTTGGTTGTCATGGCAAAAACTCAAGACTAAACCCGATCTTCTCATGTGAAGGCTCTCTTGTTTATTAAATATCCCCACTGACCTTTACCGGCACACAGGGCCCGATCTATCTTTCCCACTTGTTAATAAAGAATAACGCATCACCTGTGTTGGTTTATTTTTCCTTTAGTACCCAATGGTCTCTGCAATTCTCCACTGTTTAAAGGTGCATACTGTTCTGTTCTGTTGCAGCCTATAAGCCTATTTGTTTAAAAAATATACACAGTGGGGACCATTTTCATTTCAATACCGAAGCTGAAAATGATCAGTCCTGGACAAGACCATCTGAAGCCATGTTGGACTGATTAGTTAACAGTACCACTTGTGCAGGATTGCATTGTAAGATGCCTTTCAAAGACATGAATGTGAAAAGAAAGAGAGAGAATATTTAAATGATGGTGGTAATAATAATAGAAAGAAATTGTGGGGAAAAAGGGTACAAAAGTCACATTCAAGTCACTGGATTAATAAAAAGAAACCTTTTTTTTTATTGCAGCGAGTCATCTAGTTCTGTCTCAGACTTCTCTGAAAACATTAAAATACTTCCGCTTCCATACCTCATTATCTTCTCCACTTTCCTCACCAGCGATGCCTCTCTCTGACAGTAACAGCCAACCAGCATTATGTCTTTAAAGCTGCACTAATATTATAATATATATTAACTAGCTAATTAATTTGTTTTAGCATCTTTCAGCTCATTGTTTTGGTCCACTCTCGCTGCTCTCATCAGCGTAGTGTTCGACTGCATCAGGCATCGGTTTGCTGCAAAAAAAAAAGCTCAAATGAACCGATTGCACACCACCTGCTCAGCACCAAACGAAAATAAATGAATACTGCTTTAAGTTAAGTCTCTGTGTCTTTTTGGGACTTCTCCTCAGGTCCATGTGTGAGATAAACCTGGAGGCTGAACTCTTCACCCTGCAGGACAGTAACGCAAAGCTGGTGGCAGCACTGCAGGAAGCAAACGGCAGCGTGGAGCAATGGAAGAAACAGCTCGCTGAATACCAGGAGGAGACCGATCGCCTCAGAGACCAGGTGAGGGTGGACAAATGAACACCAATTCAATATCCCTGCAGCTCATAACAATGTAGTGCAATTTATAATGTTTGGTTAAGGCCTGTTGAGGAGAGACTGTTGGGGAGCTTTATGATAGTTAGAAAGCAAAGTGTTATTAAGCAAATATTCTACTTGTGACTACTGTTTGTTATGTTGACACAATTTTGAGAGTTTATTCTTGCCCCATAACATCATTATTTTTTTTTTTTGCACTGATGCACAAGCAGTTCAGGTCGCAAAAAAAAAATTTAAACAGTAACACACAACAGGCTTTCCCAGTATAAGAGGATTATAAATATAATTATTTTTAATTAATTGTTTTTTGCTGCTAGAAACATCTGGAGGGCCAAATCAAACCTCATGGCTGGCCAACTTTGGGCAGCCTTGGTCTAAAAGGATGTCATTTGTTGTACAGACTGTAAAGCCTTTTTAGACAAATTTGTGATTTTTGGCTGTATAAAATACATTTAAAATTGACTTGAGTACCAATTAGTTAAACTGTTGATTGGAACTATTTTTTCAGTTCTCTTGATATACAGTTTTAACAAATATCTGCAAATTAGTCAGAAACAATTTTTTTTTCTGTTGTCTTGGTTTAGATTGGTGTAGGAGGAGGTCAAATAGTAACCACTTTTGTTTCCAAAGCATCATCAAGGTAATTTAAAGAACTACAAAATCACTTCCTGTTCTCAAAAGATAACCTAGAGTATAAACAATATAATATTATATACAATACAAGTATTGTATTTTATCATATTGTGTGCGTATGTTGTTACATGACAATGTGTCCACTCCATGTAGTTTCCACAGTTAAGCATTGCTAATATGGTGATATTGAATTTTTATATTACTACACCAACACCAGAAGCAAGTAATTTAAACTTAAAGATGACAACTTGCATAGAACAGGATAGTCCACCACATTAAAACTTCCTTTTTATTTCACTGTGCTCAGCGTTTTCAAATCAGTGCTGCATTATGTGATGCTCTGCTTCCTGTCAATCACTTCACACCCAAAGAAGGGAATTTGTCCTTCAGCAAATCTCTCACTCTACAAACTATTTTGTCACATCTTTGTCTTTTTTTTAGGGCATCTACATCAGCTGCACAGTTTCAGTGTAGTTTGGATATTGTAAACCTGAAAGATAAAGGAAACCCACAAAAATCTGGTGAACATAAAAAATATATATTTTTAGAAAGAATGATTTACGGTATACATTACTGTAAATACATGATCACTTATTGATAATTGTTTAGAACTTAAGATCAGAGTTATAATTTAGACTAAATCTCCAAAACCATATGTGTCTGCTGTATGAAACATTCCCTCACTATGTGACCACTTGGATTGCAACTGTATATTATTATGCTGATTTTTTTAATTTTTTTATTCATACATCTATATCCATCACACTAAAATCCCCACACGGACTTGGTCTCTTCCAAACTGCAGAAGCATTTTTCATCCAGCCCCCCTTCTTGGGATATTTCTGTTGACAGGCTCCCGTGATAATCGCAGGGTGAGAACGCAGACATTTCATCTTTAATTTAGAGAGGGAAAATAACGCCCTTGGTCAAGCTTAACAAGGCTTCTTCAATCTGACAGAATTGAGTGCTGCTGCAACCGGGCTGCAATGGAACTATTACCACCAATGACAGATAACTGGCCCTTTATTTTTAGCCCACGTTGTGGTTTCATCTATCGCTACGAGTCCAGGTGAAGGTTACACCCCCAAATACACACACACACACACACACACACACACACACACACTGCAGCAAAGTCAACCAGGTGGCTGTAAGTGGAGCGGGCCTCCAGGGTTTGGCAACGGGGTGTTGAGGGGGGGGGGGGGCAGAGATGTTGTTTTTTTTTCTTTTTGGGAGAGGGCGCCCTATACTGCTCACCCCCCTCCCACCTCCCTGCCCCAGTTAGAGGAAGAAGATAAATCATCGTTGAAACAGAAGGAGAGAGGTTGGCTGGATTTTTCTCCCCCGTCACACTCTCGGCTTCAGCCGTGTTTGTGTTCATCCACAGTAGAAAGACTCTAGGTTTATTTTTTGGTGGACTCTGACCCCTGCTCAGTTTTAATGAGAATTAGCAACACATGGAGTGTGATACTTAGGTTATATATTGTATTTGACTGTAGGATACTTATAGGGTTTTTTGTATAATTCATGTCATTTTTTTTTCTTTTAAAAACATTTTTTTTATTAGACTTATACTTGAGTTATCTTTTATTGTTTATCATTTATTTTTCTACATTTAGAGTGTCTGTTGTAATTTTATATGGAGTTATTTATGATGCATGAAAACAACAACAACCACCTAAACTATAACCACTACAAAATGAGAGAGAGAGAGAGCAGTGGTTTTTCAATCTGTTTAGATTAAAACGATCCTGGGAACATTAATTTAGAAAGAAATCACAGTTTTTGTAGGTTTCTCTCTTTGTGTGTATTTGTGTTGTAATTCAGAGACATGGCATGGAGCCTCTGGGGACAGCAGCTGTCACATACAGAGTGGATACGAAGGGGCTGAGCCCTCTTGGATCATGTGTAATGTTAAATGACTTGCCCACGGACATTCAGCTTACTTTCTAGTTTGCAAAGATTTGCTGATGTTGTGATGTTTACTATAGTAGCAGGAGAGCTGTGAGTATCGCTGTCTGGAGCTGGTGTGCTGCTCTGGCAAAACGTCCTGTCCTCTCTGGCTGTTAGCTTTGCAGCAGCAACTGTTGCGACAGTTTGCTAACCCATAATAGAGGGTGACATGGTGGTGGATTTTCAGTCCTTTTCTATTCCACTCCCACAAAAATACTCCTTTCCCAATCCCATGACAGAGTTAAAGAAAAATTCCTGTCCTGTCTCAATCTGGGAAAAATGACTCCCATCCCATCCTGTTCCCGATTTAAAATAAATAAAAATAATAATAAAAAATCTGAAAATAGCTTTTTTACATATTTCACATGATTCCCTTTCTCGCCTGCTCCTGTTGACTTTTTTCCTGTCCCTTCCCAGTCCTGTGATGAATAGTGAAATTGACTCCATCCCATGGGAATCCCACAGGAATCCCGTGACCCACAGGATTCTTGAAAAAATTTCAGCCTCTAACCCATAACCTAGCTAACATTAGTTATATTACTTGCTGTGTTGTTGTTTGCTCCATATCATGGTGTTTGTCATGGTTGGATTTCTCCAGAATTGCACACGCCACCTTTAATGCATTACTCAGACTGTCATGTAAACCTTTTTGTCTAATTATTTTAATGGGTGGACACTCAGGTTAGACCTAACTTGTTTTACTTGTTACTTGTTTTAACAATATGTCAATTTTTAGGGCATATAAACACAGTAGGGCTAATGTCCGATTTAGAAAACAAACATGATATAATATGAGCCTTATCGTGAATCTGTGTAAAGCTTGTTGTAAACAAATCCTGGTACTTCAAACTGTGTAAACACTCGGGACACAATTAGATTATTGTCTTAATCTGATTACTTCCAGAGCATGCACAATTTGTAATCTGTTGTTTTTCTTTTGTTCTAAGCAATGCCCACAGGGACCATGGCAGTGTTAGTGCCTTGCTCTGACTATTGAGCTACAAAGCTCTGAAAGATAACTAAGTAGATACCCAGTGAACCACAAACTTTAAATCACATCATGTTCAGACTTCAAAAGGCTTGCCCTTGTTTAGTCAAACTGTCATTCAGCATCTTTAGCTTTTCCATTAATATGTTAAACATAGGGGAAGTGGGTCAGATTGGGAAAAATACTTTCACTGATTTTTCACAAGGTCACATCCCTCCAGCAAAAAAAAAATCTCTCCAAGGCGTGAGAGTTCAGTACTGGCAGACCAGTGGCAGAAAAGCTATTCCACAGAAGCATCATATTTGGTTGTTATGTGGTGTGTGTGTGGGGGGGGCTTGCTTTATTATATTCATGGGTTCCAAAAACCAGGAGCACACTATTTACAGCTTTGTGGGGACATAAATGCTGGACCCCACAAGTTTAAAGGGCTGTTTGAGGGTTAAGACTTGGTTTTAGGGTTAGAATTAGGTTATGATTAGGCACTTAGTTGTGATGGTAAGGGGCTAGAGAATGCATTATGTCAATGATGGGTCCTCATGAATATAGGATATGTTTAAGTGGTGGCGGTTCAAGACAGATGAGAGACGGAATGAATCAAGAAAAGGTCCTTGATTTTTTTGTAGATTGCTCAGCATAGTGATGCATGATGGAAGCTGCTAAAGACACTCTGAGTTCTGACTAAATGGACTTTTCAGCTGTGGAAATCATGCGTGTGTGTAGGCGGACGTGTGTAGGCGGACGTGTGTAGGCGAGTTGGCAATGACCTTCTGTTAGTTTTCCTCATTTGCGCCCATAATATTCATAAAACATGGTTTTGTGTGTGTATACAGTATATATTTGTTATATTATTTTATTTGTACATTGCTGCCATAATGTAAAAACCTTTTCAATGCTAATTTAGCTGATTTCCAAGTTTTCACTGGACGTGAAGGGTCATGTGGTGTTCTCCGGATTTATAAAATTAGGATTATACAACCTTTTCAAAGTCCATTAATTGGATAACCGCTAAAATGAGATCCCAGTGCATCATACTGCTCTTTACAGTGGATTTCTGTGGAGCCTTTTCTTTTTACCGTAACCATGCAGATTCTTGTTGTTCATGTTTGTCCATCGGTGAATTATAGAAAAACCTAATAACACATTTCCATGAAACCTGGACTGATCAGCTTCCGACAAAGGACTAAAAAAATCAGTCTGATCCTTAGTGATATTTTCAGGCTCAGGATCATTTTAAAATCAATTTAACATGAGAGGAACACTGTGCTTGAGTGAAACAGCAGGAGAGGAGGCTCAGTTCTTAACAGTTCTATATGCCTTTTGATATAATATCTATATTCTTTTTTGTATTTTGTGTGGTGTTATGTTTACTATGACCTGTGTACTCTGCCTGTCTGCTTGTTCAAATGCACCTGCTCCAGAGACCATATATCACCTATATTATAATAATATAATAAAGTTTATTTACATAGCACTTTCCTTAACACTGTTACAAAGTGCTTTACAGAAAAAAAAGCTGATAAAACAAAAACAAATAAAAACAACACAGGGATCATAAAACACTGGGGGATAAAATTAAGTTTAAAAAATGTAAAATGGCAGAGTGGGATGATAAAACCCAGCAACATATTAAATATTCATAAACACTTATCTATAAAAGAGAGCTTTAAGAAGGGATTTAAAAGACACTTATGATGTAGCCTGTCTGATCTCAATAGGCGCATAGTGTTCCATGGTCTGGGGGCTCTAGCAGCAAAGGCCCAGTCACCTTTGGTCACAAGCCGCGACATAGGAATAACATACATTAAAGAGACCCCCACCCTTTCAACATTCAAAAGATCTCTCAAAACCCACCTGTTTAAACTGGCCTTCCTTTCTTAACCCCCTATACCCTTAGTTTTAATGATATTCAAATATATTTTATCTTGTAATCTTATCTATTTTGAAACATGCTAGTGGTGTGGCTCTAGAGATGGAAATGTCAGTCTGTCGGTTGGACCACGTTAGCCCGGACTGAAATACTTCAGCAGCTTTCGAATGGATTGCCATGAAATTTTGTACTAAACATTCCTGGCCTCCAGAAAATGAATCTCCCTGATGTTGGTGAGCCTCTGACTTTTGCTCTAGCACCACCATGAGGTTGACATTTGTGGATTTGAGTGCAACCTTTTAATACTAATACTAAACTATTTGATGGCTTGACATGAAATTTGGTACAGATATCCACGAACCCCCTTAGGATTAACAGTAATAACTATGATGATCCCTTAATCTAGCTCCATTGTCAGGTCAAAATTTGATTTATGACAAAATACAATATG
Source organism: Coreoperca whiteheadi (assembly GCA_011952105.1). Classification (NCBI taxonomy): domain Eukaryota; kingdom Metazoa; phylum Chordata; class Actinopteri; order Centrarchiformes; family Sinipercidae; genus Coreoperca; species Coreoperca whiteheadi. The sequence goes on along the minus strand of CM022489.1, from coordinate 10,527,581 downwards.
GCAAAGCTAATGACATTCGCATCAGCCTCAGCAGTACTTTGTGTTTAGTGCTAATTAACAAATGTGAGCATGTTAACATGCTAAACTAAGATGGTAAAATTATAAACATTATACCTGCTAAACATCAGCATGTTAGCATTGTCATTATGGACATGTTAGCATGCTAACATTAGCGTTAAACTTAAAGCATTGCTCTAAGTACATCCTCACAGAGTATGGCTGTAAACACTTGTCTTGTTATCTGGTAAAATGTCTTTGAGTACAAAAGTGCTGTATAGATTAATGTTTATTATTAAGTATGTATTAATTGTGTGTCTGTATGTGTTCCAGGTGGCAGAGCTTGAGGCCCAGCTGGGGCATCCTGCTACTGGTCAGACTGCTAGAGAGGAGCTGAGTCAGTCACTGGAGGAGCTGGAAGCCCTGCTGAGCGCCAAAGACCAGGCAAGACACCAGCTCACTCACTCCCTACACTGCACACCATCATAAAAGGAACCTCAGTGTGGAAATCCAGCCTAGAATACACCAGCGCACATAATATTTTGCCAGTAATCAATTGTATGTTGGTTTTTTTTGTTATTTTTTTTTCAGTTTTTGGAAAATAGAACCTCAATCTCTCTGATAAAAGAAAAAAACACTGGAAAAATGTAGTTATTTATTAAATGGATTAATCTTAGAGAGCTGGAGAGGTGCAAGATCCAGTTTGAGTGTTTGTTCTTTGAAGCATCTTTAAGGCTTTTAATGAGATCTTTCTGGTTCAATCTTGTTTTTGTCTTGACCAAAAGAATAATTACTGAACAAAATGTTCAAAAATCCAAGTGGACATAAAAAGAAGAGAATGTGTATTGAGGCTTTTACTTATGCCCTTCTAATTTAGTCCTTAATTTATCTTCGAAGCACTGTCATTTTTGATGTTGATTCATTGGTTTGGTCAGACGAAGAGAGCTTTGATAAACTACCACAGCCTCACAAAACACACAAAAATGAATGGTGCAGATGTCCAGAGCTGCCACCTACATGTTAAGTGAAATCAGAACTTAACACATTTCTGAATCATCTTCATAACGGTTTCCAAGCCTGCTGTAATATGCGTGGATGAGCCAAGTCAGTGTCCATCAAATGCATGCTGGGCACGCTCAACCAAAAATCATTTTCCCTGAATAAATAACACCGATATTAAAGTGAAATATTCCTTGAAAGCAGCTTGCTGCTGTCCTCCAGCCTCATTAACATAGTCATGTCTGTCCCGTCATCTAAACAAGTTCCACTTTTGGCAACAAGATTTGTGCAAGGTCACAGTGGTATGTTTCCCTGGGGGCTGAATCCTCTTACTTCCCGGAAACATCAAGGTGTCCCAAATCTTGTCACCAACCTGGTTTATGAAAAATTACCCGGCTTCCTTTAGAACCACATGAAATATTTTGGTGCGAATCAAGAGATGAAGGCTCCATGTTCTGATAAACAGGGATGGTGGATGCGTGAGAAGGCGGTGTGAACGTGGTGTTGTGACAGTTTGAAATGTCTGTGTTTTCAGGAAATTCACATTCTACAGAGCAAGAAAACAGATGTGGGTGAGCTAGAGAAGGAGAGGCAGGAGGCCATGCAGAGACTCCAGGTAAGCTGACAATTGGCTATGGAGTATGTTGCTTCCATAAAACCTGTACTGGAGTGCTCAGACTGACTCCTCATGTTGCAGTCAACAGTCAGAACTGCTTTGCTTTGTTTTACAAGTATACTCTTGTTACAGGGAAATGGCATGTGTCAAAAAATGTGTTTTAGGTTAAGTAATGGGTTAATATACTGTACACTTAGGGCACATACTGCAAATTGTAAGTAAAGTTTTACATTACAAGATGTTTCCATTAACAAACAATCAGGTATAGTGAAGAAAAGAGAAATAATACACAGCAAATAAACAAGAATAGGGGAAAATTAGATATTGCTACACAATAAAAAAAAAAAAAAAGCATCATTGAATAGGCCTTGAAGCTGCAAACTTTTCCACTGAAATAGTCTTTAGAAACCAACATTTAACATAATTTAACACAAACTAAATTTGTACTGCACAAGATTGGTTCTCCTCAGCTAAATTTGCATTTTTACTTAACCTAGCAGAGCTTGTATTATATCACCAAAATGAAGGAACACTACTTCAGAACAGAGACATTCATTTAATTTTTGCTATTGATGCAAAAAATAGAGGTCACCAGTTCAGTCTTTAAAGGATCTTCTTTTCACGTCATATAGAGAGCAAACTGTTTTACTCTGCAGATATTTATAGCAGATTTCTTTTTCCGGTGTACTGATGTTACTGGTGTATCTGTTTTTGTTGTCTTCACCATATTACAATTTATTTATGTAATTTTATTTTTACATGTTCTCATCATGTTATGGACTCAGTTGGTCTGATATGTGTAAAATAGAAGCTCTCTTATAGTAATAAACACAAAAGTCTTAGTTTTGCAGAGTGCTGCCCAGCTTATGTGCTGTTTCCTGTTCTTTTTCAAACCAAAAAGAGCCACACAGTTGACAAATGGAAAATCAAAGCACTGATACTGCACCTATAAAAGAGATTGCACAGTTCAGACCTGCAGCAGAGAATCAGCACAGGAGGACTGAGGACTTCAAGGAGAAAAATAAATTGTATTGAATGTCCAATGCTAATGCAGGAGATTATACCTGATGCATATTGCATAGCCTTTATTAGGTTTTCTATCATTTTTAGTAGTGGTGTCAGTTGTGAATTATGTATATTCATATTTAACCTTTGCTGTCCTTTTGTTCATTCCATAATCTATTCATTTGTGCGTTTGGCATATAGAATAACCTCATAAAGCACAAAATTGCACATTTAAATTTGCAGTATAAACAGTTTAAAACAAATAACCCTGATAGGACATTCTCATTGAACGGCAGTCAGCAAACTTAAAATATAAATGTACAGAAAGAGTATAGGCATGTAGCCATACACTGGGTAAAGTTAAACTTTTCCTTTAACTAAACTCAGTTTTCAGATATAAATATTTGTGTACAAATACCCAAAAATACATCCAGATGAGAAAACTGTAATAATAAAAGTTAAAATGTCTGCAGGATGTGGAGAGACGGAACACTGAGCTGGAGGATCGGGTGCAGAGTGCTGAAAAGACGCTGGCCTCCAGCCGGGAGGAGCGGGACCAGGCAGTGGTCGAGGTCCGACGTATCATCGAGGTTCTGGACGACAAAATCTGCGACCTGAACGACCTGAGACAGAGCCTGGCAAAGCTCATCGACAAATAGCCTCAGCAGACATTGGGCTGCATCTCCACAGTCAGCACTGGTTCCACCCATGTGGCCTTGATTTGTGTTCTACTGGTGTATGGCTGAGCAAAATCAAAGCAATATGGAGGAAAATGTACAGGTGCTTACCTTCATGGGTCTGTTTTTTAAGATCAGTGTAGGTAAACGAGTATCAGAAACCTCTTAAAGGTACTATTTGCAAAATAAAGCATCATTGTCACATTAATATTGCCACCTTGGTTTATCATAAATGATCAAACAGTTGGCAGTACGGTTTAAGTGGCTATTACTTTTCCAGATCATAGTTCCCGGCAGCTGCATGTCCTTCAGCCCCTCAAACTTGAAAAGGATAAAATTATATTTATTCCAGCTTTGTACTCTTTTCCCCATCTATCATCACTGAAAACTCTGAAAAATGTTGATCAATTTGTTCTGGAAGAAGAGTGCCCTCCTCCTCTTCCTCTTGGTGCCCGGTGCTTGACAACATAAGGCTGCTATAAGCTGACAGTCTTTTCAGTGATGGTCTCAATTATTTGCTGCTATAAGCTGACAGTCTTTTCAGTGATGGTCTCAATTATTTATGTTAATTATACTGATGTCTCAAAAGGACTGATGTAATGCTTTATTGATAGCAAATAATACACAGAACACCTTTTTAAAAGAGGAATTGCATCAAAACTGATTTTGAGCTTGCTATTTTGCAAAAGTAGACATATCCAACATGTATTAGGGAAGTGTTTGTTAGTTATTTTGTGTGATATATCTTTATTTAATACACAGTGGACAATCCACTTGTGTTAGTATATTCTCATACTGAAATAAGAGGCAAGAGTAGCAGTAAAACTAGGAAAGAATCAAAAGATAATTGCCTGACGGTGTTTATAAAGAGCCAGTGGTGCTCTGTTTTCCAGCAGAGCTGGAGGTCTCAACCACTGATCTGTGCCTGGGCAGAGACAGTAAAACTGCAGTCCTCTAACAGCAGGACTTGCATCAGGACTTGAGATGGTTGAAACATAAAGTTTTAATGGACATTACATTTTTATACCTATACTAAACATAAATATCATATTTCTGGACATTTGGTTTATAGAAACAAAGCGACTGTCCGTAAATGTTTTTTCGCTGCAGTTTGGCAGAAGACATTGACACATAATAGCCTGAGGCCTGCACATAATAGTCTGTATGAATAAGGCTTTTAGATATGCATTTTCTCATTTTTTTTCTGTGAAGTCACTGCAAGTAAGACAACTGGGAAAAATCAAGACAGGCTATACAAGTAAAATGTTTGCTTTTACACATTAACAACCTTGAGTTTGTGTTGGTGTCGTTCTTCCTTCAACACTGTGGAGATGCACCCAGTAGGAGTTTCGTTGGAGGCAAAGACCCTGAATAAAGGACTGGCCTCACACCAGCCAGAACATCAACAAACTCAGAGATGCAACAACCTGCTCACTTTCTGTCCTCTGAGGATCACCAGTGTACCTTTTTTTTTTGTTTTGTTTTGTTTTGTTTTTTTTGCATTCCTGTTTTATGAGGACTGCTCTCTCTCACCACTTATTCTATTATTCATGTTCATTGATGGGTTACTCACAGGATGGGATGGGAAATCAACTATGGCTACCGACAAAGTTGCTGCTACATTGAAGCTGCGGCTGGTTAGGTTTGTCCTCTCCACCAGGCCACTTTGGCAGGTAGATCAGCATGTGAAGTAAAGGTCCTGAAGTGGGGACGCTGCTTTCCCACCCTGTTAGTTTGGAGCTGAACCTGAGATTGCACTTGATAATGTTTGTGCCAAGTTTGACTTTGTTTACGTTTGTCAGTGTCCACAAAATGAATTCAATTTTACTTCATGTACTTTTTCTGTGTCGCTCAACACTATAATTTTCCATAATAGTAATAATAACCCTAGAGAGAGGCTCATCGGAGCCGCAGAACATAGATCACTAAGCGAGCACTGCATGAGCTCTGCAGAAGCCCCGTACCTGTGTGTGTGTGTGTGTGTGTGTGTGTGTGTGTGTGTGTGTGTGTGTGTGTGTGTGTGTGTGTGTGTGTGTGTGTGTGTGTGTGTGTGTGTGTGTGTGTGTGTGTGTGTGTGTGTGTGTGTG
>CM022489.1:10419553-10522175 GCA_011952105.1 Coreoperca whiteheadi | reverse complement strand
CCATCACACTTTATTACTGCTCCTTGTAAGTGCTGTGTCTGGATAGCAAAAATGTTCATGCCCCTTAGTGGGTGGCTGGAATATATTCTGTTAAATGTAGGAAATCACCAGCTGAAGCATAAATAGAGGAAAGTTGAGGGACATTGCTCACACCACAAAAAAAACCTAAATCCTATAATAACCTGCAATAAACAGCATATGTATGAGCATCTGTGGGTGGATTCCTCCTTAAATACACTGGAATAAGGCCTTTGTAAAAACATTTGTTGCCAGCTACAAGAGAGAATGCAGTACCAAAGATGCACCGCTATCATGCTGAAGCCACATCAACTGGAATAAGCATCTCCATCAGATTTTTAAATTGAACTCATGTTTAACTGCTCAAAATACCTCACTTTCATGGACATATTGATAAATTAAGAGGAAAACTGTTGACTGGTGTTGGTCAGTTCAGGGCCACAATTGTTTCACAGGAATTACTGAATTGAGTAGAGCAGGTGTTTGTATGGAATTTGACTGAGATTAGTTCCTTATATTTGTATAGAACTGTTTAACATTAAAAGTCAGTCATGCAAAGTCACTGCTGTGGTCTTTGTGTAATGGGTGGGCAAGAAACTCAGGGTTCTTGTGTAATTCAGCATTCCTATAGTTTGCATATTACACTTATTAAATGTGTTCCTTGACTGGTATTTTAGTTCTCTCTTATTGAAAGAGTTTGGTATTAAACATGTCAGCTGATAATGACAATCTGTTTGTCAGTCAGCTTGGACTGCACGCTTTAAGTTTGGCTATGATGAACCTGTTTAAATGGAGTGCAGGTGGCAGGACACTGAATTTCTTTCAGCTGATAATCAAACAGCAACTGGTGTTGGAGAAACATATCTTTTCTGAGTAAGTGTTGGCAGACATTAGCTTTCATCTGGGTTCAGTCACTAACAGCCACATGAAATGCATTAGTCTGTAATGTTAACGATGCACTTGGGACATATGGTATTTTGTTTGTGCCACGGAGTGCCATCAATTCAGGCTGACACAAAAGGCTTGTGCTGCTTTGTGTGCCAAGTTGAAATAAATGCCAAACCATTCCCAAACGGCGCTGTGCTGGTCAGGTTTTGGAATGCACCCAGTGTTCGTTTTAAACAGCGCCAGCAGGTTCACTGAATTATCCAGATAGCTCTGAACATGCTTCTTAGGACAGATATACTTACCAAACTCTCTAATGAATATCTTTAATCTTCATTTAGAACACTTATGTAATGCAAAACAGTAATGCGAGTTTATTGCATCAGCTTCAGTCTTGTTACTTTTTCTTGCTGTTAAATCATCCCGCACAGCCCATCAAACATGTATTACACACATGAATTCAAATTAAAGCCAAAAATTCTTCCTGGCACTGAATAATGCGAGTCAGAAGCAGCATCATTTTCTTACATTTATTAGAACACAAACTGGCTTTGAGTGCCAAGTAGGTCAAAATGTCTACTTCAGCTTCTTCTTGGGGCGAAGGTTGTTGGTGTGTCCACACTTCTTCTTGCGGCAATTGACAGCACGGGGGTGCAGACGGGCATAGCACCTGCAGAACAAGCAGTCAGGGGTCAACTATACGGAAAATTCTCCCGGACCAACATTCAAGTTCTAAAATACTGTTCTTGGGAGATTAGAATTTATTTCTATTGTTAGCAAAGTTAGCTTTTTATCTATATGCATTTGGCACACATTATCTTTATATGCCAAATGTGGAATACTGGCCAAAGACAAAGAAAAACACTTCAACACCAACTTAGGCATACATTAGTCATAAAATAGAGCCTATACCTGTTTACACAAATTAACCATGTGCTTTAATTCAATTTACACCTTTTTTTTTTTAACAAAACTGACCAAACAACACTGCTTGTGGTGCTAAATAAATAGTTTTATGCTAAACTTCAACCACTTAACTGTAAATAACAGCCGTACAGCACATAATTATATAAAATAAAAAAATGACTGCTTTGATGATTTTAAAGACTTACTTGCGGCAGATCATCTTGTCGCAGTTGTATTTCTGGGCCAGCTGTCTAAGTGAAGGCTCGATGATGCCACCACGCAGACGCAGAACCAGATGCAGAGTGGATTCTGGTGGGCAGTTAAGACATCTTGATGTCAAACTCAAGTTCAGTCACATCAACAAACGGCGCAACAGAAATTCTTCTACCTACGCATTTTACAATAATCAGTTACATTGCAAAAGCTTGCAGTTGTGGTCTTTTAAGAATCAAACAGTGGTATTCCACACTTCCATAATAGGGAGTCAAATGCACATCTAATGCCGTTTTAGAATACACTTGGTATGTATTAGTAAAATGTAGAATAGCACAATCCTTAAGATTCCCGGTGAGAGGTCTTTTGACTGTACTTATTTAAATCTTTTCCCATTAACACTTTCATAATATGCTGGTCTATGGTTTACTTTGACTGTTGGCACATCTGGCCTTGTTTTAAATAAGCAGTTACCTTTCTGGATGTTGTAGTCAGACAGTGTGCGTCCATCCTCCAGCTGTTTGCCCGCGAAGATCAGACGCTGCTGATCAGGAGGAATTCCTGCAAACAGAGCAAAACAGCATTTACTTTTGACCATGAACAATAACTTCATACATGTAAAACACATTGAATATTTTACTACTTTAACGCCTACCTGCTTACAAACTTGCTCTGCTTCTAAATCACAATACCGGTCACGTTAAGTAATCAATGAAGTTCCTTGAAAGAAAGTAACTAGCACAGTGGGCTGATTAGAGGGCTAGAAATCCTGTCTCACATAAGATCAAATCTACTGGCTTGGTCTAAAGCTGAAGCGTGATAACAGATCAACTTACACACACACGCACACACACAGTTCTTCTGTGACAATTGATCAAAACCGTAAATCTGAAGGTAAAATGGCTTACAAAGACATTTGTGAAGTCAGAAAGATTAAGTTGCTGCAAACAAACAAACTATCAAGACTCCCAAGACCATCAAGAATGAAATGTGACAGCTCACCTTCCTTGTCCTGGATCTTTGCCTTGACGTTTTCTATAGTGTCGCTGGGCTCAACCTCGAGGGTGATGGTCTTCCCCGTCAACGTCTTCACGAAGATCTGCATGTTTGCAGGCTGAGAGAGAAAACTGCCGTTAGCTCCAAGTTTTGCGAACTCGCCGACCACACAATAACTGACAGCATCTTTCAGACGGCACAGACGCCATGTAATACACATTCGTTAGAAACGAAATCGTAATATCTCCACTGTTTATTTAATAATATGAATCGTGAAAGATTGTGCGGGCTTTTGGTCAGGCGCTAAGGATGTTAGCGAATGTTAGCAAGAGTGGACTCGGTGCGGGGCCTCGCCACATGCGTGCCGTTAGCGTGGAGCAGTCACAATTTTCTCTATTTTCTGCCTTCAAACGGAGCCAGGGATACTTTATGGACATTTACTGTCGACATACGACGAACACTATATAGTTTAACTCTCATTCAACCACTCAACTGCCACTAAAAACCGATAATATGTGCTGGACAAAACGTGTACCCACCTGGCCGCTAGCTGAGCCTCAACGAAAAGAGAGCGGAAGAAGCGGACGCTGAACTACGTCACTTCCTTTTGCTTGGGAATCAGAGCCTGCGGGCATTTTAACATGTTTAAATTTAATTTAGCTAATTTTCCTTTTTGAAAAGGCTATTAACTATGCATCAAATTCAATGTTTATAAACGTTTCATCGCCAATTTAATCCCGATTCTTGTCGAAGTTCTAATGAGATTAAAATTAAAAGGCTTGATGCGGTTACAGATTTATGAGAAGAACCACGCAGTTCAGCTTATGATCCAGCAAAAGCACCTCATATCAGCACAGTTTCTGTTTAAAAAAAAGTATATTACAAGATTTTATCAACCAAACATAGACAGAGGAGGGCGACAGCGAGCAGTGGGATCCACTTAAAAAGCTGACAGCGCATTAATACCTAATTACCTGAACAACAGAATGTAATGATTGAGAGAGGGTGCTGAGTCACATTTCGAGTTTTGAGCACCTTAAATGATTTGTTCAGTTTGTCAGAGATAAAGCAGGCCTACTGTACGTTTGTGGGCTGTACAGGACTGCTCCAAAATGAAGTTGGAATGACACCCGCTGTTGTAATAATGTTGTTTTGATGTATGAACAAAACTGAATAATTTGTGGATTTGTGCAAGTATAGCAAACAAATACAGTGTATAATTGCATTACATTTAAAATAAATGTATTTCTATTCATGCATGTTTATATCTAACCAAAGACAGCATTTCTTTTGATGTGTTATGTATGCATTTTTTATTTGAAAGGCACCACTTTAAATGAAAATAAATATATATATATATATTGCATTGTGCACTCAAATGCAGCCCGAATCATGCTACGCTGCAAGTTGATACAAGTTGTACTGTATGTTTATCTAAGGTTATGCTGAATTATGAATCTTAAAAAGGGGTGGCATATCCACTCCAAATATATAGTAGGTCCTTATAGGTGAGCAAACTTGCATCAAGCTGCCTTTTTGTAACACAAGCAAAGCCAGGTGTCGGAGGTCAGTTACACTATCAGATCCTCAATGAAAATTAAAAAATGTTTCCCCTGAAAGCCCGTTACTCGTGAGCAGTTGTTTGTGTGTGTCCTTGTTGCAGAATAAAATGTTACACTTGAATAGTTTTGTGTGTCCCTGTCTATTGCATTTGGCCAGGTAATAGGACACCATGGCATGCATTTGTTTCTCTGCAGGAGCAGCAACAGTATCAACATCATCATGTTCCACAGTACAGGGGTTTCCATGGTGAAGCATTGTAGCATTTTTCGCCTGCCACAGCAGAAGATGGCAAGCTTAACCAAAGCGTTACGTTAATGTAAGGAGGACACTGGTGGTATCCACTATGACTGCAATGGTAAAAACACTGATCCAAGCCCGTCCAGTGGGCAAAGAGTACCTTCTGTCAACCAACATCCCATTTCTGGACAGGAATAATCCAGATGCATTCTCAACCTGTTTCCAAGAGTACTTCCAGCCCTTTTCTTTCAAGAAGACAGAACCTGCTCGTCAGTCCGCCCCAGCTCAGGTGGACCACAAGGACTTGAAGCACATCAAGGAGTACCTGACAGAGGCGATGGTGTCCTACCAGCGTCACCCATTGCCACAGATGACCCGCACCCCACACTGGACCAGGCTTTACACCAACTTCAAGATGCAAACAGACCCTGGGGAGGTTGCTTTCCTCACCACACAGTCCCAGAAATTCCAGCCACAGCCCTTCCAGCATCCTCCCACTCCCATCCGACAAATACCGGGCATCAAGAAGATCCAGCAAATGGACAAGATCCCAGAAAGCACCAACAAAGCCTCTTTCACCCCACACCATGGCTCTCGTGTTGTAAAAGCCACGGCTAAACATCTAGGTTGGTGACAGAATCCTTAATTTTACTCTGATTCTTTTTTTTTTTTTTACATTTTCTGAGTAGACAATAAATCCATAGTTGATTATGGATTCAATGCTAAGCCATATATGATTGATGCGAACATTCATCAAATTTGGTAAGAAATTAACTCTCAAGAAGTGAGTAAACATTCCTAAAAACTATCAGCCACACAACATCATTGCCTTGTAATGAATAACAGTGAAGGAATCTGTGTGAGGGTTCATCTCTGAATCTTGCAGAATGTATTGTGTAGTAACATTTTCAATTGTCTCTGTAGAAGAGGGTTTTCCCACAATCAAAGGAGACGGACGCCATCGCACTTTTGTCTCCCAGTACAATAACACCTTCCTGCCAGCCTGGAGCAGAGCTGCTCAATCTGTGGAAAAGGTAACACAGCAGCAGAAGCTGTTGGTCATGAGCTATTATGATAAAGAAGTGGCTTTTTTTCCCAACCAAACATTACATGGCATGAATGAAAACCTGCAGACTCTCGAGGGAAACTGTTGCCATGAGACTAATGCACTGATTTATGGTGGCAGTGTTTTAAAAGTCACATTGAAAAAAAGAAAAAAAGAAATTCTCATACACCATACTTTCCACTCACTTAGCACTGGAAGCCATTTCAACTTTATGTGTGCTTTAGCTCAGATATTATACAGAATCCTTACTGTATAGACCAAATTTAAAATGAGCAGTAGACACATTACCACATTTTTAATTAAAACGTGAAACAGCGTTGAGATTGAATTCTGCACCAGAAAGTCTAAAATGTACTAAACAGTTTTGAAAAGTAACTAGAAAAGTAAATGTACTCAAGTGCTGTACTGAAGTCCAATTTTGAAATAATTGTACTTTACTCGAGTGTTTTCATTTTCTCCTACTTGAGACCTCTGCTCCACCTCATCTCAGTGGGAAATGTTGTACTCTTTACTCCACTACAGCTATAGTCACTAGTTACTAAGATTTTCCATTCAAAACATATGATAAACATAATAAAATTAACAAGATAACCGTATAATTAATAAAATAAACATATAATAAAACTATAATCTGTTTTTATAGATTCAACAATGCAGCAGTATATAAGTAAGCCAAAGTAGCTCAACCTAGACCAATTATAACATTAAAATGCTTCGTACATGTTTCTGCATTAGTAACAACAATCTAATAATATAATATATAATAATCTAGCACTGACAGCAGCCATTCAGTGGTTTCAAGTACTTAAAGTACATTTTTTTCTAAATGTTACACCTTGTGGGACCCCATTTTTGACATCAAAATATGCATTTTTATTGTCTCTTAGGTTTACTTTCCATGGTGTATTATTATTGGTTTAGTCACGGCACAGGAATAGATTTAGGAACAACCCTAAACTGGTTTGTTACTATTTTTGAAAAACCACAAAGCTAGGAGAACTGTCTTTTACTACTCGGCAGTTCCAGAGAAGCCATTTTCTCTGACTTCACAGAGAGAATCAGATTAAACGAGAATGTACTGAATGTAAGTACTTTATGCTCAGCTGTGTGCTCACTAAGGGAAGACACTATGACCTGGAGTACCAGCACCGTCAGCTTTAAGTAGACACAAGAGCAACAAGGGCATTGACCTTTTTAATGAAGCTTTCCATGAAATGGTTGTCATCATGCTCAAGGCCGTGACTGTTTTCATGATGTCTTTGTTCAGCACACCTCCTCAGTGGCTATGGGTGATCCTTTGAAGACTGCAGAAAGAGAGACGACCCAGGCTGCGTCATTCAGACAGCCCACCGTCTGCAGGTCTGCAGCTTTTCTGCTTTGCTGGAAAAACTGACTCAGTTTATGTCCTATACAAAGAGATGTCAAACAGTAGAGGAAACCATGGCTGAAGGGCATGGTGTCACCCTTCAGATCTGTTTTAATAAGATGTGTTGGACATCCCTTGGTTTCACTGCATGTTTTGACTTGGGGTGTCAGGAGGTTTAAGGAGTCTTGGATGCAAAAACTGACATTTGATTGACTCAAAAATCTAAGTTTTAAAGTGGTCTAAAATATTAAATTTCAGAATTATTATTTGTCACTTTGTGATGTACTCAGATTATCTGGTGTTGAGTTTATCCACACACAAATACAATAAAAGCATTATCTGTGTTTTTGATGCAGGCCACCTGTGGTGAAAGAGCTTTTGAAGCTCAATCTTGGAAATTTCTCTAAGGACTCATGGTCATCCACATCCAGAGAAGCCTTTTGTGAGCACAAGCTGGGCGAGTTTTTTCTGTGTCTTTGTCTGGAAAAAAACTAGTTTTCATTCTTGCTAACTGACAATTCGAATCTAATAATTGAATTCCCCATGGTGAGTAACAGTGCATGTTATAAGCAAACTAAGCAGCTGCTTAGGGCCTTCAAATACCAAGAGGCCCTCACATGGGCAAAGTACAAATGTAAAATCCTCTGTTAATATTCAATCATCTTTACAGTACATAAATGATCTCATGTTCCTCTGAACTCAGTCAGTCAGTCATTTTCTACCGCTTGTTCCCGTTCAGGGTCGCGGGTGACTGTGGTCCCAGTGGCTTCGGGCCTTGGGCGGGGTACACCCTGGACAGTGGCCAACTCGTCGCAGGGCTGACACTTAGACAGACAACCATTCACGCACACATTCATCCACTAGGGACAATTTTAGAGTCACCAATTAACCTAATGCATGTCTTTGGATGGTGGGAGGAAACCGGAGAACCCGGAGAAAACCCACGGTACCACGGGGAGGACATGCAGACTCCACCCAGGGAGGTCGTGGTCTGGTCCGGGATTCGAACCCACGATCTCCTTGTTGGGAGGCAGGGGCGCTAACCGCTCTGCCACCGTGCACCCCTTCCTCTGAACTGTTTACTGTATTTCAGGAAACTATACTTAGCAGATATTGTTTAATGCTAACTACTGTTTATGTATTTATTTATTTTACTGATTTAGATCTTTGTTGGTTGTTCTGCACATTTAAACACTCGCAAGTTATTTTAAGTGTTATTTGATCACAACTTTAAATGGTTACATGTAGCTTTGGTGCATGTGGCTACTTTTCTGCAAATCAAATTCATGTTGCTGCTAGTGTTGTCTTCCAGGATTTCACCTGAATGACCTAGGTGACTTAGGCTGTGTGACACAATTGTACAGTTCAATCACTGAGACATTGGGACATTACATTACATTTCTTTTTATTAATCTATCTCTGTTATCCTGCTTGGATTAGTCTATTTGGCTGCACGGTGGCTCAGTGTGCCACCGGGTGCTCCAGTTTCTCCCACCATCAAAAACATGTATATAAGGTTAATTCTCCTGTCGGTGCCCTTGATCATGGCACTTACACTTAAAAAAAAACTGGAGTTGGTCCCCGGGCGCTGCACTGTGGCTGCCCACTGCTCCATAGAATTAGATGGGTTAAATCCAGAGATTGAATTTCACTACATGATGTACTGCGTATGATTGTGTATGTGATAATAAAGAATAATTCTAATTCAAATTTGGTTTATTTCCAAGGAGATCCAGTTGTTCAAATGAGGAGCCAAAATTCTAGTTCCTTACCCAAGGGTGATACTGATACAAGGCGCAACAAAGAGAGAATGTCAATCACCACTAGCAGAATCTCCTTCTTTGATGTGAGATAACAGACCTTCTACTTAATTAATTGTTTTTGTATTTGTAATATTACTGGTACATAATGTTGCATAAATCATAAAAGTGACAACTTTCCACTTTAGGTTAGTTTATCACTTTTGCACACATTCCTATAGACTTTGGAGTTGATTTGGATGGAGTTTGTTATGTTAAAAGATTCTACAGTGTCATATTTGATTATGCTGACTATATTCCTCCCTGTAGCTGAACCACACAGAGTGTCCAGTGTATGTGCCTGGGCCTGACTTGATGACCAAAAGCCATGTACAGTTCAGCCCACCCCGCCTGTCAGGCCTGTACTACACAACCACGGCCAAAGAATACTACTGCAAACAGGACAGAGCGCGGGTTAGACCAGTCATCCAGCTGCCAAGCAACATACTTAGTGGACAAGGTGATGGTTTGGTCGTTTTTGTGTGTTTAAAGGGGGGGTTCATGTACAGTAGATATTAAATGTGTTTAATCTGTTTGGCAGAACAGGGGCTGAGCCTCAGCACCACCAAGTCTGATTACCTCCCTTTGAAGACCTGCAGACAGACACCTTGTCTGTCACAGCAGAAGGTGAGAGATCATGAACTTAAATCAAAAATGTTCCCACTCATCTGTATAATTTAATGGCAACTGTAGTAGCAGCAGTGTAGTTGTTGTCATATTAGCAGCAAATAATAAAATGGTAATAGCATTGGTATTAGTAGTCATTATGGTAGTTTCAGTAGTTGAAATAGTAGGAGCACCCAGAGCAGTGTCAGTTATTAGAAGGTTGCACGTTTGATATTGTCTGACTCTTTTTCTTTTAATCAACTAGACCAACATCAGGTTTCCGCTGGCCCATCAGCACTTCAGCACCACCCACAGTGAAGACTACACCGCCAAACCTTTGACCTTGCAGCGTCCTGGCTGCAGCCAGTTATTCACTCATTTTGTCACCAAGTGACTGAGAAACACAACTTGGTCACTTACTCTTGTGTTCTTGCCAAATTATTGTCAATTATTGATTAAATTATTGTCAAATCAAGAGTGGAGAATAGTTTTGCTGAATTTTTTACAGATATATTTCAAAAATGCAGTATATTCCACATATTTGGACTTTGCCCCCTGATTTTGTCATTTGTGTTTCTGAATATCCTACTGAAATGCTGTTTGTCAATTAGTAGTAATAATAGTAAACTCAGAAGTGCACTTTTCAAAATGGGAACGTACAATTGCTGTACAGATAATAAAATACTAACAAATAATATACAGCTTAACAGTGAAGGTCAGACATATTTAATACTTCAAAGACCAAGTTGTGCTAAAAAGGCAGCTGTTCTGAATGTTTTCTTCAAATATATAGTCCCACCATAAAATTTTGAATTTTCAGAAAAAACATTTTCAACAACCCCAAGAAAAGAGGTGTGATGTTGTTCCATTCCAGTGCTTCTCAAACTTTTTCTGTCACTCCACCCTTTAGAAGCCGAAAAATGTTCTTGCTCTCCACCCCAGCAAAAGTGGATTTCAATTTTATCAATCATTAACAATTGAGGTGCTTGAAGTAAACAAAAGAGTCAGGTTAGCAAAGCATCAGAGCCCTTTTGTTTATGTCACCACACAAATCATATAGGTAGTCATGCAACTTCAGGTCCACTCAACCACTGTTCTGTTCTATTCACATGCTGAACTTTAACCCTGATCCTCAGTCTTCCAGATCATCAGAACTTGCAATTCCTCTAAAAATCCTCCGATAAATAAATAAACGTTTACCCAGACAAGTACAGGGGCCATCAGAGTGTGAAATGTTGAAGCAGTTTGCAAGTGCAACTTTATTTGTTAGGTGGCTTAAGCATGAACCTTAACCTTGTCTGTCATATTTAGGCCAGGGAGAGAAGCAGCCTTGGGCTTAACTGTCCTACTTCCTCCTGTTTACACTGTCAACACTAACTGCTAAGTGGAAGGTTAGCAGAAAGATTCTCTTCCCCTCCTTCAAGCATGATTGACCACAAAACTATGTAAAAACAATCTATGTTGTAGCAATAACACAGCCATGACCCTGAGATGCTGGCTCCGCAGATAAAAAAAAAGTTGGCAGGCAAGCAGATGTAAATAAACTGAATCTGGAGTTCATCAACCTGGCGAAAAAGCAGCAGTGCAGGTAGTTCAGGTCCAAACTCCTGGGGAAACTTCTTCAGTCATGACCCAAACTTAAGTTTCAGCAAACATGTGACATGGTGATCATACCATGGTCTCTTTCAAATGCTGTGTCACACGATTCAAAAAACCCAAACAGAGAGTCTCTTCTAAAATATAGCCTATTTTAAATTAGTTTTTTGGGGGGGGGTTTCTTTTTTATTTAGGCTAATTATTATTTTCATTAATGATTATTATCATTTTTTTTTTTTTATGAGTTTTTTGTTGTGAAATACTGCTTTTACATGATTCAAGTTCTTTATGTTGTGTAGGTGTTCTTTTTCTATGTATATTTATTATAAATAAAAGTGATTTAACAGGCATTGACCGTTTTTAAACAGAAAAAAAACACCCTGCCTTCAAAATAAAAGCCTACGTTCAACAACAAAATTCAAGCCAAAGGTCAAATTCAAATATTGTATGCGCCTTTATGTCGTTGCTTTCAATAACATAATTTCTCAGTGGAGCACTTTTTTGAGACTCTGCTCACACACTGATCTACACGTAAACGATAAAAACTGAAGGGTGAAATACGGCACACACGGTTTTAAATTTGATAGGAAAAGGCCGGAAAACCACCTCGTTATTCTGCGTCACTTGACGTTCAGGCAGGGCAGTCCACGCGCTCCTCCCCCTCTGCCGTGTAAAAGTGGGCGGCCGTGACTCGCATGTGCTTTTTGTCATCGGTGGGAAACAGGGAGCTGCTGAGCTTCTGAGCGGTTAAAACCTGCCACCGTTTATAAAGGCTGCGGTCCCATTGAACATCCAGTCTGAGTAAATACAGAGTTCGGCTTTTCTGTCGTCGCCTTTGAGAGGACCACGTCGCTACTGTCTGCCGGTGAGTTTAAACGTCCGCTCAACGTTCACTGCCGTATTTATGAAACGTAGACCCGGTTCTCAATCCTGATTGGCTGAGACCCGCTCTCAAAATACGCGATAAACACACACCGGCCGCGTAACGGAAAATGTAAATATTGTTAGACTGAAAAAAAAAATCACCGAGCACTGTTTTAACATAACTATGTCCCTGTAGAAGAGTCATGACAGACAGGTGTTATATTGTTGGCTGAAAGTAGAATATCAGTTATTTGCTGTTATTTGACCTTATAGGGGTTTGAATGTGGTGCTCAGATCAAACATTTACACCACTCATACCGAATTACTTTGTTTAGTTGCGTTCAAGATCCAATCAACGAGAAAAATGCAACATTTTATCATAATATGTATATTATATATCAAAATATAATTTTCCTAAATTATACATAGCACTAGCTACTGACAGGGCTGGCCCTGGCATGTCTGGGACCCTAATCAGGACCACCAAACCCCACCCTGAAAGGAAGATCTATAAAATAACATAATGTTCTGTTTAATGGAAAGTGCAAATTTAAAAGCGTTTCAAAAACATTACATAATATTATTTAAAAAGTGAATACAGGACTTCACATGTGTAATTGGTCTGCTTGGTGGCAGAACGGTCGCCTGCCAATCGGAAGGTCGGCGGTTCGATCCCCCAGCCATGCGTCGAAGTATCCTTGAGCAAGATACTGAACCCCATAATGCTCCCGAAGCTGCGCCTTCGGTTTCTGAATGTTCCATGTAAGTCGCTTTGGATAAAAGCGTCTGCTAAATGACTAAATGTAATTTGTTTGTGATGGGGTCCCCTGGTGTCCACAGAAGCATTACTTTTTTATTTTTATAATCAAAACTTGAAATGATGAAGACACTTGCAAATGAAAAGGTGATACAAAATGTAAACCATACTTCTGTGTTTCATTTTTACCTCTGATTTAAGAAACTTAAATCACTTAAGCCTCCAGCTGGCTCTGGCTTTTTGCAGTGTGGTTATCGCAACACCTGAAAACCAGTTCTACATTCCTGCTCATCATGGGTATTTGTTTAGCCCTCAGCCTTTTTCAAATAGTGTGGGTTTTTTTTTTTTCACTGTTTAACTGTCTTCACTCATAGGAATGACGTTGAGCTCCATAAAGTCTTTCAAGCTGGAGCTGGATGGTCCAGCTGATGCAGCGTTCACTGGAGGAGAGGTGGTGTCCGGCCAGGTGGTGCTGGAGCTCTGGAGGGACACCAGAGTGCACTCCATGAAGGTGCAGGGAAGAGGGGTGGCCACCGCACACTGGCTGGAGAACCGTGGCATGAACGCCGTCTATAACGACTACACCTCCAAGATCACGTACTTCAGGAAGAGACAGCATCTGATCCGAGGTCAGTGGTGAAAGCTTCAGACGGTTAATAATGAGTGAGTTTATTTATATTTATTGTGTTTATTTTTCAGACTGGCTGTAGAATAACCACAGGTAAAACCCAGGTGAATTACAGCTGCAGCTGGTGAGCTGGCTTCTAACAAGTAACCAACTAGCAGAGGGCTTTTTATTTCCATTTTAAATGTAACATTTTATGTGTTTTCATGGTTTTGTTGTTGAAATACGCAATGGTTCTGGATAATAAAATCTCCATATAACGTCTTCAATGAAAATGTCATTCATTTTTCAATAAAGACCTTGTTAGTTATAATTTAGCAAAATAAATGCATTTTAATAACCGTACTTGTTCAGGAAAGAGAGCCAAACAGGACCGGTCAAAGAGTTCAGTTTTAATGATCGAACTGAAGTTACGCTAGTCCAAAGGTGACTAGAAGTAAAATGCTGACTATGACTATTTGAAAATGCAGAACAGTGCCTTAACTTATATTAAAAAGGGGACATGTTTATGTTTTGTGCTGACCTTGTTGTTGTTTTTTGTTATTTTTTTGTATCTTATTGTATCAGTTCAATATTCTCGTAAGAAATCATCCATCATTTGTAGCTTTGCTGTGAACTATATAGTAACTGAAAATTATCTCTCGAGTCTGAGAGAGAATGTAATGTAATGCAATGTGGTGTAAAACTGCTGATTTGCTCAGTCACATGCCAGCTGGTAGCCACTGGGTCTTGTAGTTGCAAGATTAAGCCACCTGGGCCAAATGTGTTGCATGGAAACCCCGGGAGAGAAGTCGACACTGGCTCGTCCAGATACATCTGCCAGATAACATAATCCTAACATTAAACACAAATCCATTAGTGCTGAGTCCAAATAAACACAACTACGTTTACAGTGGGCTGTTTTGTACAGGACATAATGCTGTAAAGTATGAAATTCCCCCTGTTTGGAAGGCACCAGGCAGCTTAAAATCAGAGAGGCAGAGAATATTGGCCATAGTAGCTAAGAAAATAAACTGTAGACAGGGGTTCATGTTTCATTAGATGCTCTGTAAACCGTATATTTGGTCTAAAACCCCAGTCTGGTTGGACAGGTATATAGGAGTCGGCTCGAGATGCAGAGTCTCAGATAAGGGCTGAATTTGTGTTGTTGTTGCTTAGCAGCAGATTTTAAATGTGAACCTAAATGTTAAAGGTGCACTAGGCAGGTGTGTAAATATCTAGCCTACATTTGAGCCTAAATCATACACTGTGACTACAAAACACATCACCCATTAACTGAGACACTGTGGGTTAATGGGCTCCAACCAACATATATTTCAGTTATCAATTATCTTTGTGTTGTTTTTTTTTTTGTATCAATTTAGTATAAAATATTAAAATCATTTACCAGTTACCATCAGTTAACAGAGCTGAAACTGATCTTTTCAAACTGCTAATTTACTCAGACCAGCTGCAAACCCAGCCGTCCGAAAACATTCATTTGATAATGAAATGAAACATGCAAGAAAGTAAGCAAAAAAAAACAATCTGTAAAAAGAACATGTTTGATGTTTTCACTTTTATGAATTACAAGCAGTTAACCTGATCAATATTATAATACATTTTATATTGATCAACTAATTGTTTAAGCACTGCTGTTGCTTCATCCTTTTCTGCTAAATTAAAATCTGGTATTGGTGAGGAAACTGCCTGACACCAGAAATGACAAAGATCTAAATCAAAGCAGAAATAAAAACAGGGAACTCTGGATCACCATCTAAGTGCGTACAAAAGCTTTTCATTCAACTACAGGCCTGTTTCTTTTTCAGCTCATGTCCCTTTGAAATAAAGCATAGGGAAAGTCAATATTACGTTATATACCATAAGATGATATCAGGTTGTCATTCATCAGAAATGTTGCTATAGCATTTATACCGTTGTATCTTGCCCGTAGGCCATTGTGAGCAAAGCTGCCAATCAGTGAGCAGCATTTCTTTAATTTATATGAATTTTGGATCACTGTGATGAAGTACAAAATCAGACATTTATGTCTGGTTATTTCATCCATTAACCATTTGTCAACTTAAGAAAATGTATTATCACAATATACATATTGATATGACAATAAAAAATTACATATACTGCGAACAAGGATTGTATCCATATCGCCCATCATTAATAAAAGCATGACAAAATGATATGATACGCAATATATGAGAATAAATTTGACTTGCTTAGACTATGGGATTTCTCAGTAATGCTCAATAATGTTTCCTTTGTCTGGGAGCCACAATAATAATAAACAATAGTTTGCTTAATGCAGCTTTAACTACAGATGGCTACCAAATCCTGTTTAATCCCATATATCCATTGAAAATGTCCAAATGATATATTGAAGCCGTCCATTGTAAGATCTTTACATTTAAATGTAAAAAGTAACACAAATGAAGATAAATATGAATAATGAAATGTACCATGTAAACAACAAAAAAATCAAAAACAAATGGTATAGAAATATACCTCAGTTGTTATTAAAGAATACAATGTTTTTACAGATTTTACATGATTGGAGGTTAGAAATCATCCGTATTCTCTGTGCTTCTTCATCCCTCACCCAGAATATCTGCCAAATCCATACGACATAAATATACATAAATGGAACTTACTCTTAAGGTGCTGTCCGTACATGGGTGGTTTGACCTATAAATGTCCCTTTAGACTGGTATTCTGTATCGAACAATGTTATCTGCAGAATCTGTCCAGGAAATAACAGTGCTAATTGTTTTTGCAAAGCTTCAACCTTCTTATGTACCCCAAGTCCATTCAGGAACAGAATCCGTTTTATTGACGTAGTACGTACGTTTGCACTTACAAGCAAGTGGGCAAAGTCGTAAATATAAATGTTAAAGTGAAGTGAGGTTCTATTTACTTGGGACAAGAGCAGCATGAAATGAGCAGAAAGTGAAAAATGAAGGAGGAAGGGGTGGGGGCTTGTGCAACTCGTGTCGCTGTGGCAACCAGGAAAACAACACGTGGCTCCCATTGACCCCGTCCTCCTCCACCACACATCCTATAAATATCTCCATTCATTTTACAATATGCGGTCATTTTCAGCTCATTTATCTTTTAGTTTTCCATAAAAATCTTTTTGTGAGTGATTGTTTTACCCTTTAAAGGCAGAGATGTATCTGAGAGTCAGTCCGGTTTCAGTGGAGAGTTTAGTTGGTTAAAGAGTGTTTCCAGTTGTAAATATCTCTTGCAAACAGCACTAAAGAATTGCATTTTATCAAGCCCCTCTTTGCTCTTAAGCTTGCAGGGCTTCAATGTAAATATTTGTTCTACAATGTTGTGCACTCAGCAGCTCTTTGGATAAAGAGAGAGAAACTCATGTGGAGAAATATGTTTACTTTATTCTGCAGCAGTGGCAAACGTGTGTTCAGCTGTGATAAGGGGGAGCATACTGAGTCATCTGCACAGCGGGAGCGTTTATCAGGCCCATCATTCTGTGTGGAGAACCACATGTTCATCTTATCAGGGAGGAAGGGAACTCTGGTAGAGCCAGGCTGCTGCTCCTGGTCGCCAGCAGGTGGCGTGCTGGTCTTTAATTCACCACAGGCCACTGCTTCCTGAATGGATTTTAAGCAAAAACTGACAAATTGATACAAACTGGACCTCTGACCTCCAAATATGACATAGTTCTGCTGCTAGTTGCGACTAGTCACATTTGTTTTTGACAAACTAACTGATTATACTGAAGGAAAGATGCAGGGGAAATCCTTGTACTTTCTACCTTTTTTTTAATACTAACGTGCAAGGAGTAAAATAACAGTGAGGGGAGACTCAGTTGGAAAGTCCCTCCAGAGGCCCAATTGTACTTTATTGTTCTGTGAGCACCAACTATCTAGATTCTTAAAACTATTCACACACATCTCCAGTCCAGTTCAGGCTGTTGAAAAGCATCCTGGTAGTCCTGCAGCTGTGCACACTCCCTCCACATCGACAGTGGGTGGCACTGGAGAGCTAGTCATCCCATGAAACAAAGGAGTAAACAACTTTGTTTTTCTCAGACCAGACTTGATTTTTGTCTGAGGGCTTTTGGATTGAATGAAGAGCGTAACCCAGCTTAGAAATGAAGCTTTGTTTCTTTAGTTTAGTGATTGCAGCAGAGTTTGGAAGAAAAATCTGTTCTGCTCAGAATTGGCTTTGTTTGCAAATGTTGGAAGTGAATTTGACCTGTTAAGAAAAGGCTGCATTGGTGCTACGACTCCTGCAAGTGATTTAGTTGTTACACACGTTTTATTTATTTGGGGACTTGTAGTTTTCCAGTGCGGTATCCCTCTGTTATCGAGGGTAGCACAATGACTGCAATTGTTTTTCATAGAAGGATTTGGTGGCATGCTTTTTGTGCATAGCTGTGTGTTCTCCATGTGTGCTGCGTTCTGTGTAACAGTATGTTCAAAGCTACATCTAACAAGTGGAGTAAACAGCTTTGGTCCATAGTGAAACTATTTCCCTCTGAGCTGTGCAGGGCGGGAGGCATGCTCAGTAAGCCTGTTTTCTTCTTCTAAGAACCTGTAACCATCAATCATCACCAGGCCCTGTTTTCCTCGCTGCTGCCTCCACACCCAGTCTGCATGTTTATTACGTTGCCTTCAGGCTGGATCTGGAAATACGGGCGGTTTTTAAAAGAGTTGCACACAAAGTAACCCAACTAAGTTGTAAATTGGACTGAGGAAGTTGGAAGTTTACATGACACTCAAGTTGTCAAGATGTGACTCTAAGATGGGACTGTAAACAGTCACAAAGATGACAACTACTTCATAGTGGCTGTCATGTTTGGTAATGTTGGCATCGTGAGGTGGATTCGTTCTCAGCCTTCGTCCAGACTTGCTCTGTCTTTGTCCCACCAAAAATCTAATTTTGTAACAGTAGTGGTCTCAAACCTAGATGTGAGGATTTGGTTTTCAGCTGCAGCAGCTGATGTCGCACATCACTTAATCCACCCACCCCCCACACTCAAATGCAGCCACATCTCTCATTTACAACTCAAGTAGTGACAAGTCGGTGCTAAAGAGGAGCACCTGAAGGCAGCATCAGCCTTTAACCCTCACCAGGGTTCTTGCATAATAAATTCAGAAACCCCGCCCACTTTCTCAGCCCCCATATAGTGCAGCAGTCCGACACAGCGCGACAGTTTGAGCTTTAAACAAGTGCGCAAAAGTGACCTAAAGATCCACTTCAGCACACTAAAATACCGCGGAACAACAATAAAGGAATTACTCGCTTTTGAGGGGACTTGCACAACCTGCAGAAATGATTTTAGACAAGTTGAAAAAGTTTGCCATCGTCTTCGACTCTACGGAGGTGGACTGCCCGCCGGTGTACAGCAGCGGGGACGTAGTGTCCGGCCGGGTGGTGTTGGACCTGTCCAGGGAGAGTCGCGTGGACTCCCTGAAACTCCACGCCGAAGGATTCGCTAAAGTGCACTGGACCGAGTCCCGGTCCGCCGGCTCCAGCACCGCATACACCCAGAACTACAGCGACGAGGTGGAGTACCTGAACCGGAGAGAGGTGCTCCTGCAGGCAGGTCAGTCCGCTCTGCTGGCACGGTGATGGGGGAGACCCCAGAGGGTGCGTCCTGTCTGTAAACTTATGAAACTGTCAGCTTGTTGGGGATCAAAACAGTAAAACCAGCGTCCTCTCACTGAGTAAATACCAAGCGAATTAAACAATAGTAAAAGTGGTTTATTTATCTGGGGGCACTGGGTTTGTTGTTTGTCTGCAAACTAGGAATAGTGTTGTTTTCACGATTTAGCATGCAAGTTACACGGATCATGAACATAGTCCTGCCTTTTCTGGTTGTATTAATATCTAGTAAAGTCAAGTTGCAACTTTGTTTTTGTGAGTGAGTTGTTGTTGTTGTTGTTGTTGTTGTTGTTTTCGTCACATCTGAGAGGTTTGCTAGGCTGGCTATGACTTTGATTTATAAACTTGTTGCTACTGTAGCTGCAAAGTGGACACAAGTCAAACTTAAGTGTATATGATTTTATTAGGAGCCTTTCCAGAGATGTGTACTTTGTTGTGTAGCTGTGTACTTTGTACTTCCTTGAGGAAGTAAAGCTGAACATCCATTCAGACAATGCACAAAATAAACAAGAACTCCAGTCATTCATTGACAAAAGCATTTTTTTGGGGGGGTAAGGGTTGATTATTTATTTCTTCGAATCGCCATATGAGAAGTTTTGTTGTTGGTCATAACTCAATATATGAGTATAACCCCCCCAGCTGTATAAGAAGAGAGCAAAGCATGGTGCAACAGCTGTCTTTGCTTTCCTTTGTCTTGTGAAAACATCTGTTGAAATAAATCTAACTTCAGACTTTTCCTCATTCAAAGAAAGTCCTTGGTTGTTTTTCTCTACATTGATGTGAGCGAGCCTCAGGTTTCTGTCTTCATTCACTGTGCACAGAGTTGTTATGGTTTAAAGTTTAGACAGGAAATTCACAGCCAGGGCTTCATCAACTTTGTCTTTTTCCTGCAGTGTTCAGTCCCACTGCTTGATTTGGTATTTTATAAAAACCTGTTTGCAAACAACAAGATACAAAAACAGCAACATCATAAAGTTAAAGAATTTGGTGATGTTTGAAAGTTTTTTTGCTGGTGTGCACAGAAACGTATAGCAGAAAGCTCATAACAACCCACTCGACCCATTAAGAGGAGTTGACAGTGACAGCATTGTTATTTAAATCAAGTTGGAGCTTCCAGCTAAAAAAGGGACAGAAAACACATCAAGTCTGTTAAACACAAACACGTGTTCCTGGACCTGTGGAGCGAGAGAGAGAGAGAAAACAGCAGTTGAGATGGGCTGTATTATACAGCTTGAGAAAAAACATGTTCTCAGTCAGTACAATGGAGCAGGAACCGCCCCTCTGAGCAGGCACAGAAGCCATGTGATTGCAGAGAAAGACAGAGAGATTTCTATTTCAGAAAGAGTCATGCATAAAAGATCTGTTCTTACTCTCTCACTAAGTCAACTTTATTTATGGGGATTTCTAAAGAACAATGGTGTTGTTTTTTAAAAGTTTGCAAGTTTCTTTTGTTCTTTTTTCTGTCATTCATTCTTGTGGGGTTTAAGTCTCCTTACACAGAATCAGATAATCGATCGCTGTAAAGATGAAACTATTATTATGTCATTGTGCTTAATTGATTGTTTTATATCACTGTTATATTACTTTATACTCTTCTTCCTGATAAACACCTGGCACCTACAGGAGGAAACTGGTCATCTAGGAACTGAAGTTACACTCAGTGTCCTGTACTCTTGAAAATAAATGTACAAAAAACAACCAAAACAAAAATGGAAAACTGTAATTTAAAGGTGTTTTTTTTTTTTTTGCTCTTCTCCTCAGATAACGGTGAAGTGACTGTCCTTCCTGCCGGCAGACATGAATTTCCATTCAGTTTCCAGCTGCCTGAGGAGACCCTGGTCACCTCCTTCGAGGGGAAACATGGCAGCATCCGTTACTGGGTCAAAGTTAAGCTACACAGGCCTTGGGCCACCGTCAAGAAGATCAAGAAGGAGTTTACAGTCATTGAACCCATCGACATCAACACACCGGCCTTACTGGTGAGCTTCTCAGCCCTCACATTTCATGATTGTGTCATTACACACTTCATGATTTTCTGGGTGTTTTGAGGCGCTCGGCTCATTTGGTTTCGTCATTCCCAGGCGCCACAGGCTGGAACGAAGGACAAGATGGCAAGGGCATGGTACCACAATTTTGGACAGGTGTCTGTAACTGCAAAGATCGACCGCAAAGGCTACACACCAGGTGAGAGTCTAGCACCTAAAACAACTCTGACTAAAGACACACTCTTTTCTGGCCAGTTTAGAAGTGTCTGCAATTTCTAATGTACTTTCCCTCTCCGCAGGTGAGGTGATACCTGTCTTTGCAGAATTCGACAACTCTACCTCCAGATCAGTTGTGCCCAAAGCCTACATCACTCAGACACAGACGTTTATCGCCCGCGGCACCATAAAGCAGAAGCGCTCAGTGGTGGGCACACTGTGCGGTGATATTATGGGCGCCAGATGCAGGGAGACGTGGCACGGTCGAGCCATAAAGATCCCGCCTGTGGGTCCCTCCATCCTGCAGTGCCGCATCATCAAAGTGGAGTACATGCTCAAGGTGAGCTCAGTCAACAGCTTTATTTCTTAGGAATTCCCTCTTTTCATGCTGCGTCTTTCACGCTGCTGCTGCTTCTGAATCTGCACAGATGTCACTAAAGATTGTCCCTTTTTTTTTTTTTCCTCCCACTAGGTTTGTGTTGATGTTCCTGGGACATCCAAGCTGTGCCTGGAGCTGCCGTTGGTCATAGGCACCATCCCCCTCCATCCCTTCGGCAGCCGAACCTCCAGCGTCAGCAGCCAGTACAGCGTCAACCTGGAGTGGCTGCGCATGGCCATACCTGAGCAGCCTGAGCGTAAGTGCCCTTTAATACTGCAGTATTAGTAGACAGAGATGTGTAGGTCTAGATGTGCAGGTGTATTTTTATGACACAAGCAATGCAGGAACATCTGCCACTATCTTTTTCTTGATTTTTTTTTCCTTTTCTTTTTTCTTTTCTTGATTATGGATTATGGTCTTTTTTTTACTCACTTAGTTGAACATTTTTCAACTTTTATTGCTCAAACTGGGCACATGACACTCAGAGTGAGCAAAGCAGTACAGACTCATTATTGTCTTTTTCACCATTTTTAGAATCCACAGCCAGCGTTCAAGGGTGTTTTGCAATCTTGACCCAAATCTTGCCAATGAGCTTGATTCATAGGACCAGCAAAATAGCCCAACAAAGGAAGAAAAGCGTCTGCACTTTGATAAACAGGTTCCAGAGGCTTTTCAGGTTAAACAGTGTCTAAATATAGTCTGCTTAATTAATAAAGTGCTACTTTTTGGTTATAAAGAGCCTCTTTAACCTCTATCAATTTGTTGGCACTTTTATTTTTATGGTCAATGTCTGCCAAAATACCACTGGGTCAGATGCCAACATGTATAAGAAAAACAAAGGCTTCGATTCAACAGAGATTCATGTTGGATCAAATCAGTTTGTTAGTGCAAAAGGCAGTAAATGTTATGTGTGTTTCTACGGCAGTGATGACTCAGCAGCTTAGTGTTTGGACCTGTACTGTTCTGTTGAGTCAGACCAGTGGATTAATCCTGCCTTTTTCCCTGCAGCTCCTCCAGATTACAGCTCTGTGGTGACAGAGGAAGAGGCCGAGCAGCGCAACAATGCGGTGGTCCTGCAACCCGCCGAAGACCTGAGTGGGATCCTGGAGCGCCCCCTCATGGCTTTTGTCCAAGAATTTCGCTTCCGACCTCCGCCGGTATACAGCGAGGTGAGTCACCAAATGCTGCAAACAAAACCCACCTACACCCACTGTTTCTTTAGTTTGATTGGCATACATAAAGGCTTAGAGAGAATTTTATTTTGCGTAGATTCATTTTAAAACAGACTTCTTTCCTCCCTAAAACTGTTGAGATCACAGCTGAATTGTATAAAAGTAATTACATGAAAACAAATCAGTGGGTGTAAGCTGAATGTATCATAGCGCTGAATGTTGTGCGCAGAGAAAGATTGGATTATCGTCTTACTTAACCTTCACCTTGTGTGTCTTTATTTCCATTTTTTGCCTACAGATTGACCCCAACCCTCAGCCCTTAAATATGAGACCTCGCTGCATGACGTGTTGAACCATGAGTCCTGCCTGAGTGTCAAGCGACTTAAATTAATGAAACAAATCAAGAGATTTGTCTTCTCCTGGATTACTTCTCTCTGATAAATGGCACCTGGGTCCACCAAGTGTCGTCGAGAGGGACTGGAGCGCCACGGAGAGGTCAGGAGACGGCGCTCACAGGAACTGGGTGTCAGTGGAGGTCCATAAAGTAAAGTGGACGCTTTCCTGTTCGGTTGCGAAGAAAGTCACTTCTGCACATCAGTTCCTGTCCTCCCCAAGTGATGTTTGGCTCCTGGTGTAGCGAGCTACAAATACCTCCCAATCAACGATTCCCTCACTTGATATTTGTCAAGTGAAGAGTTGCAACTGGTGTTCAAATGTATGAAAAAAGCTTTCTTGATAAGTTGACATATGTTTTAAGCACAATGTCAGTGGTGTAAAGACAGAAGTGCATTTATTGTCTTCAGTTTCCAACTCCCCTTGTCCTGGCAACACAGTAGATCTTAACAACCTACATTGCTATGCATTGTTGTGCCTGTGATGATTTCTTCTGTTACTTAAGCACATACTGTATCTGAAGGTGCTTACAAGTCAAGTAAGCAGTTGTATTTTATGCATGCAGGTCACAATATGTAAAAGGGAAAAATACTTATGCCTTAATTATCTGCCATTGAAGATTGCATGAGAGTTTCAGGGTGTCGTTCTCTCATCAGATTTGAATACAGCTGAATGTGTTCTGAAAGAACTTAGAACAAAAACAGTTGAATTGTATGTGGATGAATTCCAAGAGAAGTGTTGTGCTAATGCAAGACTTAAGGCACTGAAGTGTCAGATAGCTGTGGTTGTTGATTTTAGCACAGTGATTAAATAGGATGAGCGGTTTGTGTATAAAGCTGCACAAGGCTCATAGATTAGCTCTCCCAGCTGCTAAACGAAAGGAGGAGGAGAAGACGGAGACCTTTGAGCCATGTGGCCTGAAGCTTTTGATGAAAGCCAGATGCCTCAGTGCTCAACCAGAAAACACTGCTCAGTGTTCAAGTCGAGCCTTAAGCTGGAGATGCCACTGAAATGTATGGACAAAGAACATTCCAAAAACTGACTCGAGGATTATGGTATTTTTTTTCCTCAACTTCCAAAAAACTGTTAGGAGTATGAAAGACGTCTTCAGGGTCAGCTGTGCAACTTTGGTGGCACGCACTGAAAAAACTAATGTATTTTTATACAAATGCAATTGTTGATTCACAATCTTTCCAAAGTTTTGTAATTGTTTTTTTCTAATAAAAAAGCTTAAATGGATGTTTGTCTTCAGTGTTTCCTTCAAACCTTGACTGGTATGTAAGCTGTACACTTTGTTAGGGAAATAGTAGAGGGCGTCTGTTTAGCATGTTGCGTGCCATTGGAATAGTACATCATGTTCAGCAGTGTGTGAGTCAAAACTATATCATTGCCAAGGGCAGAGTTCATTGGAGAAACAAGCTACACTCTGTGGATCAAAACAATAATTATAGACTTACATTTAGCCTGTGACAGCTCTAATTTTGTGCACTTACACAATCCAGTAAAAACTGGGTGCTTTTGCTGCTTCTTAAAAAAAAACCAAAAAAGAAATCCCAAAAAACACGGGGTGCCCCAGAAGCTGCACTTCCCATTAAGGCGGAGTCCTTACCACAGTGGCCTGTCTCTATCTACAGCTGCCACTGTCCAATAAAGGCAAAAAATGCCCCCCAAAAATAATCTTAAAATAACAAAGCCAGGAGCTTCTTCTCACCACTGAATTATCTGTCACATGACATATGGATGTCAAGGTGTCCTCTTGAACAGTTTGTACTTTGTTTACATGAATATTCAACAAGGATTCCAGTTATTTTTTGCCACATGTAAACACATAACACACAGGAACAAACAAGCAGCTCAGTGAATTATACACAGTGGTACACTAAGCTATAAACATGGCTGAAAGCCAAGTGGAAGATATTTTCTGGATGTTCAGTGCAGTGCTGAGGAAGAACCAGGGTTTCAGTGAGAAGTTTTTATATTCATAAAATAAAAGACCAATGTAGAAGTCCGTAAAAGTCTTCCTTCTTATCTTTGGGTTGGTGTTGATTTTTGACAGAATGTCAGACCAAATAACTTTCAAATTACACTAAATAACAATGTTGGGGGATTTTTTAGTGCTAAAACGATTAGTTGATCAGCAACAATTCTGATAATCAGTTAAACATTTAAGTAAATTATATTAGCCAAAATACCAAAGATTATCTGGTTCCAGCTGCTTCAATGTGAGGATTTGTTGTTTTTCTGTTTTATATCACTGTAAACTGAATACCTTTGATAAATCAAACAAAACAAGCAGTTTATAGACCAAACAATTAATTAAGAGAATCCCCAATAGAAAAATCAATAATGAAATCAAACATTTGGTCCAGCCTTCATCTTAATCAAAACAAATAATATAATAGTACCTAACTGATCGCAGGCTTTCCTCATGCCTTTCACTACAGGCCGCTCAGAGGTCAGCCACAGCAGCATATACTGTATAGAGGTATTAATATATTTGTGTGTGTTGGAAGTGCTCATTCTGTTTACGTAACCTGTGTAAACAAGCAAACACAGTCTGATCTCAGCTTTCAGCTGGTAGACATCAGCAATCAGCACTCAGTTACATATTCTGACCAAGCCATTGGAATCAGTGCTCCCTCCGCAGGGAGGGAGGCTTGAACCTGGATGCTCTGAGGGACGGTCTCCTTGTTCTGCTTCGAGAACTAGAGCTAGAGATCCTAATCCACTAAAGTCACAGCTTTCAATTTCCTTCTCATCATGTAGAAATACACAGACAAAACACAAGTGCTGAATCCCACCGTTTAAATGTTGATTAAGTCTTTAAACCAAATAGAAACCTCAAAGCATATTTTAGTATAATATTAGTCACTAGATATAATTTGATTATTACTTGCCAAGTTTAGGGACAAACCTGCCAAATGTTTAGTTTTCAGACTGTCAATACCAACACCTATATGGCTATAGACCTTCAATAAAAATAATAAAGCAGAATTAAAGTTGACTTTGTGCTGTGAAAATTGCATGCATCATTTTTGGTGTTAAACAAATGCCAAACCCAAACACTAGTAGAAAAACACCCCTAAGGAACATTTAAAATGCCTTAAACCATCCCATAACACACACACACCTCTAAACATAAACATGATGAACTTAATACCTTAACTTTCCTTTTTACAACATTAGGATACTTATCTACAAACCTTAAATGTGCTGCTTAAACCCCTTAATCTTTATTGTAAACACATACAGAGAATAATAACATTAAACATTTAAGGCTTCATTTAGGTCTTTTAAAGATTAAATTGAGTTGTTTTACACCTCAGAGGTATTTAACCTTAATTCTCATAGATTAGACTTAGACTAGATTTAGACTGTATGAAGTAAAAGTGGTTTTAAGACGATGGGTGCTGCCCTTAGACTCAATAAGGTTAGACTTGAATGAATGAATCCTGCCACCATTAACCAACAAATATCCTTAAATAAAGTGACACTGAGGTCCTCCCAGTGTTCGCTGCAGTGACCTTACAGTGAACCAGTGTGTTTTTTAATAAAGGGACCTGCAGACTATAAAGAAAAGTGGCCTACATCTTCATGTTTAGTTGAACCTGCTACAGGCTAATGAAACTGATCACATTAAAAACAAAAACAAAGCCCACATATACATTATACAAGGAACTAACTTCATTGTTACTGTTAGCTCGTACTCTTATTTTCGCATTTTTTCTGTGTTCTATCCTGTTGTTTGCAGCTGCAGTTTCCACATATGGATCATTAAGTTAATTTAATATAATCATGCAAATGTAATCTGTAAACCGTTGAGGATCCAATCTGTCAAACTGTCAGCATAAGGCTTCACTTATCTATTACACAAAAATCCTTTGACATTATTCTGACTAACTTGTCATCTGTGGGGAAATGTAAGTACATTTACTCAAGTACTACTGAGTATTATCTTTTCATGCCACTTTATACGGAAATACTCCACTACATTTCAGAAGGAAATATTGTACTTTTTCCAGCTTTATTTACTAATTTCTTACAAATCAAGATTTCGCATATAAACAGCTTGTAAAAAATGATGCATTGTTAAAGTTAAAACTACTCATCAGTAGACGACTAGAGCAGAATAGATTAGTTGATCAATCGATTAATTGACTGAAAATGTATTTAATAATTGATTTAATTATCTATTTTAGTAATTTTCATTTTCATGCAAATATGCCACACATTTCATGGTTCCAGCTCATTATAATCATTAGTTGCAGCCTAATATAACAAAAATGAGCTCCATCTCCAGCAACTACAATTGTAAAATGTTTAATATTATATTACATAAAATATAATAGTATAATAGTCACAGGGGTCATTTTTGCATTGAAAACCTGATTACACTCTCATATTTTTACTTAAATGTGGGGTACATTCCGAGTTTAAAACCTAAGAACGTTCAACATATAAAGTAAAGGACAAATAAAAAGACATACACTATTGAACCCTGATATGGGTGCATTTGTTTTTAAAATCTAAACATGTGATTTGCTATAACTATTTGGTTCCTTCCACAACAACGCAATCTGGGAAACTTTAAGCAAGGATAATTTGGTCAGTAATGTGTTCCAAGCAATTTGTACATCCTGTTTCTTTGCCCCCCTCACAAACACGCAGACAATCCCTGACTTAACAAAACCTGCCTTTGAGCAACAGTGATCATTTCCTTTGAAGTATCTGTTCAATGCTAAATTAGGTTAACATAATCACATGAGCCAAATAGAAATAAAGTGTTTCCTTTACAAAACTTTTGGACAAGTTGCGATACAGTGGCAATGTATCCCCAGTCACTAATTACATTTCTGAGGAGCATTACGTGTTGGCTGCATGGCACAAATTGTAAACAAACAAGCCACTGAACATGAGTGTGTGTACGTGTGTATCCAGTGTTTCATAGAAATATTTAGAAACAATTTTCTTGAGTAACTATGATTACTTTCGTCAAGGTTTCGTCAATTGATTCAAGAGGGCAAAACCTTTTGTCACAGTTTCAATGCAGCTTCTGAAAACCTGTCTGTCAACAGTATGTGGCCTGCAAAGATGTCCTTGAGCAAGGCACTAAACCTTCTACTGCCTGAAATGTAAAACCATGGAAAAGTACAATACATCATGTCACCTGGATTTTGTTTTTCGAGATTCGAAAGTGTGTAAAGCAAAACTTGGAAATACACAATATGGTCAAAAGTGTATGTGGGCACCCTCATACTTGGAACCTGGCTGCAAGAATTTGCTCCCATTCAGCCACAAGAGCATTAGTGAGGTTGGGCACTGATGTTGGGTGATAAGGCTCATCTCAAAGATGTTGGATGGCGGTCAAGTCAGGGCACTGTGCAGGCCAGTCAAGTTCTTCCACACCAAACAAAGAAAACATTTTCTTTATGTACCACACTTTGTGCACAGGGACATTGTCATGTTGAAACAGGAAAGGACCTTCCTCAGACTGTTGCCACAAAGCTGCAATCATACTAAAATATCGTTGTATACTGTAGTATTAAAATTCCCATTCCACAATTGGAACCAAATGACCTAGCCCAAACCATGAAAAACAGCCCCAGCCAGAGTTTTTCAAGATATATTAAATACACAACTTGTAAAGACAACTTTTGAGCAGTTGAAAATTGTATTTTTTCCATTTTGACAGATCTGTTTGTTCAGAGCAGAACTGACTCCCCCAGTTGTTGAGCTAAGCTATGCTAAACAGAAATGTCCGGTAATTTTGTAATGGAGATACATACATGAAATAACTCTTGTCATTGGAATCTGGGTGAGACCACAAACAAGCATATTTCCCTAAATGTTGGTATGGTTAACTAGCAGACAATTCTCCAATGGGTGCTAGGATGGCGGAACTGAAAAAGCACTCAAGGGTGATTTTTGATATTGCGTTATATCAAAGAGTGATGGAGAATAGCAAACTGAGATTTATTCTGGAAAAAAGGATTTTACATTAAAGTTGATTTTTTTGGAGGGTAAAACCAGTTAAACAGAGCTGGGGTCAAGGTGATATTTTTCTTCAAGGAGCCTGTCTGCAGGAATCCTGGCTTGAAACCATACATCTGTCACTATTGAAAATAATATATAGTGACCTGGATATGCACTCAGCAGACAGTAGCTGTTGCACCTATTGCATGTCTGGATAAAAGATTCTTCATGTGGTTCCCCTTCCTGAGGTCTGTGGAGTTTTTCTATATCTTAACTGAAATAATGTGTTCCATGTTGGACATACTGTAATTTAAATATCATGTTGCCATATTGTACATACTCTATTCTATGATTATTATTTTCTCATAACATTCTGATTTAATATTATTCAATATCATATTGTCAATTTTATAGTTAGGATTCTTCACCTTCTTTATATATCATTATATTCCTATTATGTTTCTTGTTTTGCACCAAAACACCAAAGCAAATTCCTGTGTAAACCTATGTGTAAACCTACTTGACAATAAAGCTGTTTCTGATTCTGATTCTGATGACAGAATGTATGGTATGTTGTAAAGTTAAAGTAAATGTAAAGTACTCAGAGAGAGGTGTGTGATTTTGGGCTTCATAAATGAGCTTGACTTGTATTTACTAGCTGTAAATCCAGATTTCTTTATAGTTGTGCAGAGTGTGTGTGCACACTCCAATGTCCAGACATTATTGGCTGTCTGCTGAACCCCTTGGTTGATCACACCACTAGACACACACATACACTAAGATACACAGAAACACTCAGGGCATACTTGCCCTCTCAGTCACAACCAATCAGAAGTCACCAGAGCCAGCGCCCCCAGCCATATTAACTCACCTCACCTTCACGGGCCAATGGCCAGTCAAGACCCAAACCATATTTACTTTCATTTTATAGCACAATAAAGAATTAATGACAGTTATACTGAGTTTCAGACACTGCAAGACATGCAATACAAGACTAACAGCTCCAACAAGTCAGAGATGTGACAGCCTCAGCAGCTCAAAAATAATTTTCTGGTGAAGATGAAATTTTCCTTTAATGAAAAACTTGTTTTTCTTTATTAATCAGATATTTTTTTACTAACATAGATTTGCTGTTGCAGCACTATGAACACAATCAGGTGACTCACACACAGTCGAGCAGCTGAAGTGTTTTTCACATGAATGAAGAAGTTTCTGGATATTACATGACAGGCTGTCTTGTGTGGTTAATGCCAAACACATCAAACTATGCTCCTGTTTGTAAGGGGCCAACAGTTTTAACACACACACCTCTTTATGCCTGTGTCAGCGATTGTCATCGTTGGCCATCACTATTCAGGAATTAGTTGGGGTTTTTGTTGACTTTCCAATATCTGGCTAACGTTGGTTGTGCAGTTCATATAGTTTTG
This sequence comes from Coreoperca whiteheadi, assembly GCA_011952105.1. Taxonomy (NCBI): domain Eukaryota; kingdom Metazoa; phylum Chordata; class Actinopteri; order Centrarchiformes; family Sinipercidae; genus Coreoperca; species Coreoperca whiteheadi. Next base: position 10,491,508 of record CM022489.1, on the reverse strand, counting down.
ATGTTGAAGCAAGATCAATGATGACTTAGACTAAACTGTCTTTACCAGTAAATTCAAAGTAAGCACAATTAGTTCTTGAAAATGATTACCACAAAAAAACACAAAAATGATGAATGCTGATGCTTGATGATGAAAAAAGTCATATGCTAATTTGGTAACAGGAAACAGAGATTTGAAGCTCATTAGAACAGAAATACACTTAACATATATATAAAACAGGATGCACAGGGGCATTGAAAAGCCTTGGAAGTTTGTAGATTTGACAAAAATAAAATACAGCTTTTGCAGTCTTCAAATGTAAATAGGTGAATCTTACAGTGGTTCAAATATTATTACAAAATTAATCTGTTTTCCTCACCTAGGTCAAAACTTCTCCCCACCTTGAGAAAAATGCAGTGACTGATTTTTTTAGAAGTCATTTTCAAAAAGACATGAGGCCTCATTCAGACAGTGGTCATGTGCCTCAAAACATGCCACCTCTGCGTTTCAACAAACAAACTTTGAAAGTCCTTGAATATTAAGGAAGAAATTGACACTTAAAGATTCAGGATTCAAAGGTGCTCATACAATATGTGCGGCGAAATACAAGGTGGCATACTACTGAGGCGGATGCTAAAATGGCTAGTGCACGAAGAAGTAAAAGATTTGGATTATGAGTAAAAATAAGATGAAAATGTACATATGTTTGTCTTTGTACATTCAAGTTATACAATTTTGTCAACAACACAGTTATTGAGAAATATTACCCCAATTTTTTGTATCATATTCTATACTACATACACAGTGTGTAAGGCCATAATGATGTTTTATGAATAGCTGTGAGCATTGCTCTACATAGGGCCAGATACAGACTTTCCACACACCGTTTTATTTTTGCTTTTCTGTTTTCTCTACTTTATTGTGTTTGTTTAAATATATTTTCATTATTTTTAAACTTGAGCCTGGATGCTCTTGTAGCTATTATTAGATGTTTTTTTTGTACCATGTCTGTAGACTTGGAGTTACATTTTAATAATGTGCTGTATAATTACATTGTTTTGAGACACTGTGGTTGGTAAACGGTCAGCGGACCAAGGACAAACTTCCTCTTTCAGCCTTTCTTGTAACTGAGATGTCTAGCTGTGTATTCGTCATATCTGTAATGTGTTAAAGTAGCAGCAGTCAGTCTAATCAGGACACATTTAGCATCATTGTTACCAGTTTCTACTGTAGATAACACTAAATAAAAACACGTCCGAGCAGAGAAGACTTGTCAAGGTTGCTGGGAGAAAGTCAGTAGTTCTGATTTGTTTTGCTCTATACGTTTCAAAATCAGTAAATCAGTATCGGCTTACATTCCAAACGGTTCACAAGACCGGAGGGAACGGCGGCAGACAAACCAAAACAAGTGCAAGTTGTTTTTTCACCAGTGCTGATTCATCTGAATGGGAGGACATATCACTGGGTTATTTGTAAGACATCATTAGGCTTTGTTATGCGCAGTGTTGGAGGGGAATGCGGGGAGTTTGTTGGCCGTTTCAGAGTGCAGATTCATCCATGGCCAAATACAGTATGTTTTGTCTTTCGGGCCAAAGAGTTGACTTCGGTCTCTGTTCTGTATTTGCATGTCTTGGAGTTTCTCCTTGCATGGGTCAGAGTAATGTACAACACTATGAAGGGTTAGCAGGTTTTTGCTGTTAAACATTAACAAGCCAGCTAATTTAAAGCCAAAGAGGCAACCAACAAGCAATGGCAAAAGGCTAGAAAATGTTCTGTGTATACTACATGCTGTATTGCTCAAGAAGAGGGTTTTGTTTTTATCAAATATTTTTATGCATTGTGCAACATCAATGTTCTCACAATAATAATAATGATAATACAGTTTATTTTTATTGCACTTTAATTTATTATACATACAATAACAGGTTATATTCTTAAACACAAATCAACAAGATCAAGATTCTGCAGCCGTTCTCGAGGCTCAGTGAGGCTGTAGGTGAGCTAAATGGGCTAAATGTCACCATGCTAACATGCTCACAATGACAAACATGCTGATCCTAAGAAGGTATTATATTTACATGTTCACTACCTTTGTTTAGCGTGTTAGCATGCTAACATTTACCAATTAGCACTAAAAGTAGACCTGAGGCTGCTCACTAAATTTGTGTACCAGATTTCATGGCAATACATTCAATAGGCCTACTATATTTCAGTCTGGACCAATGTGAACTCACTGGATGACAGACAGACAGACAGCCTGATTTACTGACATGGCCATCCCTGAAGCCAAAGTTATTTTTTACATAGTAACAAACTGAATGAATGAGAGGGTGAATGATAAAAGCTGATCTAATGATATATCCATTATATTGCTTGTAAAGACAATACAATGGATAACGGGGTGCTTAAATTTTAGATTTTAATCTCATAAGCTTTGCATTATATCCTTGAATTAAAAAAAAAGTGTTGATTGTGCTGATTGTAATCTGCTCTGTGTGGTACATAACTGGATTGTGTGTCATGAATTAATTCTTTGATGTCAACATCAAGCTGATGATCTGACCAATGAAGTGTCTCTTTCGGCCATGTGACGCCCACATGCCTGGACATACGCGCTGTGACATAAGGATGTCGGCGCTGGTTCAGATCAACGCCTTGTTGACTCTAAAGAGAGTGGGGGGATCAGCTTGCGGCTCCCCTCCCTTTTCAAGACTTCATGGAAATCAGTGTAACCTCAGAGGGGTCACAGAACAGACAGCAGAGAGCCGTACGCCAAGCTGCTCCCCAGAATATTCTGGAAGGGGAAAATACCATGTAGGAACAAAAAATCCTCAAACAACATGCAAAAAGAGCAGCTTTGTTTATGTCTGCTCCTCCCACAGTTGTAATTCAGGGTTCCACAAAATCTAGGCCTACTTGTTGCTTTGTGTTGCTTATGATCTGTCTCTCTTTGTTTCAGGGCTCTGTGGCGCTCTTTGTTCGTGAATCTTCCTCAGTACAATGGAGGTCTACACAGAGCCCAAAATGCACGATGTGATGAATTTTAACAAATAAATCAATCTTCAGTATCTTGAGGTCGCATCACCACAAGCCACAGCTTGATTTGATAAAATATGAAACAAAAGATGATAATCTCAGAGCCTAAAATCTCTAAAATCAACACCTGCTGACACTAACAACACATTTTTACCAGCCAGACTCTGTCTACCCTGTTTATGATAGTGAATTACTGTAGCATTCCTGCTCCATCTATGAGGAGAAACATTTAGTATATTTTTATTTAGCCTAGTTCTGGTGTGCAGTTGTCAGAAGGCAGAATTTATTAAAATATAGGCCGAGATTCAGGCCTATGCCTCTTCAGGTTTAATTTGCAGACACATACAGACAAATACTTAACACAATTAATTAAATTAGATAACTTAATGAAGATGAGAAATGACAAGATATGGTCCTAATGCATTAATAGTGTGTTATAGCTCATTATGAAATTCTATGTGATGCATCATTGTAATAATAGAACATGTCACTGAAGTAACATTTTGTTGTTCTGTTAAAACAATGTATCTCCAAAACATTAACTTTCAATGAGCTAAGAAAAACTGCCCTGTTTTTAGTTTAGTGACGATGCATTTTTCAGATAACCGAGTAGGTTTTGAAATGGTTTATTTTGCTTAACAATTAGCAGAGTTTTTTGTCAGTCAATAAGGGAACACTTAATCAAATCACCGAATTTGCAGATGCTTGGTTTTCACTGGACTGTAAATTCAGTCTTTAGCTTCATGTCTGGCACTTTTTAAGTGGCATCAATGAACCACACATAGTTCAGTCAGCTCAAATTAAGGTTATTTGTTCAAACAGAGTGAATTGGTCAGACAGTGCAAATATATTCCCCCGTGTTAAACGTGTAGAAGGCATATGCAAGTTATTTCCTCTCCCATGCAACGTGCCCATGGCCAGTAGCCCCGAAAGTAATTTTAAGCATATGTGAATCTCCACAAAAAAACATAGTATGTGTGAATGTGCAGCACTCAATTCACACACACACACACATATACACACCCTCACACACACACACAGGTTTGCGGAATTATCTTTGTGGGGACCCGTCATTGGCATAATGCATTCCCTAGCCCCTTACCCTAAACCCTAATTTATGTAATGTAAAATGCCATAGGCTTAAGCTAATAAAATTAGCATTTTGGACATCTGGGAAAAACGAGACTAGCAAAAGACAATTGTTTTGTCTGTGAACCTTGTGAGTTATTATTAAGTAGAACAGATTATTGTTCTGTTTCTCAATATTAATACTAATTACTAACTTTCTAATATTTTTAACATCACATCTCATAATTAATATGGAAAGTAAACAGTATTTTGAGGTACATATTTACATCGTTTAATGATTTAGATGTACTTTCAATATAAACAAGGTGCCAGAGTGCATAAAAAAACATTAAAATATAGCTTGTTTGTGAAAAAGATTTCCCTCCCCCAGACCCCCTTAAGCCCCCAATATCCTCAAATCCTGGAAATGCCCTTGCTCCTCCATAATGTGACAAACATGAAAGCAGCGTTCAGGAATGTATTTTTCCTGGAAAGCGGGCAAGATTAGCACATAGCTCTCTCAGAGCTGCAGAGCAGAAAAACAAAGGTGGGGGTAAGCTGATGAGTCGAGTAAGTCTTGACTTGCTTGACTTGAACGTATTGCCCAGTTTTCTTGCTTTCACGGTCAAAAGAACACTATGTCCCATGAAACAAGTCAGATGTAAATACTCTTAAAGGAGAAACATGGGGTATGGGAGAGCTCAGTGTCAGATATCCTGCATAATCTTGAAATGAAGTATAGAAGTCGGAGATTTCAGATAAACCTGGACCTCCAACAGCAGAGACTCCTTTGCAGTTTTCATCTCTGCCAGCAAAAGTAGTGATGCTCCTTTTCAAGCCACCACACGTTTCACAGTTACTTTCCCATTTTTGGTTTAAAATTAAATTTCTGAAATGAAGAGAGCAGGTGAGGATCTTTGTTCCTGCACGCCTTGAGAGGGAGGTTTATAGATAGATGGACAGCTGGACACTATTAGCTTCTAATCTCATCTCAGTTAAGTGTCAAATCTTTTGACACCAAACAGCAGCTGAAACACTCAACAAATAGTTTAATCAAATTGACACTTCTGTATCAAGCTGGCCTCCCGCCTCAAGGAGGGGAGAGGTTTGTTTTTACACAGCACCGACTGGATTTGTCATCTGAGTCATGTAAAAGATTAAACAGAGCTTCTGAACACAACACTATTCCAGCCATGATTTGTGTTTTAAAAATAAAATGTGTATGAAAAAATGGGACTATGTGTGCAAACTTCTCTTCTTTTGCTAGAAAAAAAAGCTGCTGTGGTCAGAGCAATCAGCAGAGTGTGTGGAAAGACTGGCACGAGCTAGAGGCAGTGAGCCACAACTATACGGAAACAGAAGTAGGAACTAAAAACTGATATGTTTAGAAAAACACAAACTCAAACAGAAGTAGCTCAGGAAATGAAGCTAAAAATAAAGTGAAGATAAGTTTAAATACTCAAATACTACAGAAAGTAAAACAATTCTTCTGTGAAAGCGGAAGTAAAACAACCTCTCACCCTGCTGTTTGTCAATGCGTCTGAATTGATAGTTGTTTCACTTTTCTTGCTCACTGCTTTCATAATGGCAACCATAAAAGATGATTAGATAGATCTATAGGTCCAGAGCCCTTTAAACTACAGCCAATCAGAGATCCCCTCTAGTGAGCCATATACTGGGCAACTTGGCACTGGTGGTTTAAAGGATAGATTCACAATTTTTCACACGTGCCTTGAAACAGTCAGGTAAGAGAGGATGGAGAAGGGACATGAGCCCAAGCTAAAGAAATAGCAGGCCCTCATCTTTGAGAGCCAAAGGAATGGATGGAAGACCCTGAACTTGCTGGTGGAAGTTGATTGCAGGGGCTTCGTAGGGCACTCGCTCTAGAGAGGTCTTGGACTGACTGGGATTGAAGGCGACTGCTGGCAAGCAGGGAGAGGTGGCATCCCAGTGGCGGCATCCCAGTGGATCTGGACAAAGCAGGATGAGCGGTGGCCTTGAAAAATGGTGAACCTATCCTTTAAACATTATTCGGTTAAGATGATCATTGGATGTGAACAAATCCCTATGAAATCACTGGAAAATAACTAAAGAGGGGGAGCAGTATGATGCCGAAATAGAATGATATTTGTCTTCCTGTTTGAACTTGCTCTAAAAGCTTCATTTGTGTGTGAGGCAACATCATGTTAAAAGTTATAAGCTCTCAGTGTGAAGGTTCCCTGTAAACCACTGTGGTGATGTTGGTCTCATATTGGCAGAAGCTGCAGCGGCCATGTTGTCTTCTGTTCAGTCAACATTTTCAGCATCAACAGTAGGAGACCAAACATTATCTGCCCAAAGTGTGCAAGCATCATCACTGCCTTGTCTGCAAATGTTCACACTGGTCTTATGGGAAAATGGAAATTGAGTTAAATGTTCAGATCCGCACAACACATTTTATTCCGTGTTATGCAGTGTGGGTACTCAAATACTGTACTTCAGCACAACTTAAGATACTTTTTATGCTACTTTATACTTACACTCCACAATATTTCAGAGTGAAATACTGCACTTCTTACTCCACTACATTTATTTAGTAGCTATAGTCACTAGTTACTTTTCATATTAAGATTTTACATACAAATCATATTAGTTTATAAAATATGATGCATTGTTATAGTTGTTAAACTTCTTAACAGTATATGAAGCAGTAAAAAGTTGCTCCAGCATGACCACCTACACTGCAAAGCTTATATGTTAATGAATCAATGATGTAATAATACTGATGAGGGGCATTCTATAAAATATGTACTTTGAGTATGCAGGATTTTTATATTGTGGTATTGCTGCTTTTACTTTTTTAATTATCTGAATTAGTTAATTCGTTTTACCACCACTGTTTCTATGCAATTGTATTTGCTTGACCTTTTTCTTTGTTTTTCTTTAAGTCTGCCATTTTTTTCCTCCTTTATTTTATATCTGTCTTATGTAAAGCAATTTGAATGACACTGTGCATGAAAAGTGGTGTACAAATAATGTTGTCTCACCTTGTTTCGATGAACTATAGATTATCCTTGCTTGTAGGCAGGAAACATGTCAGTTAATATCTTCTTCTTCACTGTCTGCTCACTTTAATTACCATAAAAATCCATTACATCTCTCTCTCCGTTCTGCTGTTGTTTAACATTTTTTCCAAGACTGTTTCGCCAGGCCACTCTCTCTCTGATCCTTGACCTCCTTACTTCTGGTTTCCTGTTGTGCTGATTTACTGTTGGAACTTAATCTTACTATACTCCTGCACACTCTGCCAATGGCTCTGGATAAGGGTGTCAGCTAAATGTAAATGTTATTATGAGTGTAATTTGATTCAGCCTGTCTAGGACTTGTTGTTGCCCCTCCATGAGCGTCTCCTTGTTTGGAGTGATCTGATCTGTTAAGGGGAGGTGTAACTCCCTGCAGGGAAAGACAATGGGTTGTGGTTGGTTGAGACATTAGGGGTCGATGTTAAGCTGCCCTGCCTGCAGTCAACAAGAGCTGATGGAGGGCAGAGCAGTAAGGAAAAAAAACAAATTTTAAAGTATGTAAAAGATAGACATGCTATTGTTTATTGTTTACTGGCTCAAATATTTGTATTGGGGAGACAGGGTGTTGAAGAAAAACTTGTACTGAAGAGATGTCCTCAGGTGAGTAAAGGAATAACTCGATGAGCCCCAGTTGGCGTTACATGAATACATTTATTTATTACAAACAAATCTGTTGACAGAGAAGCAATGCGGCAGCATGTACCCATGGGCACTGCCAGCACCATACTTAACTTTGCATCCAAAAGGTACACTTATAATACCAGAACCGTGGATGGTGGTTTGCAGGTTACATCATCTAAAGATGAGACAAAGAAAGCGAGTCCCAAGTTATCAGTATAAGAAGAACAGAGAGACTTCTGGGACACTTCTATCTTATATTAGGAACATCTAGTGCCCTATAACTCAAAACAACGTAATCACAGGGCTTGAGGCCTCCTTTGTGAAACCATACTTTAGTCAAAGTGTCATAATTTCTAGTACACCCATAAACCCCTTAGTCACCCCCAAATTTCTCCCACACAGCGGTTATCGTAGTATAAGGTGAATAATTAAGTGAATGAAGTTTAAATAAGTAAGTTACAAAACCTACCATCCCTCCTCTGAAAAATGTTCATTATATGACCAAAGAAACATTTAATCATCAGCCTAATTTCCTGATAAATTCAATTATAACTGGACCTAAGATTAAATGTATACAGTATGTGACGTAAGTTAACTACATAAGTTAAAAATAAGTCAATGTTGACTTTTGGTTTCACACCGGACTCTTAACGGTGTTTTCCTGAGTGAAAGCCCTGTGTTGGACTTTGTTGCTCTTTTTACTACATCATCTGACATGTTGTTCTCTATGACATTTGCATGTAAACCGACACCCTGCCTCACAATAGAAATCCAGCCTGGTATTGGCTTATCACCCGCACGCAAAATTGGACTTTGGTGTATGCAATGCTTGCAATTTGAAAGTGTAAACGTGCGTTATTTCAGGCTGGGTATGCCACACGGGTGAATTTGTGGCCAGATTTATTTTGCTATCATGCCAGTCTTAAAGGTTATATAACACATCCGACAAAGTGAACACAGAAACTATTGGGTTTTCTAATCATGTTCACTTCTCCCAGCTCATCCTCTTGGCTGCCCCTCGGGAGGAAGCGCTATCCTGGGTTCTGACGTCAGGCTTTAAGGGTAAGTAAAACAAAAAGTAATCCAGGGACGCGCCCCCATGTAAACAGAGTTGTTGTCACTGTCAATAAGATTTAGATAAAGAGACAAACATGGGCTAAGGTCAAATTTGGAGATTTGAGAAAACAAGAATGGAAGCAAGAGACTGAGATTCAGTATTGTATTTCTTCTTTTTCCCATAAAAAAATAGTGATTCAGTGTGAATGGAAAATGCATCAAATATATTGTTTGAATGTATTAAAATTTAAACAGTAGTTGATGTGGCCCATTGTAGTGGAACCTGCCTTTAGTTTTGTGTACCACAGAACTGAGTGATGTGCCTTTCTCAAAAGCACTCATTTCGCATTTGCTGAAGGACTGAAGAATACTAGGCCAGTAAGGTGAATGATTTAAAAATGGGTCATGGATCCCCAATCATGCTTATCCACTAACTGCAGATTACATTAAGCGAATTATTAGACCTAACGTTCTCCTGTAATGACCAAAGAGACTTTTAATCATCCAGATGGTCCACAATTCACCTGGCAGTTTTGAAATGACTCTTGACTTACTACATTTTGTTACATGAGACAAAACACTTTAACTAACAGAACCACAAACTGGAAATGTGACATGACAAATTGAACCCAACATTTTCACCAACTCAAACCTTTTAACAAACAATTCAATTTTAGGTAAAGCAACTTGGATACATTAACATTAAAGTTTTGGTGATCGTGGTAGATGACCGAGACTGTCAGAGTTGAAGATAAATGTTGCTGCTAATCTGACCTAGTCTCTAAACACCCCTTAACTTCCTATGTTTACTGTTATGTCAAATTCTTCTCCTCCACATGATACTAATGCACAGAGCACTTGACATGCTTTTAAGACACTGCTAATTTTAGAACGTTATGGGAGCTTGTGATGTTCTGGTTGCAAACATTTACATTCAGTTGTCTACATTTCCACAAGCTGCTATCCAGATTATAGTTTAGGACATGAGGAACAGTTGTCTTAAATTGATAGTTTTTTGTGGTCCAGAACAAAAAGTAGAAAATTAATTGAAAATAAAAGTGAATAGTTCAAGGATACAGTGACTGCTTTCCTGTGTACAGCTTCCTCTGGATTCGGGTCAGGTTGAGGAGACTGCTAGCAGAAAATAAACAATGTAGATGCCTTAGGTTTATGTTTTTTGTACATTTTGCACTTGACTGCATCTTTGTGCCGATGGACTGTTTGAAAGCAGAGCAGTGATCAATTTTTCAGCTCACCTGTGGCTGTGTTTTTATATAAATGAGAAACACATGCCTCAACACCTTAAGAAATGAACAAGAAAAGTGTAAACAAATGTATTTACCTCAAGTGTGATGTTATCTCTGGTTTCTACGCTCTAATTAGAATCCCAAATGATGCTACTGTCATCCCTAGACTACAGACTATAGACTTATTGGGAAATCTATGCAGGGAAATTTAATGAGTAACAGTCTCAGTCCTTAGTGCCTTTGAGCAAAACATTTAACCTTGATCCCGATTCTGGTCCTAACCTGGTCTTTCAGATGGTGCATCTGGCATCAGGAAAAAGGATAACATGTTTTTTGGTTTGATTTAATTTAATTGTCCATGTCACTGGGTCTCATTGTGCCTTGTGGGGCGTCTTCGCTCCTGTACGAACATGAGGAGGTTCACGAAGAGGTTCTCTGTCCTGACTTAACCACGATGTAAACAAATTGAGATGGCACCAAAAGATAGAAGCGGTAAACAGCTGTGACAGCCTGTGATGTGGTGGACAGTCAACCCCTCTCATGCTAAAGCTGTTGAAATCAAGAAAAAGAATCTTGAAATTTCAGAAGATCCATTGTGGGCAAAACAAATCTAGCAGTAGTGAAATATTTATAAGATAAATTATCTTGAGTAACTGATTCATGTTCATGGTCTTTGCTTTTTCACACAAGTAGGCAACTTTTTTGGGATTGATACGGAGTTTATCCCACAAAAGCTGAATTCCATAATTTCTTCCTATGAAAGGAGTCACAATTTGATAATTCACTTACATACGAGAACATTCACAAACCGAAGGCACAGCTTCAGGAGCATTTTTGGGGTTCAGCATCTTGCTCAAGGATACTTCGACAGGGCTGGGGGATCGAACCGCTGACCTTCCGATTGGCAGGGAACCGTTCTGCCACCAAGCCACAGCCACCTGTGATATTTATCTATCTGTTTATACAGTCAAGATACTGAAGTTGAATTAAAGAAAGCGTCCATATTCACTTTAGGACAAAAACCACATCACATGAAGTCATTCTGAAGTCATTTAAGCTTTCATGTAGAAGGAGTTCATTTCAAGTAACTTTTTTAAAAGTAAATTCATACTTTACACCTCAATAAGTTGTATGAAAATGTGAAAAGGTAGGTTTCTTTGCCTTATATTGAATCACTGGAGGTGATAGTTTACTCTTATTTAACTTTATTTCTTTGGTTAAACATATTTTTGTGCAGTGTTTGTTTTCTGACCACAGGAAGATTTGATATGCGGTGCTCCAGGAGACCAGAGCACACGGGTTTTTTGCGTTTCTCCCATCAGCTCATGTGGCCCGAGGTGGTGTGGTGGGGGGGCAGGGGGCTTGTGTGTTTGCATCCCTCACTCATGACTCAGTATTTACGTGTGCACGTGCAGCTGTGCACTGGCTTGCATGGGCCCCTGTGTAAATGTCAGTCGAGCCAAGTTTACTGTGTCACCTTGAACTTCTGCAGAGAAGCTGTGGGAGGTTCCGTGTGCAGACATGTTGCTTCGGTTCACGCTGCTGACACAAGGTGTTTTATTAAAAATATGAACAATGGTTTTCACTGAAAGTTTCCCTGTCTTCCTTGTCTGTTTTCCTGCCATGTGACTCAGGTCTGTGTGAATAGCAAAACTCTGCACATAGATGAATTGTTTAAGCTGCTTTGCGGATAAATGAATAATATAGGTGCAAATCCAGCCTGTTCAGGCCAGTTTCTGGGAGAAAGATTCGAAAATGTGGATCAAAAGCAAATTTTTGACTTTTATGACAGACAACGTTTTGACTCTAAAATCTAAAGTTTTCCTGACCTCAGGGTCCTAATGTTGCATAATTGAATGCAAATATTCAGTTTACTGTCAAATTGATTTTAATATCATTTTGTTGTTTTGTCTGCAAGTTTCTTATCTATTGTCATGCTTTTATGTTCATAGGACCCCAGGAAGAGTAGCTGATGTTCTGCATCAGCTAATGGGGACCCTAATACTAACAACTAAAGCATGATAAAAAAAAAAATGTTTTAGCTCAGCACTGTTGCCCGACTCTCTTTGTGGTTATTTTGTTTGAATAGAGCCGATTGCACAGTACAATCATTGTCAATGATTTTTAAATCAGGTTTTCATGGATACAAAGGTCATGGCTGTGTTTGCATCATTTCAAAGTTGGACTACAGTTTAATATAGCAATAATAAAAGAGATTTTATGGTCACTGAGTCTTGCCCTTTATACTTTAATGTTATATTAATGTAACTGTTATGTAACTGTATTACTGTACAGGACATATAATCATATAAGCCATTTTCACTGACCTTGGTTTTCTCAGGTGCTTACCACTTTTTTGGAGGCATGCAGGTTATAAACTCAGCAGTGTAGAGCAATAAAGTTGACTGGCATGTGAAATTTACTGTAAACCTGTAAAGCCTGTGGAGGGAGGCGAAAGAGAGTGAGATAAAGAAAGAGAAGGCAGAGGATTTAAATGGTCCCTTTATTACGTTCATGCCCTGAAGTCAAATATGTCCTGTGGTTTTTATCATTTCCAAACCATGGACTCTATTTTTAGTCTTTGGATGAACAGAAAGCATGCGTGCTATGACCTGACTGACTCTCATCTGTAGATTCAACCTGGGAGGTTAGGAGGATAAAAGCCTTGTTAGCTGTACATTTTGTTCTGTTCGATAACCACAGCCTCTAGACAAGAGGAAGTAACCACGCTTTACTAACCTTACCACATCCGCTGAAATGACGTTGTCATGAGGTGGTGATGACAGGCAGGATTAAGATTTATGTCTTATCAACGGTTCTCTTTTAATTCTTTTCATATAGTACCGTTATTCACAGTCACAGAGATATATAAAGTGTTTCAAATTCCAGGACTTAAAAAAAACAAAAAAAAACACTGCCACCAAAAATTCATGATGTACTTTGTACAGTAAAAAACATCACTTACTGATTTATTAAGAAATGTTTGTTAAGATGACTCCAATCTTTAAAGCTGCACTAGTCAATGTTTTTAGCCATGTTAGCAGAATGCTGTAGGGATGCAAATGTTACCCGGGCGGTCAGTCCAGACTGAAATATCTCAACAACTTTAAGATGGATTTGAATGATATTTTGTACAGCATGTTTAAGCTCATGGTTTTGGTTTTTGGTTCATTCTCACCAATCAGCCTAATTTCTAGTTTTATTTAGCAACAAAGCTCTGATAAACCCACTGTATACTACCTGTCCCGCACCAAACAGCAGCCAGCCAAAGGTAGTGGCTAGCTAGTGAACAAAAAGAAGCATTTAGCAGCTAAAGAGGCAGATATTCCCCAAGAGTTGGTGGAGACCAAAACAAAGGTAAAATATACTAACCTAAAAAGGTTAAATGCCATGAATCAAATTTGAGAGTCATTTTTTGTAATATATATTTTTGAATTTCATTTGTTCCATCTGTTGTCTGTAACCTCTGACCCTTGACAAACTTAGCCTTAGTTGCTTTTAATGACAAAGACATCTTTTGTTGTTGGTATGTTTAACATTAATAACAGCTTTACAGCAAACATGAGCCTCTACTCAAACATCCATTCAACAAAACATTAGGACGGGGGAGATGGAGGCGGCAGATGATGCAGCTGTCGTGCTGCTTGTACCAACTCAACCTACTAAGATTTAGTAGGCGTTTCCTAGAGAAAACACAAGCTCAAATGGATCCTAGAAAATGTTCTACATAGCAGAACCATCCTCTGAGTGTTCAGCATGGCACATACTGTATGACATTATTTCTGCTTATATTTAGCAGTAACGTGGGAGGGAAAATAGGATGTAAATGGGAAGCTGGGAAGATCATGCCTCATTTTAAGAGAAAACAAGAGTAACATGAGAAGTTTGAAAATGTGTAGCTATATCTTTTCCATTTCATATCCCAAAACCATTATAAGATTAAAGTACTTTTTCACATTAATGCAGCTTTCATACTTGTGGACCTTTATACAAGTTCATGATTGGACAGTTACTATATCAATACTGGCTACCCTGCTGAGCCACATTATTCACCTTTCACTTAAAATATTATCTGAGAATTCTAAAAAAAAACCCAAAAAAACAACTTATGACAGTCATATATTAGCGACCCGGGTAATAAAAGTAAGATAATAAAAGCTTTTCTTTATGCCTATGCTCTGAAAAACTCCCTGCTGACATTAAATCTAAATGTAATTTCATTAAAGCAAAGCTCTGTGTTTGGGCCTTCAGTTGTTTTATGGGTATTGTAATCATTTGGAGTCCTTATTGATCCTTAATTACAACTTGTCTCGCTTGTGAAAAGTGAAACTAAAAGTATTTACTGTTCTCAATGCTGGTAATAATAATAATACTAATGATAATAATAATGAACTTTATTTATTTAGCACTTTTCTTAAAAATGTTACTAAGTGCTTTACAAAAGAATAGAATATGAACTATACAAGGTGGGTAAAATGAGAATAGACATATGAGATAAGACAATTCTGTGGTTTATCCGTGAGACAGACTTTGTGTGGAAGAGCGGGTGCAGCTCCAGCCCTAATAAAAACAACCCATAAATCTACTCCAGATCTCAATTTAATTCTCTACATGTTTACACAGGTTATCACCTTAACTCTGACTGAGACAAGACTTGCGATTGTTTAGTTGTCGGTAAAAATGTGAGTGTAAACACAATTTGGGCCTGTTTTTAGTGTCAGCTCACTGTAGCACTTACACATCTGTATGTGGGCAGACTATTCTTATATTCATTTTCAGTTCAGGTATTTAGTTAATGCTCTGTTCCAGAGGGCAGGGGTAAAATGTTGTTCTACATCACGAACATCTCGTGCAGGCAGTGTCAGTACATTTGGAAAGTTATCAGTAGCTCCACAGACACCTTTTCTAAATTCAAAGTGATCAAAATGTAAAGACAGACAGATGCTTGAAGAATACTCTTGATTTCACTGCAGGAGAAAAACAGATTTTCATCATCTGCCGCTGAACATTACACTGAGAGGCTCTTAAGATAATAGGAGTGGGTTTCTCTGATGATTATACATTAACCCCGTGAGGGAAATCAGCAGTATCTCTTCATTTTGGGGGGTTGCTGCTGTTAACAAGCTACCCTCTTGAGTGGTGTCAACGTCATCTTTGATCCTGATCACTGATGTAAGAAGAACTTACCTGCCAGTTTGGTTGTTAATGGTTTGGCTCAAAGCACCGCTGTGTGTGTGAATACAGCCTCTCAGAGTGGCTAGCATGGCTGTAGTCTTACTGTTGTTGGAACAGCACTTTGCTTTTACTAACTACTGCTTATACTTACTACAAATTGTACAGCTGCTCTTTCTTTATTTTTTATCTCTTCATCCACAAGAAGCCTCAGCGTAACAACAACTGGCTGTGATGTCACGATTGGAGGAGCATGTTGTTTTTGTTCAGCTCATCCCCCTGGAGAGGGTACAGTTTCAGAGGCTTGTACAGACGAGCAGGGTTGTTTTTGAAGAATCAGTGCAGCCAGTTCAGACTGGGGAAACCGTACATGAGGTTGTTTTTATCTTTTAAAAGAAATCCTGTCTGTTTCTGTTTTGCTAATAGATGTAAGAGTACCTGCTGCATTTTATGTGTGGACGAAAACAAGTTTATATAAAAGCAATCAGAAAGAGACGTAACAGGAAAAGAACGAGAGAAACATGGATAAACGTAGAATTACATTAAATACAAATCATCATCTTCATCATCATAATCAGCCATAATGGGGAAGCATATCACGATTTATGTTCATAAGATTTTATTTAATTACTTTAATATTTTGGTAGAATTAATAATATCTTCAATAACTGGTCAAACACTATAATATTTGATATTATACATTTCTGGAAGGTATTTTGCTATACCTTTTAGCATCATTATTGTTTCCCCCTAAGTGTTTTTTCTTTTGGCACGTGCTGAGGTGCTCGACTATCATACCCTCAGACTTTCAGAGGGTTATTGTGACTTTGTGGAATTATAGCCTGTTTGCTAACGATAGACGGGGTTAAACAGAAGACAACCTCCCTCCTCCTTCGTGACCACAGCCCTTCGGGCCCGAACCACCACCTTCTTCCCCTTTCCGACCCTCCACCACCCACAGGCTCACAGTAAACTGCTACTTCAGAGGAAGACCTGCTGGTCCTGTGTAGAAGGGCAACAAAACAGGCTCTCCTCTCAGCTGGTGAGCGTGCAAAGATGAATCTGAGTCCCCCTCATTTTCACCTCTCTGTGTCTCTTCAGCTATTCCGCCATCCCTCCCTCTCAACTCTCTTCCCCTGTTTGTTTTTCATCGAAAGGAAAGCTGAAATCTGTTGGGTTTGTTTTCTCCTACTCTTGGCCAAATGCCTGCGTTAAAATGCAGGTGTTGTCAAACATGGAGTCATCTTTCAGAAAAACACGAATTGGATCGTTGGGTCATGGGTGGAGGAGTGGAGGGGAGGGAGTGTTTTCATCTTTCAAACCGGGAGGACAGTCTGTCAACTGCCAGTCAAACAGTCAAGAATACATGCTTCTTTGCTGACTTAATTTGTACCCAGAATCATGGCACGTTTTTGTAACAAGATAGAAAACATTTCTCCCACCATATACTATACCACATCTTGTCACACAATGACAAACAATATACAGTAAGATAAGAAGTTTTGTCTAACTTTTGGTTGTAACTCTTTTTTCGACTCATTTATTTGTCTATAAAATGTTGGAAAACAGCTTAAAAATGGCCATTACAATTTTCTAAAGCCTAACATGATGTCTTCAAATGTCTTGTTTTGTCTGATCAACTGTCAAAAAAAGAAACATTAAAACAGAGAAAAGCATCAAATCTTCACATTGAGGAAGCTGAAACAAGGGAATATTTGGTATTTTTGCTTAAATGATTAATCGACTAATTGTTTCAGGTCGACAAGAGGTTATTTTCTGTCAAATTGTAGCTTTCTTCAGCATGTTAAGTAACATTTTTCTTGACAACATGATTTTTTATATATCTCTTGCACAGCTTTGGAACAAACCAACTTTGCCAGGATGGGTCTACACAATATTGTTGTCTTTCGAGATGGTCACTGTTTCAGGGGATCATAGAGTCATACCGTACATTCTTGTCATTACTTTGTTCAAGGACATGGTAGACTACGCAGCGGACCATAACTTGCCATCTTTCATGACTTTAGTGACATTTGTAGGTGATCAGATGTGCCAGGAACCAACTTCACTATTGCACCTGACAGTACCAATGACATATGTTTACATAAATAAACAAAACAAACCATTCATTATGGCACCTGATGCTCATTTTGGTTCCTGACGCCCCACGTCTGCTGGGTCGGGCCATTATCGGGTTAGTACTGTAGCCTGCTTCCACATTAAGGACCTCTTAGGAACTTTTTTCTGTGTAAGGGTTTTTGAGTTCATGTGCTGTTCGTTCCTGTTATATTTTGTAATTTGTCTGTTCCCTCATGTGGTGGTCAGGTTTGCTTCCTGCCATTAAGTGCCCTGATTGTTTCCACTTGTGTTGATTTAGTTCACCTGTGTCTTGTTATCCTGCCATACCTGAGTGTATTTAAGTTGTGGTTTTTCTTTGTTCATGGTCAGTTTGTCATCATTTCTGTGTTGGTTCTGTTTGCCTGCATGGTTGTGGATGTATGCCTGCTTACAACCTGTTTATCTGCCTGCCTGCCTGCCTGCCAGCCAGTTACCTATTTACAGCCTGTCTGCCTACCTGAAAATCTGGAAATAAACACTCCACTCATCATCCTGCCACCTCTGTCTGCGTTTGGGTCATTTTCCCTGTTTGCCACCACCCCTGACATTCTGCCCACTTGTGAGGGAACATTTTAGCTAACAATGTGGGATTTATTTGATGTGTTTTAACAGAATCAAGTAATGATTGTCACCCGAGGGACCTTTTTTCTTGTACCACAGAATGGGATTTTACCCGTGTAGAATGTCTTTCAACATATACACATGTTCTCTTTATGAGAAATTAACATTTTTCTTAGTGTTTGCCTTTACATGCAAGGGAGGCGTTTCCTGTAATGTTGTGGGGAATTATTATTACTACTGTTAACCCCATATGATGATTATTTTCATAAACATTTTTCCGAAGCACTCCTGTGGACTTCATGTGTTGTGAAGTAAAGCATAACTACATGACACCAATGTTAGATCAGCATCGCAGAAGCAGGTCAGGAAGGATTTCCCAACATTTCAGGAACCAGTTTGACATGTGAATGCTTGGATAATATTACTGTTAAAGCGCAATGTGTAAGTTGGAGATCCCCTTTAATTTCAGCCAGACAAGTTATATTACTGTCCTGTTGCATCATGTGTGGTGTGGTGTGTTTCCCTTAGTGATAGCAATAGTCTTCAAAATGAAACTAAATAAAGCTACATTAGTTAGTTAAGAAAGTTATAAATGAAGAAAATGTACAGAAACTACAAACACACTGGTACTGTTCTGTTGGTTTAGGACTCTGAATAACTGGTACAACTGTCACAGTAGGTCGGTGTCTGTATCTTCTCCTCTGGAAAGAAGAAACTCAGTAGGGAATCTTTTTGGGAAACAGAACTGGGAAAACAGATTCAACCCCTGATGTTCCCCCTTGACATCCATCCACCACAGCCCCATGGGAAACTCCAGAGCCTCCTTCTCCTCTCTGCTCCTGCAGCCAAAAGCCCAGCTGAAGAGTCATAAGGTCACTCAGCTGATTTAATCCCCAGTCTAGGTCACATAAACACTGGGAAAACGACCAATAGACTTTGACGTAAATGTTCTGAGGACTGTTATGAAGCTAAATGCTACTAATTTCCACCTACAAAAATATGTTTTTTTTATCCTGAAGCAGGAAGCGCAGAAACAACAGCTTCAAAAGATGAGAGCGAAATTCACACATTTGATCTGATTTGTGTTTATTGATCAATCAGAACATTACATGCGTTACATTTAACCACTGCACTGGAAGAGGTCAGGGGTCCGAAGTTCACATCTTGGATCCCATCAGTGGTTAGATTAAGTTAACAAAGGCACTTTGGTTAAAGTTAAAGGAAAGATTGTGTTTTTTGTTAAATGTTGATAATCATGTAGGGTTTCATGTTTCAATTTGCTATAGACTTTTTCTGTATTTACCACATCATGATCTTTCCCTAACCTTAAGCAAGTGCTGTGAGTGCCTAAACACAACCATAAAACGTGTAATAATGAGGCAGTCGCTATATAAGCAGATATTGTATTGTGTTTGGTGGAGAAAAAATTTAAATACATTTTCAATTAACATTTTACTGTAATGTTCACTATCAGCATTTTGGCGATTTGCCATACATGTTAATAAACAACATTTTCTCAGCTGCAGTCAACCTGCAGGGTGAACACAGCGTGTCATAGGTTTCTGCAGCATTGCTGCTGTCCTTACATTACACCGTGGCTGCACCACACTCATTTTCTTGTCAGTCAAAAGTACTGCTATACTTACAATGCATAGAGCTTTGCAAAACAACTGTGAGGAATAATGTAATAAGTTTCTAGTCACGCAATAGTATAACACAAGCCAGAATAATAATGTCCTGATGGTGGCGAGGTAGTAGGGGTGGAGAAGAAAGGGATGGAGTAAGTAGTGACAAAACGAGAAAAAGAGAAGGACTTAGAAAGAAACTGAGAGAAAGGAAGATAAAAAAAGAACAGAAAACAAAAAAAGAGGGTCAGAAACAATGATTGTGTTTGAGAGAAAGTTGGAAATAGGTGGAAAGAAAGAGCTAGAGACGAAAAAATCGAGAGAAAGAAGGGGCAAGAGAACTAATAATAAATGGCAAGAGAGTCTATGAAACTAACTAACAACTACTGTATATAATTCTGTCGTTGGAAAGAGGTAAAAACCTCCCACAATACTAAGATGGACAAGAAGAAAGGGAGTGAAAAGTGGAGAAGATTGAGTGACCAGAGGCAGGTTTATTTTATACACCTCTTTTTCTTTATCACATTTGTCTGTCAGTTCGTACGTCATGATGAAAGCAAGACTGGGTGGGTGATGCCATCTGTGGGGCTGAAGTATGATGAGGACTCCCTTTACCAGTGAAGTGCAGTAATACCTCTGACACAGAGGGCCTATTGTTGCTCATATCTGATCACAAATCAGCCAAACCGGCTACCAAATAGAGAAACAGACTGACTCATGGATGGATGGAGGAATGAAGACAAACAGATAAACCTGGTGACCTGCAGTGAGAACACAAAGTGCCCGACTGACAGAGTGATTAGCTGTAAGAACATAAACAAAAAACAAAACCAGCCAGGTGAGCTGCTGCATGCTGAAGTCCTGCAGAGCAGCAATATAAAAAGCATGTAAAAAGGTACAGCACGTGGCAGAGCACAGTAAGCAACACGTGACAAATGAAAAAAAACACACAGAAAGCTAAACACAGCTGGAAGCTGGTCAGGAAAAACTGCCCCTACAGTGTTCATGGAGGCATTTGGCCCCATTAAGAATTAAAGGTAAAACCACAATTAATAAAATGAAGACCGTGTACCTCTTTCCCAGCCCTTCTTATACTGAAGCTGAACTTCTAACTTCTGTATTGGATGACATGACATCTGACTGATAAAAACATGTTTTGTTGGAAATCTTACACAAACATTATTGAGTGACACAAAACAGTCAGGCTGGTTTGGATCTGTTTTCTCATGGAAAGCTGGAAGCGACTCGAATCACCAAAACAAGTGGGCTGAATCATCTCTAAAACTAAATGCCTTTCTGAAACAATGAAATATATTACGCTGCGAGCATTATGAGCATTACTTTCAGCCTTTGAAATCTCAGTTTTGATTCTAATTTTGCTGTGAGCAGTTTCATGTAGGAACTATTTTCTTTCTACTGTTACTTTCTACGTGAAACTGCTCACAACAAGGTCTGTGGATTAACTTGAGTAACCGGGTCATGATTTTTGGAAAGAGACATTGCTGTTGAGTTTTTCAAATGTACTTTTTTTGGCGCTTTAAACACCACAAGCCAAGTGCCATACAGTCCCATTGTATTCAAAAAGATGCATACATCTCTACGGCCGATATTCCAAAACTCTGCAACTCACACCAAAACAATCTAGATGGATAGAGAGCACTACAGGTAAGAGGAAGAATATGTATTTTGGGGGTGAACTGTCCCTTCAAATAATAATGTATAATGAGGTGGCCTAAAATAGAAAAGTAAAGGCTGAGGTGGAAGAGCAGAATCATATATTTTCCATATCAGGACCATAAGGCCAGTGACAAAGCAATGCTGTGTTTTAACCAGACAGTCAGAAACATGTATTTCTTGTTGCCAAACTGAAAGATATCTGACGTTGATAAAAAAAAAAAGTTAAAAATGTTGTCAACACACACTGGATGCTTTGTGATCTGAGAGAGGGCCAGGTGCCAAAATGTGTACAGTTTGTTCCCATTAATAAGGAAGTCACATACAAATATGTCACATTGAAGTCTGATGTGATGAGAAGGTGCTCACAATGTTATGCTTAAGAGGACATGGACACAGGTGCGTTCTCCTGGACCAGGTGTAAATAATTTGGTTAACATGTCCATGATTAAATAATAAAAATATAAGTAAATCAGATATGAAACAGACATGTGCACTTGACAAGTTTATAGTCCATACACTACACAGACACTGACACACACACACACACACACACACTCAAATGCATATTGTAACGTGCAAAAAAGTTTAATGTAAACATGCATGAACAGGCACCAAATTAACAAGTAATACAGCAACATGCGCACAGTAGAAGACAATTATAAAAACAGCAAACGGAGTGACAAATGCTCTGCTGAATACCAGGCATATAAAACACACACACACACGCACGCACAGGCTTCCTTTGTGCAGCACCAGCTGTGTTGAGGCTCCATGACTTTTAAGTGTAATAACATATGGAGGATGTGCGTGCCTTACTGTGCCACTGTGTGTGTGTGTCTGTGTGGGCGGCCTTCTGCATGTTTTTGCTAGTTCTGACTGGTGTGTGTCTGCATTAGTTTATGTGTCTTTGGCTAGCGTGCACATACTGTTGTTCAGCCATGCTTATCATTGCATGTGGAGAGTCGCCGGTTTGAATCACAGGGCAGTATGAGACCATGGCAAAATTAGTTTTTTGCATGAGACACGGGTAAATACATACAATGATTGATTGTTATAATATGAATGGAACAGGAATGATTAAAACAAAATAAAACAACAATTCTGAAAGAAATATCGCTAGATTTAGAAATGGATAGCAGCACCAGTAAACAGAATCAAAGTGCAAACACTATCTAAAGCTAAATCCATAGCAAGCCTAAAGGTGTTTTTCCAGGGTGTCTGCATGTGTGGAGTGTGCAAAGCTCAGCAAAACTTCACTGCAGAAATTCTTTTTAAAAGCCTGAAACAACAAACCAAAGTTGCTTTTTAATTACACTTGCCTGCAACAGTCAACAACAAAAAACAACTCTGACCTTTGACCCTTTTACCACAGACTGCCTGTAATATGTGTGATCAAGATGTCTAAACTGATTCTACTCTTGTGCTTCTACTGTGGATATTCTCTGCATGTTATCTATGTGTAGTCTAATTGAAACATTTCATTTCTGTTCAAGACTTCCTGTACAAATACAGGGCCTTAGAGACTTGACGTGAATCTGATGCACAATTTGCGTCATTTAAAAATCAGCAATGTCACACACAGCACGTGTTTCTTTCGGACTCATCTCATGCTCTCACTTTCACGCTACACCACAGCTCATATTATTGGCAAATGTTCATGTTGTCTTTCTTTTTCTCTCTTCTCTATCTATTTTGCAATTTGCATTTAGCACAAATTAGCAATAAGATTACTGGGGTTTTTGTATTGTTTTGTGTTCTTTTACATTTTGTTTATCTTATCGTGCATGCTATATTAGTTATATTATGCTCCTCAAGATTCTCTGTGGAAATTCCCTGTTGAAATTGTGAAAAAATATGACAAAAAATAAACTGGCATGTGTTTTTTACAAGACTGACATGAGCTGCAAAACTTTGCAAAGCACTGGACAAATTGACTTTCAGCATCAACCTCAACAACAAAGGGGAAGTGAAACTAAAAACTGTGTGTATGTGTGTGTGGGGGGGTGTGGGTGGTGTGAGTCTGGCAGCTGGGAACATTGGGCCCCTCCCACAGCTCTACTCTCATTGGCTGTGCTGTTGTCAAGCGCATTTAATAAGAAAACAAGTTTCTGCTCAGCCAATCAGGACAGGGCTAGAATTTCCCCTGACATGCCACAGCTTCTTATCTGCTGTGACATCACATGGCCCTTTAAACTGTAGACCGCAGACTGAGTTTAAATGGCCTGATGAGACTGAACACACCTAGAGAAACAAAAAAAAATTAAGACCTGTGTGTTTTGACAGTTGGCCTACTTACAGGCTCTTTGAAAAAGTTCATGACAATGACACCTTGTGGCACATTTGACAATCTTTTTTAAAGTATATATTTCTCCTTTGCATGTGTATTATTGGCTGTTAAAGACACTCATTAGCAATTCTAGGGACCCACAGCTGGAGAGGGCCAATAAAAATCCAGTAGGATTATTTTAATAAAAAGTGGGGAAGAGGGCGAAAAGTAATATTCTTTCGGGGTGAGGCCCACAATCCTAGCTAGGATTCTGGATCTGCTATCTACTATATGTACACTATAGTATACCATCTACACCTATTCTACAGTACTCCATCTAGGTGTACTATACCCATATGTGTAAATGTTTTAAGATGAGATAGAAATGTATCTTGGACAGTGTCTGCAGTATAAAATCACTGCAAAACAACAGTAAAAAAGAACAAAGAACAAATACATTCATCCATCAACGGTTTAAATGTTTTTTGTGTTTTAGTGAAACATGATCTGTCATTATGTTTATTTCCCTGTTAGTCATCAACATCAAATTATAAAATTCCCTGTGCTTATTGCACGTGATGAATAGTGGCTGTGGAATCCACTGTAACTTCTATTTAACCATTTTCAGAGTAGGCAGTTTTGTTTTAATTCACAATAAGGGCACAATAAAGAAGGCTTGAGGCCTACTGGTGACTTTGTTCCCCCTTTGCTAATAACATATGTATTTGGATACAGTATTTGGAACCTTAGGATCAGTTTAGTGAGTGTGGACCTGTTTTCTACTTTTGTGTTAACAATAACGAAACACACACAAAGTGAGTCAGCTCTTCATATTTTTCATTAAATTGTGATTTTTATTGTAGTAATGCCCAAGCTGGAAATCATCCTCTGCATTTAAAAAATCCTAATTATTTAGCAGTGGGAGGCCACAGTGCAGTTTCTTAGGGACTATTTACTTGGCAGGCAATGACAATGACAGAAGAATCCCAAATACTCAACATGCATGTCTTTTGGTAAATATGGCGAGCCATAAACATGAGGAGAACATGAAATCTCTACAGAGAAAAGAGCAGGGCTGAGATTTGAGTTGAGAGGTGACACCGCCAACCCCTGAGCCACTGTGCAAAAATGATCAAAAATCCCTGTGATTAAGTGCTATAAACAGATAAAACCATGCCAAAAAAGATTGCCAGCCCCTGTCTCACACAAGTGGAACCATATTTTCTACAAACTGTTTGCGAGAGGTGAGGGGGCAGATATTTAGTTTATTCTCTTGCAGAGTGGAAACTCTGGGACGTCCAGACACTGTGTGAGAGGTCACAGCCAAGAAGGTGACTGGTCAGCAGAACTAACTCTGCAGCCTCCATTTGTCTTAAGGACTTATGTTCCAAAATGCTATCTATATATTTTATCTATATCTAAATCTCTCTCTATCTATCTATAACTCCATTCTGGAAAAATCAGATCGCTCGAATTCATTAAAGTCATAGTGTAATTTATTGACCACTATGGTGAAGTTCTGTTATACAAGTACATTTTTGTTTTTTCCTGCTTCATGGAAAGTTCCAGGATTTCTCGATTTAAAGTTTAAACAATTAAACATTACATTCAGGATTTGTAGCTGTGCCAACAAATTGTAACATATGCTGGCACCAATCGCTTTCCAGGGCATCATTGTGTGAAATCAGGATTCAGGATATTTTATACCCTAACATTTTAATGTCTGCCTGCTGAATGGGCATTTTCAGCATAAATCTGTTCGTCTTACAGCCCAAACTGGATGATTCTCACGTTTGGAGAAAATCCACTCTATAGAGTACATTTTTCAGTGTTGGTCTGTCCGTGACAGTTATTCGCAGATGACAAGGTTATATGGCTCTGGGGCGATTCCTTAAATCTGAAACTGTTAATCAAGCTAAATGAGTGTGCACCCAGAGAAATAATAACAACGTCAATTTAAAACACACTGATTTTCCTATGTGACCTTTTCAACTGAGTAAAGCCTGTGTTGCAAGCTCATTCAACCTACCTGCTGCCTGTGTGCTTTATGCAGGTGGAGATAAAATCAGCTTCACACGCCCCCATGCCGCCGCCAGACGCACACTCCAAAATACATGAGCTTAATGTGATGCATGTCGCACATGGTGAGAGGAGAAAAGCGTTTCCTGCGTTTCCTGTGTTCCTCGGCTCTGAGCATGTGACTCATCAACTAGTGTGGAACACCCCCATCCCCCCGCTGCCTCTACGCTGTATATAGACTTGTACTGTGAATGAAAACATGCTGACTTCTTTTTCTCTGTTAATCTGCACTTTACTGATCCTTGGGATTTGTATGGGTATGAGTGACTGTCTTCTGCATGACATGAATGGATGTGTGTGTGTGAGACAAAAACAGCAGTCAGGCAAATGTTGATTTACTACGGCGTTATAGACACTAATCAATCAAGCATTTGTTTGTATTTACATTTATTAGGCTAAAGCTTTGCCTTAGGAAAATGACAAATAAAAAAAGCAGTCCTGCTATTATTTGGTTAATATGTGTTTGCAGGGACCACTAAATATAGGGAGAGGGAAGGGGAATTTACAAAAAACACCCCTGAAATTGATTTGTCATTGTTGATCGGATCGACCCCTGCATCAGAGTGCAAGTGGCCAGTCATGACAGAACACAACCATTCATTCATGCTGGAACCTTGATGGCATCGAGACTTGTCATGTGACACAGCTGATACAATAGCTTACTCCACTTTGAACTCTCTGGTTCTCTCCGTTCTCTCAAAGGCCAGTCCAGACGGTTTGCAATTTGCCAATGGTGAAAATGCCCCTTGTTGAAATTAACTTAAATTCTATGCAAAAGCACCATGCAATTTTACTTTGCCTCTGCAAGCGAAAGTACTATTTGTGGCGATTCCCTTTCAATGAATTGATTTCAGTCAGAAACTGAAATCTTATAAACCAACCCTTCAATACTGTGTAAATATGAAATAGGAAAAATTGAAAGTTGATAGCAGCCACCTGATTCACTCTGTGAATGCTGGGAATTAAATATCCTCTGAAGTTCAAACATTTGTATTAGGCCACAATATCACGTACTAAAGAGATGTGCTGGTTGAACTTCACCTCCTACATGTTCATTTATAGTAAAAGCTTGGTGGGGTAAACAAAAAGTAAACTACACACAAAATAAAACATGTTAATTCACTTTTCATATAGAGGGGTTTAGGCTTGTATTTTACAGTGTGAGAGCATCTGTGCTAATTTGGGGACGTTTTCTCACATTTTCCCATTTTAAAATTCCAGAAAGTGAGTCAAGCTAAAACAGTCCTTGAACGAGTGGGAACTTAATGGGAAGTTGGCTCACTAAAATACCGCACAGCTCCCCAACAACAGGAAAAGGCCTTGTAAACTTGGACCACTCTGGCTAAACTTTGAGCTTGCTCTCAGAGAAACACAGTCTCACAGTGACTAAAATCTATTTTACTGCACCACCAACACCATCCCCACTATAGCTGGTTCATTAACAGGTGAGAAAACATAACTCTGTATTTGTGTGACAATGTAACTGTTTGCTAGGAAGAGATCATCTTCTTGTCTAAACACAAAGAAAGAGATAACATTTTCTTATCCTGTTTCAAAGGCCTGGTCACAAACAGTTATACATCCTATTTTCTCCCACTGTGTATACTGTTTGCAGCTCAAGATGAGGAGGAAGTGTGTGTGTGTGTGTGTGTGTGTGTGAGTGTTTTCTGGGTATGACTATGGTTGATTTTCTCACTTTGTGAGTACCAGTTTGAGTTTTAAACTTCCAGAGTGAGAAAATTTTTGTGAAATGGGGTTGTTGTGGACAGTCTTTACTTCTAAAAAAAAGGGAATTATAGTATGAAGACTTCTAAAAATTTGATTAGAAGTAGTTTAAGAGATTAGGATTGGAAGAGGACTTGATTTTTAGTCGGTAATCCTCTGTTAGAAGATAGAATTTGGTTAAGACTTTGGAGTAAGACTAGAATAATGATGTTTACATTAGGCAAGTGTTGAGGGTGAATCTTTCTTTAAATGCTGTTTATATCATGTATGAATGAAAATCATAAATCAAACCAGATGCAATTAAATAATCAAAGTTATAATAAAAAACTTGAATGTACTGTGGTCCATCTTAGGTCAGATAATGATGTGTCAGATATGACAGATTGAATACAGACAATGGCAAGCCCTCATAAGTACTCTAATCTTGTGTGTGTGTGTGTGTGTGCGCGCGCGCGTGTGCGTGTGTGTGTGTGTGTGTGTGTGTGTGTGTGTGTGTGTGTGTGTGTGTGTGTGTGTGTACATATGGGAGGAAGAAGTCAGAGGAAGGAGGAGGCGGGGGTTGATGTAGCTCCCAGCACTGGCTCACGCCGGTTTGTGCTGCTTCTCGCTGGCCCAGCCCCACAGCGAGGTTAGTGGAAAGGCAGATGGATTTGGGGTGGACAGGCGGGTTAGAGAGGGGGGTCATTTAGCGCCTCGTCTGCCCTTTGCAGCACTGAGTGCATTAGCAGGGGTGCCCACTGACACGCTGGGCAGATATCTGCATGTGGAGAACACATGCAGCGGCCATCACTCCTCCCTGTGCGAAGAATCAAGGCTGCTAAGATACTCAGGTGTGTCATATGGATACTGGTTTATGCACACATATGCAACACAGGCATATAAAAGACAGTTGCCACGTTCAAAAACACACACAATGATTACTGTCATGATGTGGTAATTTTTAGTGGACTTCCCCTTTACATTTAGATTTTAACTAAAATTACACAACACAGAAGAAATCTGGAAGTTAAATGATTTTGATTTCTAATGAGTCAAGATCAGTAAAAGCAAAATGATTACAATATCAAGCCACAAATTCTGCATGAATAAAACTGTGATGATCCCTGTTTTTGGCCCAACCTACTCTACTATAAACCTTTTCACATGTACTGTATATACTGAGTGTACAGCAGATACACGCAAATCGATAATGAAATGGAATACGACAGTGATCATTTACAGAATCTTCCCGAAGAAGCTGAACATATACAATCTTTATTTTTCATGTGTGCATTTGCACATTGCCTTCATGCAGTGAGTTGAACTAACTGCGAGATGGGTCACTTGCACAGCTGTTTAACTCAAACACCAGCAGCAGAAGCAGCAGCAGAGTTACTGCTGTGTGCGGTCACTTTTAGAGGAAAGAAACACAGCTGCGCTTTATTACAGCTGGACAGAGTGAGTTTGTTTACACTGTTCTTTGGGACTGCAGAACAATCCTGTGCATATCCAATAGTCTGTTCACATCAGTTGGGAGAAGTTTATTTAATGTCTGGAGCATTTACTTCAGTTAATTTGTCTGTCCTGGTGAGAAGAAGGATATTTGAACTCTGGTGGCACCACAGAACACCACTGAGATGCCTGAAAATGTCAGTGGTCAATGAATGGTCACTCATGCTCATATTAACCTATTTCTTCAAGGGTCCTTCACAGGTCTGATTACCAGAGAGGAAAACCTTGGACTGTCCATTGTGGTGAGTTTAAGTTGCAGCATTTGTTTTGACACCCTCTTCCTGCCTAAATTTCTGTCTTGACAGGACGACTGGTTTTCTGTCCAACAAACAGGCTGCTGGTGAGTTCTTGAGGATTTGGTTTACAAGTTCTGGTTCACTTGTAATTGTGCAGCTTAAAAAAGCCAAAAACAAAAATGCAACAAAAGAGATTTGCATTATGGTTGTGGTCGACAAAAAACAGGTGCAGGAGGTGTCGCACCTTAAGGCTGCATTTAAATACAAATATAACTGTAATCTGTAATCTGAATGTGAGTGCTCCTTTCAGGCTTTGGTAATAGAGGTCAGAGGTTCAACTTTAAAAAAGGTTTTTCACAAGATTTTTTAAATTTGCCACTTAAAATTAATGTTTTGCTAGGTTGTTAAAAAAAAGTCACCTGGTACATAGTATTTACATATTCTGCAGACCTTCTTCCTGTAGCTTTACCAGAAAGCAAAATCCTTCTAATGAAACAGTTTGACCAAATGCCACTAGAAGGTTTCTTCTAGTGGCATTTGGTGGCAAAGTCTGGCAGCTGAAAATAGAGAAAAGGCTGATTTTTACAAACATTTCCTCTGGCAGATGGAGCACAAATACAGAACGCAAAAAAGGCTCTTTTGATACACACATCTGTATAGCCATTCACTGTAAAGAGAAGGGCCATGACTTCAGCAAGATGTTTAACTGTCCAGAGGAATCAATAAAAACACAGCTGGAGAGTTATGCAATGGAAAATCTAAGTAGTACCAGCTCGCCTCTGTCCAGGTGGAACGGATTTTCAGCTGTGGCAGATTTCAAATTTTGCCCAAGTACACTTTACTTGGATTATAATGCAAGTTTTTCCAGTCAATGGAGGTGAGGATTTGGATTTTGAGAGGACACTCATTCAGGATTTATGCTTTTGGGCTTTTTTTAACAACTCCACTCTTTCATGGCAACGTCTTGTTCCATGTCCGTACACCTCCACACATTCAAACCTACTAAACCTGACCTAAGTATTATGCTGTTGGGAACTGGGCTCCCAGGTTGTCACACACACAATCTGACTTTTTTAAATTCTTTGTAAAATCATAATTTGGTCCATTAGTTTCTACAAAATTTAAATAAACATTCCTGAAAAAACACTAAACTGTTTTCATGCTATTTATGTATGCGGGGAGCCAGCAGGAAGTCAGCAAACTCAAGCGGCTCACGATGGCTCCAGCCGTTGGCATTTTGGCAGTGGCGGAATCCAGCTAATCCAAAAATGGGCAAAGAGGTGGAACCGAGGAGGGCCGAATGAGGCCTGGTTGTCGAACCACCTAGAGGCTACCCACCTGAGGGGGCACCCACCTGTCACTCAAACAATTAGGCATAACTTTAAGCCTTAATATAATTTAAGCAAGTGAGTAAAAAAAAACATTCACCCCTTCACAGTTCTCATGAAATTAGCTATAGTGACCAAAACAGTTTTTGGTACCAGGCTGTAAACATGTTTATTTCTGCAGTAAATTTGGGCATTTTAACGTGGGACTCTGTGGGGATAGACTCGCTTTTTGAGACAGCATCAAGAGGCCGTTTGATGAACTGCAGTTTTTGGCATTCCAGCGTTGGCTTCATTTTCCAGAGTTTGCCACTTGGCTCAGCCAGAGAAGCAGTTTAATGTCCAAATGGGCCCAAAAAAATGCAGAAGCCCTACAAATCCTGAAAAAAAATTTCAATATATGTGCCCGGTGAGCAAATTTCATTGGAATGAATAGGGTACCATCATTGAACATGTTTTCCAGTTCTCTTTACACATCCAAGGAAAAAAGGATGTTTTACTTTCAAGTTTACAGAGTTTTAGGTGATTGCAAACAGTGGAAGGAGTGGAAGTGTTCATCCTCTTAAAAAGGAGGAGATTGAGGAACAGAGAACAATGAGGCTGGGGGTGTAGGACTGGGGGACAAAGGGGACTGAGTATGCAGAGCACAAATTTGAGGAGTTAGAATGAATAGCCATGGATACGGCCATGGAAGGGCCCCATAGAAAATGCCTGAGTCCAGAATCTTGCGAAACGTGAGGTAGAGGTGACCAGTGGAGTGCACCATGGTTTGGTTTCTTTATTAAAATTATTTAAGAAAAGGTATCACGAATCAAGAATTTGTTTCAAAATGTTTTAAATAGGACCTTTATGTTTGGTGAATGAAAGTTACACACTGGACTTTTAGAAAGTGCTTTTGGTGGTGTGGTCAGTGAAAGAAACAAAGATGATCTCACTGCATTTAGGACAGCAGGTCTGCAGTAGACTGATGATTGCCCTGCATGTAGTGAGGCTCCGCTGGCAGATTTATGGGGTGAGGTCAGAGGTCAGGAGTCTGACCTCCAGCACTGCCTCCTCCCCTGCTTCAGACATCCAAAGAGGGTGTTCACCCTGCTGGGCTGGAGAGCCACAAACAGGATCTAGTTGGGGCCCCTAGTCATGCTCAAGGCCCAAAGAGTTAAAATTATTATTTCCCCCCAAAAAGCAAAAATTATTTAAATGTATATAGACACACACACAAATAAAACTTAGTGTAGCACACCATCCTACTCGATTTATCATTTCACAAACCTAAGACTTATCTTGAGACCCTTTGAAGAGGACCCTAGGTTGAGAATCACTGGACTAAACTACCTAACTATATATAAAGTAGTTCAAACTAACTCCACCTAAACCAGCTACAAGAGTAAAATGCTACTTATACATTGATCCATCTCTATTAACAATCTAATAGTGTCAAATATGATAGTTAGTCTGTCAAAGGTGCCATTTTTTGCATATTGAGAACTTTTGATTCGTTAAGTACATTTTGCTGATAATACTTCTGTACTTTTACTGATCTGATTCTTCCAACTTCCAACTCTATTGTTGGGACACAATAATAACATTTTAAGCTACAGCCAGTAAGAAATCAAAAAACAAAAAACATTTTCAGCCTTTGAATGAACGTGAATGAAAGGACTGTCATGAAAAGTAACGAATACCTCCATCATATCTGAAATGGGCAACACTGGCTAAAATAAGGCGATTATTTATTATTTATGGGAACTGAGGCAGACTGCTGTGAATTGGCTGAGGTGCACAGTGATTCCATGTTTGCTCTGATGAGTGAGAATTACTGGGAATGTATTGTATATTAATAGAACATGTGTGATCTCCAGTGAAGACAGCAGCCAGCATTAGCTGGTCCAGGAAAGTAAGTTTAGGACTTGGCAGCTGGCTGACTCCAGGAATAGTGTCAGTTCTCATGAGCTCTGTGACCGACAGCCAGCTTACATCAAGCTGAGCTCGTCCCAGAGACGGAAACACCGCTGCCTCTGACCTCGTTGCCCCTCTGTTATCGAGGTTTTATAACAGCTCTCACCTACTAAAAAACAAGACCAAATGGCAGTACAACCATGAGGCTCCAGGACTCCTCACACACACATCCCTAATATTACCACTCAATACATTTCCATTTCTTTTTCTTTGGTTCTTTCTAAATCACAAAACCAGCATGTTTGTGTCCCTTTTTCCTGAGACCACTCCCAAACCAATAGCTGGTACATACAGTATACCCTATATGGCCATTATTTACATAATCATTGCCTTCATCTGCTTCTTCTTTTCATCACCACCATCATCCAACATACAAATTAGTAAGTAAAGACATAAATCACTCAACCTATGTAGTAGTACTTAAATAAGATAAACTTTCTTTAAAGCGTCCCCACCCCATTTCATCTTTGCATGGAACCAAACTGTCCAAACAGAAGTATGTGTGGATGTAATGTCAAGCATGTCTTCCTGATAATCAATACCCCCAATTTGTCTCTCCCAGACCACCTCCCGAATCCTTATGTAATATGCAGGGGAAAACCTGGCAGTCACTTTAAGTCCTGCATCATCCGAACATGACCAGCAGTGCCCCTGCACTGACTCTGCTGTGGATCATCTTACACATTCCCCAGAAGTGTATCCAAATTGTTCCTGGTGACAACAAGCGCATGACAGAGCGCTAAAAGAAAAGTTCAGCCAGTCTGAGTCAGAGGAAAGACGAGGAGGAGGGGGGAACTGAGGAGGGGTATATAGCCCAGAGAGTCAGCCTACACTGGTTCAGACTGGTTCCTGCCCCCTTCCCCTTCCCTTCTCCTCCCTTGCTTCTTCTCCTCCTCTTTTCCTCTGCTCATCTCATTGCCTCTCCAGTTTTCTCTTCCTCTATTTTGGTCTAATTTTCTTTTTCTCCCTCACATCTTCCTCTTCTTCTCCTTTCCTCTATTGTCTTTTCACCAATTCTCTTCCAAACTTTTCTCTTTTTTTCCTTTTTACTCACTACTCTGCTTAAGTGCTGCCGAGTACCTCATCATCTTAATACAGCTTGAATGTGTAAAATCCAGTTGTAGGTTTTTAAAATGTTCACACCATTAGCAAAACTGTTTCTGAAAACCATGAGAGAGTAGGTCATAAGGTTAGCGTGTCTTGGCAGTTGGAGTACGGAATAGGAGAAGCAACGCCAATAAAAGGGTGATGAGAAGTGTGTGTGCATGAGAGAGGAAAAAAAGAAAGACCAAGAGATAAATAGTCCTTCTCATGTTCCTAACTTCCAGTTGAGTCTCCTGACATAAAGAAAAAGCCAAGAGCTCCCACTTTGCATATATTGACACAAAGTGTCAACTCAAAATCATCTAAGGCTTAAATGGACCATATCAGAGGCAGGTATCAATAACATGTAAGATGTTTTTCACAGGTATAGTTTGAGAAAACATCTTTGTCTAGAGGCTAAACAGAGAGGAAATAGTGGTGAGGGTTAACACACTGAAAAGGTGGGTCTGGTTTTTACTGCCAGCTGTTGATAGTCTAAACAGAGATGGCTGGGCTTTGGTATTTCTCAGCAAAACTGCAGACTCTTGCTTTTCCTCTGAGCTGCTGGGTTTGTTCACCCGCAGGAGGCTGGAGATGTAAACAGCGCGAAGCTGAACAATGTTTCCTCCTCCAGGCTGCCGGCCAGATGGATTAGAGACTGTCAGCAGTGAGATCTGACGCAAAGAAACAGCTCAGCCAGCTGAGATGAAAACTGATGGAAGATTCTTGAAGCAAAGACGTACTTTTGTGAGTCCTGTTTTCAGGACAGCATGTTCAAGTATCATAGTGAAGTGCACAGTAAGATTACAACAAATCCACCAGTTTCCCCATTGATTAAACTGTGATTTTGTGTGCAGTGCAGAGAAACAGCAATGGGCGCCAAAAAATGAGAATAGACAAAAACTTGAAGATTACCACTTTAAAAATCACGACACAGGCATCATTCAGACAGACAGACATTTTGTATTTGTATATTTTGCTCCGTAGAAAATTTGGAGCAGACCGTGAAATGGATGCACACCTCCTAGCAACAAATCCTTTCTTGCCCAGTTACCTTTGACTCTTCTTATATATTATGTTCTTAACACCTCATTATAGGAGAGGGATCCCGCCTCTTTCTTATTTGAATCAAGGGTCTATGGACAGAACGTTTGGTATGGTGTACAGACTGTAAAGCCCCTTGTGGGAAATTGTGATTGTGATGTTGGGCTATAAAAATAAAATTGTCTTGACATTCCTTAAGTTGTTTATGAAAGTTTTTGTAGGGCCCTGTGCCACAGTCCTGTGCAAAAACAAGCAGCTCTGGTGACAGGGAGACATTTGATAGCTTCACTTACTAATTGAGGCTTGTTTACAGCCTGTGTGGGGCAGTGGGCAGATTCGCTAAGCACGATGACCAGCAAACACAGCATCTGGCAATCTCGTTGAACTCCATCGCTTATTAAAGTGCAAGACCTTCCTGTTAATGCAGGTCATGTTGATTCTTTCTTTATATCTACATTTTTGCCCCATTATTGCGAGCATTTGCACTCATCCTTTTTTGGCTGTCAGAATATAGTCAAACACTCTGGTCGTGACCTCGATATTATAGCTTGATGTGGTGCCCCAGACATTATTTTAAGATCAATAAAAATCTTCTTTGAATAATAAGTTGTGTCTGCTATGGTTGTTTACACAAAGAAAGTTCAAATAACCTGTTGAAAATTTGGATTATATGAATATGTAAATATTTCTTATTTCAAACGTTTAATTGCTGGATTCAAGATGTGTCCTGCTTCACTGAAAAGCCCATTCTTGGTGTATGTGTACTGGAGGTGTCCACATCATACTTGTGTAAGTTGCATATTGAACCACGTTTGGCTTCCAAACTAGCTGAGATGTCACAACATTCTAAGGAAATTTAAGGTGAGCACAGAGAAACTTTCCACAAATTAATGTAAAAACAGCCTAGTGTCAAACTCTGCACATACATCATTCTGCACAGTGAAGGTCAAACATCCAAGTGAAGTCACAATAAGCCAAACACATGTTTAGTGAATGGGGACTTCACGGCATTGTAGTCATTTTAAATTTCTCTGGGTAAAATCATAGGCTAAATAAGTGGTTATAAATGTCAAAAGGTTCCAGGAATTAATTATTTTTCACTCTATAAATGCTTAGCCACTGTAACAGTTGTATATTTACATGCATTTACCAGGTTCGATCTCTCAACAAATATAGCTCATATCAAGGGTTTAACCACTTATTACAACACTAGACAAATGTGGGCCTGGCAGTGTGGTTCTGTTCCTGGGATGCTCCAAAAACAAACCTGAGATACACAACATTTGAAAGAAGATAACATACATCGAAATGCTTAATCAGCAATGTGGGGAGGTTGAGAGTATTACATTCATTGAGAAGCAGGCAGGAGTGTAATCGCAAGACAGCAGAGCTAAGCATTGGCGTATGTAAAATGTGTCTGTTTAATATAGTAAATCTGTTTATATGCACTGATTGGACAGTGTATGAGACCATTGCCTGAACTATTGCAAGGTTCCATTAAGACTTCCAAGTTGTTCAATATCTGTCGTGGAATTCCTCCATGTGGGACTTTACTATGAGAATTAGCATGGCCTACAACAGCAAGAATAAAAAGCCACAAAACGTACGGTCATCTGGATCCAAATAGTCTTTGGTCCAAGATGATTCCAGATTACAAACAAAATCCTTCAACTTGAATGAAGGGGCGCAGGTAGAGTAATACAAAGAAAGTGTAATCAACACTTTACTAAACAGTAAAAGTAGAAATTGTGTTTTGTATTTCTATACTTTTCGTGCACAGCTCAGCTACACAAATCCGGGTCAACATCACACTCTCTGTAACTGGTGGATGCTTTTGTCATATTCAACACACAGCTGGTATCACTGGTTGCACTAGCCGAAACAAAATCTATGCTCCATGTGTTGAACTACAGGACCACCAGCACTCGGCAGCCACTAGACTGAACACTGAACTTTGCCACCTTCCCTTTTGATTCAAACCAGTCGTCTAACGAAGATAAGAGTAAAGAATATTTTTGTTTGGCCAACACCAGATATGAACTGTAATGTCACACTAGGTGTTTCAAGGTGAGTCATGGGCAGCTGTTTGTCTGAGACAGAAACCACAACAACCGAGAGACAGCTAAGTGACATCATGAAGCACTTCATGTCGAAACACAAACATTAACTGTCATCACACCTGCCAATTCTAATTCTCCACCCATAAGCAGACTGGGAAGACCTGTTGACAAGCTGGGAGAAGGTGGATACATATAAAAATGAGATGTATAACATTTTTGAAAACAATTTGATATAAATAACAGTGGAAGGTGATCTAAGGACAGGTTCTTCCTTTAAATATTACTAATTTCTACACCATCTGAAGATCTATGATTGTATCAGCCATGTTGTTGAGGAGACAGACTACCTGTAACTTGCAGGGGAAACAGCAGAGTCATGTTTAGCCATATTACTCATTCTAGTAGTGGAGGAGGGTCAGATTGCATTTCCCATCTCCCTGTTTTCCCCTACGGACAGTTTGAAAAATCATACATGAGACTTTTCGATTGCATGGCGCCCTGCCAGCACTAAGCCCACCCACTGAGGCGGATTCAATTACTGCCACACACATGTTATAAAGTGGATCATCCTGAGCAACAGGCAGGGGCGTATAAATAATCTGCAGCAGTACACAGAGTAGAAGTCATCAAAACACCCTGAAAGTAGGACGGACAGTACTGGAACAAACTGAAATAAAAAATACTGTATGTACAGCATAAGAAAGAGACAGAAAAATATATGTAAGGCCTCAAATAAACAGGAAACAAGGACAGCTTCACAAAGCTGATATGCATTATGTTCGGGAATGCCAAATTGTGCTCAAGATCAATTAATTGTTCATTTTATGCAAGTTATAAGAAATGGTCCTTCAGTACTTGAAGCGCATTAGTGAGAGATGTCAACCAAAACGTTCCGCTAACTACTGCTTGATGAATAAACTTTACCTCACAAAGTCTGTCATATAATTATAAGCTAGTGGTTGGATTTCCTCACTCCTTTTTTGCCTCTAACACAACCCTAACTAAGAGGCATATCACATTCACAGCCCGCTTTGCTCAAGGGCACAGTGTTAGTTGTTGCTGAAGAAGAACAGGAGATTACGCAGCGCTTTCTTAACTCATATCCCCAAACTGGCATCCATTGCCACCATAACCTGCAACCTACCTTACAGTCATTTTTCAAAACATGACTTCTACATTAATTCTTGTAGTTTTAGATCAAGCTATACTCTCTCCATTCTTTGATCAACATAGATGACTGCCTCTACATATAAGCTGTGAAAATGAACAGAGGCTGTCAGTGCAGATCATCTTGTGTTGTCAAAACCCAAATGTCACATTATCACCTCCACAGACGTACAGGGAAAGGGTGAATCTAAACATTCAATAACAATGATAAAATAAGACATTTACGTTTAGTCATTTAGCAGACACTTTTATCCAAAGCCACTTACATGTGAGGAATACAATAGAAGCAATTATAACAACACAAGGTAACAAGGTAGCTCTGTTAGAGCCTAGCACAGTGTACAAAGCTAAGGATAGGAAATTTGTTATTTTATTTTTTTATTTTTTTATGAGAAAAGATAGAAAGGAAGAAGAAGTTAGTGATTGTCAGTTAGGTGTTGACCGAAGAGATGCATTTTCAGGTGCTTTTTAAAGGTGGCTTCCACCAATGTGGAACAGATCCAGAGAAGGTGCACAAGAGTGATTTCGCCATTTGCCATCTGTGGTCATCTCCATACTTCAGCTGACAGGGAAACGTACAATCATGTCCCCATTTTTCTATCTACATATCAGTCATTTTGTCAGCTCGATTCATGCTTATCCAATGCAAAAAAAAGAACTGTATTAATTGTCCTTAAAGCAATGTAATCAAGACAGCACGGATACAATTAAACACAGAAGTTGAGACTATGTTGCTCTGATTCACAAATTGTGGATTTATTAGATGTATTTTCACTAACTTCTGGCATTTAAAACATTACTGCTAAACAGCCAGCACAGATCTTGTTATTCACTGGCCTACAGGACATCTGCATCATTTAAGGGGGCAGCAAACTTTACTTGTTTTTATTTTGTTTCTTTAGGGGGAAAAATTGACAAAAAGCTGAAAAACAAAAGTATAAGAACAGGCATGATATCTTCTACTTTTTCTGAGATACAGATTCTAAAATTTTCCAAATTAATCTCCTCCTGCATCCACGTGTATAAAATGAACAGCCAGACGTTTTCTTATCAGTCCATCATTCTGTTTTAGAGCCTCAAGTTGACCGTGTGCTCTTGCAGATACTTTTCATGGATGAATCATCAATTTTGTCTGACTTGCACACTGACTGCAAAAGTAAGCACAATTTCAGAAGCAAAGACAACATGTTTTCAAGTTGTTAGTTTCCTTGCACTCTCTTCAGCCCCAACCTCTTTCATCCAGATCATCGCAGTGCTTTCATTTCAACCCTCACTGCACTTCACGTTAACAAGGCTACCAGCAGGCTTACCAGCAGAGAGAGAGATAGACAAGTAGAGTACACATGTGTCACCCAGTGTAAGTGGGTACGGTAGTGGTGAGGGGGCGTTGCCTGTAAACGTTGACTGTAAAAACAGACTGCTGTGTCACACGGCTACATAGTCAGCATAGCTCCCTGTTTAGTAGGCCCACCTGGAGCTCTCTGCGCCATAGATATCAGCTGGAGCAGCCAGCTGAGTCAGAACTGAATCTATCTAAACTTCCTAAACTCACCGCCACAGATGATGATGAGGAGGAGCTGCTGTGTGTTAGGTGTTAACATCAATAAATCATTACTTCTCCACATTAATTATGAGATGTATAATCATTGTAAACAAAACGCGACCACAGCTGAGAGGACAGTAAGCCTCTACCTGCTTCTGCACTGCAGTTTACATGAATGCTGGCGGGCAGGCGGCGGGAAATCTCCTGCATTGTTTTATATACACTGGATGTTAGTTTACGTCTGGCTAATATCAATAGCTGCCTTCACGCTTATTCTGGCACTTCAAGACAAGTGCATTGATGCCAGGGAGGGAGGTAGGGACGAGCTGCAGTCCTCCTAACCACAGAAAGCAATGTGGTTTATAGATGTCTTCATTTTTGGAAACAATAGTGCACACACACACACACACACACACACACGAGTAGGTCTGAGTGTTAGTACCTGAAATACTCATATTATTGAGTTAATAACTTTACACTTACAACAGTCTCAGCACTTTCTTTTCTAAATGTAGCAACATGTAGGCACTCAGGCATTGACATTTCTTACTATAATAATGATTAAAAACTTTATCAACTTCTATTTTGAGATTAAAAACTCCAGTATGAAGATTCTGTGGTGTATGTGGCCACATATAATTATGTTTCTCTATTGTTTTTTTTGGTGTGTTTTAAAGAAAATGGTGGTGGTTTCTACACTAGCATTTTTAACATTAAAAATATAACATTTTTAATACGCATATCTGGAAAGGAAGACAGTATGACAGGAAGACTACTGCTAAGTCATTGTTTAACCAAACCAGGTGGCGAAAAAAAACATTTCTTATCCATATGTCACATGCAGTACTCATGATCTCAATATTTCTAAAAGCCTGGCCATGGCCCTGATACATCTACATATATTTATAAATACATTACAACGGTTTTCTGGTTACAGTGAAAGCGTGAGGTCTGTTTTTCACAGTTACTGTGTTTTGTTTGTTCGACTCACAGGGAAACGTCCTCCATCCTCAGATAACAACCTATAAATAGTGTTTGCTATAAAACCATCAACGACTACACTCACTTTTAATGACACCCAGTCATGACCTCAAGGTCGCAGCAGGTTGTATTTTTGATTTGGGTGTTGCCCTCAGATAACTAAGCAGCTCCAACTATTACATTAACTTATGTCTCAGACTTTTCAAGAGTTGCAGGTTTCTGTTTGGGAACATCAAGTATGGCAGGTTTTCCTACCCGTTTTGGATCTCCTAACTTAACCCTCATGTCTCCATCCAAACAGCAGCTCAACATCTCCCTGTCTTTCTATTTGGAGCTCCAGAAATAAAAGCTAAGGAGCCATTATTTTTGCTGACACAGAAAAAGCTTAGCGTGGCCACAAGGTGATAAAGATAGCTGTGCCTTGTTGTTGTCTGTAATAATACCTGATCAGTCACAGGCTGTAAGCCAAAAGAGC
The DNA here is from genome assembly GCA_011952105.1 of Coreoperca whiteheadi. NCBI lineage: Eukaryota > Metazoa > Chordata > Actinopteri > Centrarchiformes > Sinipercidae > Coreoperca > Coreoperca whiteheadi. The sequence continues at coordinate 10,450,855 of CM022489.1, read as the reverse complement.
CCTCAAAAAGTCAAGCTGAAGACAGACAGACAACCGGCCTGAAAGAACCTGCAAATACCAAGTGAAGACCTGATAGATGTGGTCAGCTGCAAGATTCCTGAAGGGCTCACTGGCGCTGGAGCTGAATCACAAACTCAAGCTGCTTTGATGGAGTGGGACACATCAAAAAGCATTGAAATGAGCCCAGATAAGACCACTTAGATAGCAACAACATGATCAATTAACAGAGATCATGGGGAAATCAGACTGGTTGAAGTGAATAACATGAACACCAAAGGTCTGCTGACAACATGGGAAATATGCAAAAATATTCTATAACATGGTTAAGATCTGCGCAGCAACATAAGATTAAGTAAGTATGCAGTGTTTTGGAAACTGAACTCATTTGTATTGTGATTTTCAACATGCTTTTTCAAGTTTACACCTGTGCGTTCACAATCTTTAGCAGTGTACCTATCCTTTAATGAGCTAATAAACACCACTACACCTCATACTAAAGTTTGACTTACTGTATATGGGTTTTTGAAGGGCAAGCAGTTTTGGAGTGATGCAACAGCCCATATTGAATTATACAATCTGACCATTTTAATGCTGTAAAATCCATTAAAACTACAAATTACAGTTTGTTCTTCTGAAGCAGCTTAAATGTTGCACAACCACTTCAAAACCAGTGAAACCCAACAAAAATACTTAATATATCTTAATATTTAACTCTAATTGTTTACATTAAAACATATAAACACACATTAAAAGATATACAATGATAAGAGTTCAATTCAATCAAGTGTAACCATCAATACTCCTGTTAAAATAATATGTTTTAATGTTTGCTTATCTGATTACAATAAAGTGTTACATTAGAATCAGTCCAGGTTCACAGTTTCGAATAGACATCTGGTGAAATACTGCTCCAACATGCAAAACTAGCACCTCTCTCAAACATGCCAGAGAAACAAACACACATGAACACACAAACACACAAAGTTTATTATCCAAGAAATAGCAATCACCACCTTCCAATAAAGATGAATGTTGAGATGAAAGCATTTAATTATTAAAAGCTACTGAGTGATGACAGTGATTGTGCGTCAGGGAACATTTTACTCGACTGTAGGAGGAGGTTTTGGTTATCGGGGCGATGGGGTCACCCTGGTTAGGAAAGACAATGGATGATGGCCCCAGATTGACCTGTCAGCTAGCAGGTGAGCATCTACAGCTTCAAACACAAGACTAGAGCTCCCTCTACTGGATATGAGTAGATGGTGGGGTAGAAACAATAGAAACATGAAATAAACACAATACATTAAGTGCTTTACTGCCTGTGAATGTTTACAAACAAGAACATATGTTGTGCATGTCTATACATCTTATATCTCCACTAGTCTTACAAATAGTTACTAGTTAGCCTATATCAGAAACCTTTTCTCCCCATTCTCTGACCTAATGCGCCTTTAAAAGGGGATTGTTGAATTATATACTCGCCCAAGAAAAGAGCAGATGCTCAGCAGCTTGACTCCGCTTTATATCTACATTGTATCTGCTTAGGCCAAACTACAGTGCCACCAGACATACCAATAATCACTAGTTGGGTCCAGGACACCGAGAAGGCTGACAATATCTTCCAGCATCCCAGAACCACCCACCTCATTACCTGCACCCACTCACACTCAACACAGTCCTCTGTATTAAGTTATGGTCACAACATGACCAGCTAACATTATCTGATAACAACATAATAATAACATAATATAATAACATAATAAATTAGCTGCATAATAACAACCAGCTAATTTGCATGTTTTCATCACCGTCAGCTGCCATGCTAAGCACAGGTGGAACTAATAACATCAACGATGTCTGGGTTGCATTTAGGTGTGCCATAACACAGGTCAGACAGCCAGCATGCCAAATACTAGGACCACAATTCAGTCTGCCATAAATAAACTGCCATCTCCTGTTATTTTGATGTTGTTAATTAAAAAAAACACCATCTTGTTTTGTCATCCTTCACATTGCTGTAGTCTCCTTTCACCCTGTATCTTGAACGCTACCAAGTGAGGCATCTCACTTGTTTTCGAGCTTTGTTGGGAGTTGCACATGCGCAGTACCTAGGTAGGGACCACTAGCCAATCAGAAGCTTAGTAGGGTGGGTCCTGACGAGCACGGTAGTGTGATCCAAAACAATGCCGGTTCATCCGGTAACTAGACACAACGTAATTTGAAACTTTATGAAATGACATGAAGAGTTTCTGCAGCACTAACATTGTTATCCCCAGTGAAATCAGCAGACAACACAAGTAGCATGTAAACAAGCCTATACACATACACATAATATCCTTTTGTTAGATAAACACAGCCCCGCTTGTGTAACTAGCGACCAAATACACTGTTGATTATCCATGACTGCCTCCATGTAATAAAGCAACTTAAACGGTAGTTGTAGAAGTACTTTATTAATCTTTTGCTTGTATCCCATATTTCTACACAACTTTAGGTAAAAGTGGGCCCAGGGCTGATTAGCAAAACCACTGAAACATGATAACGGTAACAGATGAGCTGATAGCTACAGTGATTTGGTGCCCTCACGTCTCACCCTGTAAAGGAACTTTTAAACATACATCCACATGTACACTGATCAACATACGGTGGTAGAAATCGCCATTGTTATACAGTTGATGTAAAACTAACTTTGTTGGCTACAAAGTTAGAGGCCAACATTTGACTGTGACCGTAACAGCAGTCAGTATTAACGTTAGTTAGCGTTTCTCATGAAGCCACATTCCACACAACAACATCATCTGAAATATCTTGAAATACACAACTCATCGCCATATTTCAACACAATTTCGGATAAAAATGTGCCTACAGGTGACTAGTTAAACCATTTGAAGGTTAGCAAACTACCTTGAACACCTGGTGCAACATTAACTTCAGCTGGGTTATCTACAACCCACAACGTCATACTTGAACACTCGGTAAAGTTACGTTGTCTTCTTTATTTTAAATGAAATCCACAGCTAATAAAGCACACTGCAGCTCTGGATCCCCAGATTGGCCAGAGGCTCTGCACCTGTTGCAGTTTCATGAAGCAATCCTCGGTAAAATAATAATGATACTACTACTAGTGTGTAACACCAGGGTTTTACATACTTCAGGTTCACAAATTGAACTCTTCCTGTCTCAGCCATAAGTAGGCTGGTTTGGGGGAGTGCCATACTAGGTGTGCTTTATGACGTGGGTTACCATGTGATGTAATAGGTAAAGGTTGGACAACAAACAGCTGATTTCAGGTGGCAGGAAGTGGATGCTAGCTGCCGATAAACCCCAGAAGAAGAAGAAGAAGAAGAAGAAGGAAGCTGTTTTCAGTCAGTCCAAGAGCAGTGTTTTCTCTGGGAGAGGGTAACTCCCTTTGGGGTGGACATCGGGCTTTTTCACTTAGCAAACCTATTACATGTATAAACAAATATACAGGTCTAACACAATAAAGAAAAGGGAAAAAGCCAAAAAGCATTATGACCACTTTAACACACAGTCAATAGCTGTTACATAGCCATTTTTCTTTTATCTTACTGTAAACTGAATAGGCTACCTTTAGGTTTTGAACTGTTGATTGGACAAGACAAGCCATTTGAAGACTTGGACTTGGAGAAACTGGACATTTTCTGATATTTTATAAACTAAACTACACTTGCTTAAGCACATATTCTGAAACACTGCAACAGTCACACTTATAGTTTGAGTATCAAATCTAAAGTTAATTAGAGTTAAAGTCAGTTAATCTCCTGTCATGCAAACTCCAATTTCAACAAAAACTCTTGGTGTCTTGCAGTCAGTGTGTGTCTTGTGCCTCTAATCACTTACAGTAACATTATGTAAAATACGATGCAAAATAGATGTCATAACAAATGTCTCCATACAAAAAATTCATGTCAGTTAGGGACTCCTCTACTGCCCCTTTGTGGTCACAGTATTGTATCCACCTTATGTCGGATATTTTCTCTTGCAATACACAAAGGTCTTTTGGCATGAAAGTCCTCCCCTGCATGTCTCTGCTGTGATCACGTCCACCAATACAGTCAGTCCTACCTTCAGTTTCCCTCTCGCTGTCTGACAGTTCTGGTTTCACTTTCTTTTCCTCAGAAAAGGCATCACTTCTGTTTTGCTTCTGTTTCCTCTCTGTCCTATAGACTTTACTGTTGTTGTTCGCCACTTCTCCATGCAGCAGTTATTATGCAGAATCAAGCTGGACCGGGACTCCCATTCAGGTAATATTTCTCAAAGCGTTAGTTTCACAAAGGGTGGCAGTTAAGATAATACGATGATAGTGTTAAATATTAACCTGTGGTAACTTTTTTGACCCGTTTTGGACTTACACACTCAAATATCATCACAGAACTCAGTCGGGTCGAGTGTTTACTTTATCTAGCTTTGGGAAACTCGGATTAGTTTCCTTTATTCTGATGCATGTGGTTGTCTTCCTCATCAGCTTCGGCCGGGATGACAGCAGCCGCAGCGCCGTTACTCCACCCAAATTTTTTACAATTCAAGCTACTTCATCCGAAAGTGCCATCGATGTTCCCAGCAGAGCTACAAACTTCAGTTCAACAGAGAGAAAGGATAAAAAACCTTTGTTTACATCCTTAGGTAAGCTCAACAGTTCCAGGAAATCTTTAAATGACACTGCCACTTAATATGTAGTACAAAAAGGTTGGAGGCATTGCCTTACTTTAATACTGTACTTCTGATGCTGTGTTCCAGGTTCCAGTTAAAATGAACTGTCTTGTGGCTCTGGTCTCAGAGACTTGCAGAATCTTTTTGAACTAATGAACTCTATTGTAGCTTCTAGAAATATCTGGATGTGACATCACTGTGTGTTTTGCCGCTTATCCATAGAATTGGAAAAATACATTGAATAACAAATACAAATGCAAGGTACACTTTAATAGTCTGCTGTATTTTAATGAATGCAACTATCTTCAGCAGCTCAACTGGAATCTCAATGGCGAGATGTGGAGTGGACAGAAGAGTGAGTGAAGCTCTGACTTTTAAAAAAAGAAACTTTTTTTATTGGGTTTTGCAGGATTATATTGATAACATTTGTATCAAAGACAAATACAACTGCCTTTTATAATGTTCCAACAAGGAACAAAGACATGTATTTTTTTTTATTTTTTGGAAGTGGGCAGCGAACCAGATCGACCTGGAACAATAACACACACGCTCATACTGGCAATCTGGAAAACAACGAAAACACATTATGATGAGGATGTTCAACAGCACATTAATGTTGTACCTCTACTCATTAAAAAAAACAAAACAAAAACAAAAAAAACCCATCGCTACACCTTACCCCTCCAGAATTAATTTATTAGTTTGGAATATCTGAAAACGTAGTATTCTTGATGGACTTGAGAAAGGCGCTCCAGACCTTGACAAACGCTTCTGAACTTCCTTGAAAAGAGTCTTATATTAACTTAAGTATCGCACGTCCTGAGTCCAATGTGAGACGGGGGTGCAGGAGATTTTCGCTTCATTAGGATCAGTCAAGTGGTGAAGGCAATTTAATTATTTTGGGATAAAGAGAAAGAGGGTAAAGAAGCTGAACCCCAAAGAGAATACTGACAGGGTCAAGCTTTCAGCCCAGTATTTCAGACAGAGTATTAAATAGCTCACGCAATATTTCTTGTAAAGCTGTGACTTTCAACAAAGTCTCGTTTGCAACTATTTTAACTTAATAGCAGTCAAATTGATATATTTCTGCTCATTTAAAAGAAAAGATAATCTATTCCTTCAACGCATTTAGATAAATACACTCCTCCCATGCCTTTATTCTTCTCATTGAAATTATTCTGAACAGCCAGTGAGCATCTTAAATTCTAATCCAGGCAAAAAACAAGCCTGATGGAGACCGTCGGCTCCTACAGACCGAGCTGTGAGGAGGTGACTCAGGCTCGGATTCTCCTCCTGGGCCCGCTCAGCTCTGGAAAGTCCAGCTTCATCAGTTCAGTCCAGTCGGTGTTTAATGGAAGAGTCACCAACCGGGCCATGGTGGGCTCCTCGTCGACCAGCTTCACCAAGAAGGTACAAGTAGAGCAGTAACGTGTAACTGGGAGAAATCACTACAACCATTGGTGCAAATTCCAAATGTTAAGATGTTTTTCAGGTCAAGAATGAACTTTCATGCTCAATTTAATGTTAATTACTGAATGACAACAAAACAACAAAGATTAAAATATGGATCATGCAGCCAAGACATACATATACTAACAGCTACATAAAAGTGACACAGAACAAGAATGTTTGTTCATCAGCAGACAGTGTTCAACAGGAACACTGTTGGTCCATCCATTAACTTTCTTTTTGATTGTGTCAGCTACAGTCATTCAACATCCGTGATAAGAAGGGAGAGGATCCCACCGGACTGGTGCTGTGTGATATGATGGGCCTGGGGGATGGAGAGATGATCGGACCGACCCTCCATGACATCTTGTCCGTCATTAAAGGCCATGTACCTGAGGGACACAAGGTAAGCAGGATCAATATTGGGCTCAATACATGTTCCCCTGCAGGATAAATTATAAGAACTTTGGTGATCCTCTGACTTTTCATCTTGCACCATCATTAGGTTAAAATGTTTATTTTCCCAGTACAATACTTTGGCTTGTGACTAAATATCTGCAAAACTAATGACATTCCCATCAGCCTCAGCTGAACTTTGTCTTTAGTGCTAATCAGCAACATGAGTTGTTTTATTGAAAACGTGATCTCTTCATTTCTCTCTCCCAGTTTAGCCCAGATCAGCCAGTGAGGTCTGAGACTCTGGGCTATGTGAAGAGGCCAAGCCTCAAAGACAAGATCCACTGTGTGGCCTTTGTGGTGGACGCCTCTAAAATCCTGTCCTACCCCAAAGGCCTCAGCGCCACCTTCCAGCAGCTCCGAGAACACATCAGTGACCTGGGTAAGAAAAGCACAAATGTTAAATGAAACTTTGATCATTAATTCTGTTTGCGTAACCTGATGGTTGCCACATTGCGGCCACTCTTTAACAATGTTCCTTATATTGGTCCTGTCACATCATAGGAAGAGGTGTCAAAAGTATTCCCATTCATATTCACTCAGCTAGAAGTATAGATACTAGGGTTTAAAAAGACTTTTGTAGAAGTTGAAGTATCCACTCAAGCTTTTTACTCAAGTAAAAGTGAAAAAGGAATGCTTTCAAAACTACCTAAAGTATTAAAGTAAAGGTAATGTAAGGAAAAAAATGTCATTAAGGACAAAAGCTTAGGCCCCGCATCAGGGGCCTATAGTGCACTATCCCACCTCCTCAAAAAAACATTTCTCAAAAGGCAATAATGACTGTAATGTTATATCAAAATGTTAATGTTGAAAAATTTGGGATGCACTAGGCTACCTGTTTCAGCCGCATATATGCTCATTGAAAATTAATGCATTTTAGAACAATGCAAACACATAAAAGAACCATATATGTGAAGGGCATCTTCATACTTGGCTACATACGTTCGTTGTAACTTATTACTTTTTTTAATAACGACCCCATCACTGGCTATGTCCTTGCTGGAGTGTGACGTGATTTGTGTCATGTGCAGGTCCGATGGATCGCGTAGAAACTAATAGGGTGTTGTATACGTTTATACTTCTCATCCAACCACAATCAAATTCACTCTATCCGGGTGGCGCGATTTATCAGGATAGGTTTTTTTTTTTTTTTTTAAATGTTGACAAGCCGGAATGAGCATGGAATGATATGTGCAAAAACAACTTGGGGTTTGAAAATGTCTTTAGCGATTAATTGTCAGGAATTTATTTCTCTAGAATGTAAGAATTAAATTCTGTTTTATTCCAGTGAAACCTGAATGACAGCATTGTATTATGTCTGTTAGGTGTTCACCAGGTGGCTCTGCTGACTAACATAGACAAAATTTGCTCAGAAACTGCCAAAGATGTGACCCAGGTTTACAAGAGCCGCATCATTTGGGACACGGTAGGTTGAAATCACCATGTGCAGCTGTAGAAATGTTCATGTACAGTAACTGTGTAATCCGGTCTCTGACACAGTGCAGACTTTTATTAGCACTCAAAATATTACATGATGCAACAACTTACAACATATTTTTTAAACTTAGTGACTTAGAAGATGGAATCTGTTTTGAATTTGTATTACTAGGGTGTCATGTAACCTTTTAATCTCAGTGGCACAGCTTCTCTATGTCGTCTACTTAATAAGCAGGTTATTTAAATTATAAGTCAAAAACATACAGTCTGCTTGGGGCATATTATACAAACTTAGCCGAAATACCAGTGAGATTGATTTGCAGACAACAGAAGGGGAAGTTTTACCCAAATTTGTGTGTGACAGTTTTGTTAACTGTGATCTGAACCAGAATGGAAAAGTTGTTTTGCTTATTTAGGTACACATTAAAAAAATACAAGCCAATAAAGGCTTGGGAAAAATGTCACATGACTCACAAGTATCATATGATTAATGGACAAATGGACAGATTATTAACCTGCCATTCCAACACATTAAAGCTTGGTTGGAGTGGTACAGATAAAACAAATTACTATCCGTAACTATCTGAACAGAATGTGTCTAGACTTTATTTTGAGATTTTGATATGCTTAAATTTCCAAAAATGAGAAACTACAAGCTTTGCATTTGTGATGTTTCTCGGAATATACAGGAGTTTACTTTATGCGAGAGGTGAGAATAACTTTACTCTAACTCCTTACAGAGCACAAAGTTTGAGATGATCATTTTCATGTGTCTTAGTGTCACCCAATTCCACATGGCATTGCTCTCAACTAGCTGAAGGAACTGAAAACCGTGTTTGTGTGTGTTTGTGTGTGTTTGTAGATGGGTAAAGCTGCAGCTCTGTTGGGTATGTCCACCTCCTACATTGTCCCAGTGAAGAACTACTCGTCAGAGTTGGACCTGGATGTGAACACTGATGTGCTTCTGCTTAGTGCTGTCGACCACATCCTGCAGTATGCCAACCTGTATTTCCAGGACAATACACCACAATACATGGGGCCATAGATTGACGACAACATTTGATTGAACATGATTTCTGAGCTTTTGCGGCGTGTCTTTTAAACAACATTAAGAAAGTCATCATTGACCTTAGTCAAAACGTTGCTTTCTTATTATGTTTTTTACTAAATTCTAATGGACAAAATTGAATAAATCAAAATAAAATCAGAAGTCTGGTAAGTGTGATCTGTGCTTCTGTCAAGGGCTTTGGTGCTCATGCAAGAACCTTACTTAAGACAATGCAGGACTTCCGGTGTTTAAAATTAAACGCTTTCAACAAATGAGGAAATGAAATTTAAGACACATCTGAGAAGGAATAGAGGAGCAATCGAAAATACAGTTTTATTTTATACAATGTGTTTGGACATTTGACTCAAGAAAAGAAAGTATTTTAGAGTTAAAACAAAGGAAGAATAAGTGTTAATATGTGTGTTGTAATATATGTCTTGAGAACAACATTTTTTTTGATTCCCTCATATTATTGTCCATTATTGATCAAATACTTTTTTAAAGACAAAACCAAATAAACTAGGTCACAAACAACTCATTTCTCTTAGGGAATATATGGTATAAACATTACTGGGTTTGGGAGGGGTGCTGAATCTGACACACACACAGACACATATACTGTATATACGGATGGAGTTGACTCCCGGATTACAGATAATAAGAAAAAATATTAATTAGATCAAATCTGTAGTGGCTTGATATGTATGCGAATCTACGGTATGTATGAAATAAAATATAAATCTGGGATGAGAAAAATTTAAAAGATCCTCCCACTGTGTCATGTAAACCCATCACAAAGGGAAAAAAGTTGTTTAAGTGGGTAATATGTTTAAGATCATTGTTTTCTAAAAGTTGTTTTTGCTCTTCAACAGAAACCACAGAACTAGAAAGCAATCATTTATTGTTGGCTGAAATAAACAAAGTCAATACATAAGTCATGGATCCCATTAGCTGGTGAAGTAATTTGGCAAGCTAGCCAAATAACATATCCACTCAGATAGTATTTTGCTAGCGATAACTTTTGTTATCCCTTTCCATGATATCGGTGCATTTCCTCCAGCGGAGCTGCTCGGTGGCGACCAGCGAGCGGACACCGGCCGTACTAGGAAGACGACAAACTGGCAACTGAGTGCAGACCACTGTGGATAATGAAGAAGCCCAAAGCTTGACAAGGTTTTTAGATGAATAGCTTAGGGACAGCGCACATTTAGATTGAACTTAGTGTGTTTTCTTTTAAATAGTCTGCAGTGATGATGTCATCGTATCCGTTTCACGGGAAAACGAAAGTGAAAAGTTGTGACCGACCCTGTCAAGGCAGCTAAAATGTAACTTCAACTTCCAGTAATCACCTTCAAAATAAAACAGTAAAATTTAGACCAAAGGTGGAGAAATGAAAATATGGAAAACCTTTAAGGTGGAATTAAGGCGGAAGCGCTCTTTTACTCTTTTACTTTGAAGGTAACACCCGGTCATGTTTAGACTGAATGCCTGTCTGCGAGTCTGCTGCATCAAGTGACTTCTTGGAAAGTGAGTGAGCTGCGTTTTCCTGACATTTTTCAAAGGAGATAAAACTGAAATATTCGTTTTTAATACTTTTGCTATACATTAAAATGAAGTTGTTACTTATTAGAACAGTTGTGATGTATTTCAAGTTACTCATATTATAAGACTGATGTGTCAATTTAGGCACCTGATGTTTAATTTAAATGCTGTATGGCTGGACCTGTGCCTATAACTGACGGCTGTTTAACTATTAAGCTTTATCTTGATTGTCTTTAGCCTTGACGTCTTTTAAAGAGGTAAATCAAAGTAAAATGGTGACTGTTCAGTTTCAATTCAATTAGACATTATTTTGTTAGATACTCTGAAAAAAAGTCCATATTTTGTTCACTGCCTTTACTTTAGACAGTATTTTGTAAAGAGAAAATGTTTTGTAAAATATTAATATGTCCTCTGAAGAGTTGAACCACAACTCTGTGTCAACAGAACATGAATGTGATCAGTACAGAAGGCTAGATGTAACAATATTACATGAATAGCAATAGTAATTTAGTAGTTATATAATATTTGAAATGAATTAATTCAATTAAATTAAATTTAATTTATATAGCACCAATTCATAACAGCCGTTATCTTATTGCACTTTTCCTATAGAGCAGGTTTAGACTGTACTCTTTGTAATATTATTTACAGATAGACCAAAAAATTAGCAAACACTTGGCCAGAGTGGCAAGGAAAAACTTATTTTGACAGATATAACGACTGCGATATGATTCACGATTAGTGGGAATTATCATTTTTGCATCATAATTTTCATTTTCATGGAAAAAACAGTGAATAATGTGATGTGCCATTTTTTGGGGTCTGTATTAACGTATCCTCCAGATGTTTTCTTACATCTGGAGAACAGGATTTGTAGGCCAGGGCATCTCTACAACACTACAGTATTTCATTATAATGCGGTTTTGTCACACATTTAAAAAACTGCAACTTCTACAATTTGCATATTGCACTTGGCCATATTGCGATTTCGATAATATTGTGATTCATTGTACAGTCCTACTCTCCAGGATGGATAGAGTCGTTGTTGCAATAGGGGAGGGGGGAGCTTCTGGGGTGGGCAGTTGTGGTAAGGCCCAGGCCCCTGCTGAGGTGGATGAGGTTGAGTTGGTGGGCTGGAGCTGGTGAATGGAGTCATGGGCGATGGTTTCAGGACTGTCCCATTGTCTCTCACAGCAACAGTAAAACTCATTCAGTTGGTTGGCCAGAATTTTAAAATAATGGTAATTTAATGGTAGTGATAATATTAATCACTAACATTACATTACCATTAGACCATTACCCTATACTATGTTATATAGATCTTGATTTATCAGGTGCTGCAAAGCCAGGGTCAAATGCCAGATACATTTAATTTGGGAAAGCTGTTTTAGTGTCTCAACCTGGAACCTAAATCATGCTAAATGAGTCCTGTTTATCCCATGGGTCAATTAATCTCAAATTAGATACATGGCTTAAAACCCAAAACAGCATTTATCTTTAATGCAACTGTTTCTGTTTTATATTCAGACACCACATTAAGTGAACTTAAGACTCCAGACGGTCAGGAACTTCAGCAGAACAACCATCTAGCATGAACCCCAGACTAACCAGGAGCCAACAGAGAACAATCTGCTTCCAACTGGGAAGTGTCAAGCTACAGCTGCTGTACAAGGCCAGCATCCATGGATTCACCGGCGCAGCCTTCCACCAACGATGTGACAACCGCTGTCCCACAGTGTCTGTGGGCTATAACGCCTCTGGTTATGTGTTTGGAGGCTACACCAAACAACCTTTCAGTCAGTCTGGACAGTACGTGGCTGATGACCAGGCCTTTCTTTTCACCTTCAGTGGAGAAAAGCTCCTCAAATATCCGGTCACGAGTCCCACCTATGCAGTGAAAATGATAGGTACCTGTGGTCCATATTTTGGAGAAGCATTGGCTCTTGTTTATGGAAACCAAGCAGTAGCCTATTGCAATCCAGGGAATTATTACAACATCAATGCTGCAGAAATGCATGGTAACAACCTGAACCTGACGGACTGTGAAGTCTATCAAGTGGAGGGTAAGTTCTCGCTCAACAACCAAATATTGATGCTAAGCATGTTTCAAACAGATTGTCTGTTACATAAAGCACAAGGCAAGCCTCCTCATTATTGTTTCTGTCACAGTCCTGCAACTGATTACCTATTTACAAGAGCATTTAACTTTTCCTTTTTTTTGTTAATCATAGATTGTTGCACTTAACTCAATTGAAGCTTTTCTCTAGAAAATACCAATGATATGCGTAATTTGTTGTATTTTGTTATGCCAGGATAAACACAAAGAACAAACACCGTCAATTTGGTTATCAGAAACCTGACTTCATTGTAAAAGTAGACCTGTCCAGATTTACGTGGATACAACACACCCGGTCTGAACAGGGCCAATATCTACCTGTACTCTCCTCAAAATATTCAGTTGAACCTTCTAAGTGAAATCCATAAATTCAGATAACCCAGACACTTAATGGATAGCTCTAATTTTCTATTTACTACTAACTGACAAATAATAAGTGTGATCTGGTAATTTGAATGATTTGAATGCTCTTTTCTTGCTTTGCTGCCTGTCCTCGTGACTACTTCACTTTTTAATGGGCTTCTCTGAGGGATGGTTATCTTTAGATTGAATTAGTGATCACTTTAATCCATGTTTCATAACTACAGAAGACAAATGTTAGAAATTATTTAGGATGTATTTTGTTAATGTTTACTATGTAACAAATTGAAATTGAATGGCTGGATTATATTTGAATAAAATTGGATAATATTCTTTTCTTAAAGCTGTTTTTGCTCTTCAACAGCGACGCCAGAATTTGAGAAGCCATGGAGGCCGGTGGTCTGGGAAAATGAGTAAGATGGATGGGGAACAAGTTTGCATCATATAATGCTATTACTGTACTATTCTTAAATATATTATGGAGGCGCATGATTCGCTGTGGCGACCCCTGAAAGGGAACAGCCGAAAGGAAAAGAAGACTGCACCATATACAAAATGAAATTATAATAATGCATTGCCCTACATGGTATTAGAGGAGGATGTAATGAATGTGTTAAACACATACACCATGTGTGTCCATGATGTATGATGTGCTTGGCTTTGCACAAATAATGCCGGTGACACCCAGATTAGAAGCAGCTGAACTAGTTGAACAAGCTCGCTGTGGCCTGCATATGGATCCACCCAGTTACATTTAATTTAACTGGGTGGATCTGACCTGGGTAGGTCAGATTTATGGTTAGGCAACTATTTATTTAAAGAGCAGTGCCTCAACGAGTCATATACACATTTGCTACCTTTACAGTCAAATAATTGTTTTTATAAAACTGCTCTTGTCTCATCAGGAAGAGGACAGAGATGATGGACATTATTAAGCTCTACTCTCCCACAGTCAGCTCTGTGTCCCAGGCTCGGGTACTGCTCATTGGACCAGTTGGAGCTGGAAAGTCCAGTTTCTTCAATTCCATCAACTCTGTATTCAGAGGCCATGTCACCAGCCAGGCCATCGCTGGCTGCTCTACCACCAGCCTCACCACACAGGTTAGTTCCTGTGAGGGCTGCAACAATCAGTGCATTCACTTTTCTTCATTTCATGTCATTATAAAATGTAAATCTTTGTTTCTTTTCCTACCAATATTCAGCCAAAGCTAAGCAATAATAATACATTATTACTACTATGATTATTACTATTCTGATAACTTGAAAACAGATGATAAACTGAACTTTGAGGAGATTGTTTTTTAAACCTTCATAGACACATCTAATAACATGTGTTCCACCACAGCACCTCCTATTCCAGTGAAAAATGCCCTTTGGGATTGTGTTATAAAAGAAAGCTAATGAAAAAATAGTAAAGCTAACACAAATCCAAGCTTGCATCAATGATTTTCACCATCCACATTCTTGTGGGATAAACTCTTGTGTATTACCTGACAGTTTCGCACCTACTCAGTGAAAGCTGGACGAGGAGGAAAACCTCTGCCAGTCATCTTGTGTGATACCATGGGACTGGAGGAAAGCACGGGGGCGGGGCTTGACGTGGATGATATCATCAGCATCCTCAAAGGTCACCTACCAGACAGTTATCAGGTACAGCTTTCTGTTACATTCGCAGGACAACGAACACATGATGATGCACTGGTTTGGTTCTTGTTGTTTTTGTAACACAAACTGTCCTTTTCCTTCCCCTGTATGACTCAGTTCAACCCCTCCACTCCTCTGCATTCGGAGGCCTACGGCTATCGTAAGTCTCCAGGGCTCAAGGACCAGATCCACTGTGTGGCCTACGTCATTGATGCCTGCAAGATCTCCATCATGCCCACAAAGCTGGAGGACAAGCTGGATGCTATCCGCAGGAAGATCAACCAAATAGGTAAAAAAAAATGATCTGGTTAAAGTGATGGCCAGAACTATACAAAATATAAGACTCATTTTGTTCCCTGTAACAGTATACACATTTTTGTTTTGTTTTGTTGGTTTGCAGGGATTCCTCAGCTGGTCCTGATGACAAAAGTGGATGAAGCCTGTCCTTTTGTTTCACAGGACATTAGGAATGTTTATAGGAGCGGCTACATCAAAGAAATGGTGAGATCAACTTTTAATTCACCCGTAGAATTTTAGTCTAAAAAAGGAAATAATAATAGGCT
Source organism: Coreoperca whiteheadi (assembly GCA_011952105.1). Lineage (NCBI taxonomy): Eukaryota > Metazoa > Chordata > Actinopteri > Centrarchiformes > Sinipercidae > Coreoperca > Coreoperca whiteheadi. The sequence goes on along the minus strand of CM022489.1, from coordinate 10,435,569 downwards.
TGTTTGTTTGAATTTTGGATTGTTAGTTTTGGAGGATATAGACCAGACGGTAACATGAAATATATCTGAATTTCATTTAAGTTTGTTTTCTTATTCAGTTCCCTTCTTGTCAGTTTTTTTAATATTTCACTTTATATAAACGTGTTCTCCTCCTCTGTGTTCTTTAGCAAACAGCGTTTCGTTAATTGAGTACTACTGAGACAGTAATGACTCAGTTATACTGTAATAAAGTTCTTGTTGAATTGTAATGGATGGTCATAACCTACTAAAAATACAAAACATATAACAATCAACCTTTCACTGTAATGCAAAAAAACCCTAGAAACTACCCTCATCTAAATCTTGTTATTCTGCTTCTGTAATCTAGATGAAGGAGGTCAGTGCTCGGCTCGGTGTGCCATTGTCCTGTGTTGTTCCAGTGAAGAACTACAGCGAAGAGTTGGAGTTGGACCTGAACTGCGACATCCTGCTGCTCACTGCCGTCATTCAGATTCTTCGCTTTGCTGATAATTACTTCGATGAGCTCAGTGACCGAGTCAGCAACTCTCAAACTTGAAGAATAGTAGGAATTAGCACAGCAGATGTTCATTTCTTGTCCAACTGTAATGAAATGTCCCCCAAAATGACCCATCATCCAGCAGGTGAACACTTCTGGTACAGGCTCACTGTAGTAAAAGCATGAGTTCAACAGCCTAGACTATCCCTCAGAAACGTCTGCTGCATTTACATCATTTATCATAATGAGAAGAACAGTAAAACCTACCTTATTCCAACATTCATGCATTATTCTCATTATTCTCTCTATCTCTAACCCTGACCAAACTAATAGAAATGAATACAAGTCAATAATGGTAAGCTAAGGTCTTGAGCCTGGAATCAGATCACAATTCAAACACTTAGTAAGTAAAACAGGTACATATTGCACTGACCACATAGCTATCAATTACATTTGTTTTCTCTAATTATACTTTTTTCGCTTCCACATTACTCATGATTATAGAAACTTTATACGGTTGATTATGTATAAACAGAATCTGATTGAATGAAACTGAGACAAATAATGTAAAGAATTACACAAAAACATGTCATATTTATGTCACCCAGATTTTGCAGTAGCCACTAAACATCATGCATGCTGGTACAAAGTCTTACAGTTTATACTCTATCTGTATACCGAACGGTATGAACGTTTCCAGTTATGTCATTTTAGTCCCTGTTTGTTTTTTTCCATCAAGCTCTGTAGTAATAAGTCCTTTTCTCTAGAGTATTTGATGCCAGGAAAACAACTTTCCAGTTTCTCAGATGTTTTTATTGGCAGATAAAATCATCTTTAATGTTATGTTGCACCTTATGTATAATCAGCTTGTGATTCTAGTTGTCTCAGTGACAATAAAAGCTATTTCTGCCAAGAAACTTGGAACAATTTAAATGTCTTCATTAAAAAGAGAATAGAGAATCTACATCGGAATTCCTATGTAGATCCTTTATTATTCCAAACATGAATAATTCCAATCAGTAATCTGCTGTTCAATAAAAGCTAGAAGTGCATGAATGAACAGAAAAAAACGGAAATTTATTAATGCAGGTCAGACAGTTACTGTACAGCAAACAGTGTTGGAGTCAGCACAGCCCCTCCCCTGTGTAACAGGACTGTAGTATTACAGCAGACTGTAAACTACACAACACACATCACACCTCTATCCCGACTCACCGCCTGCTTTTGAATCATTGACATTAGCTGTGATTAGAGTGGATTATAAATTGGCAGCTGTCCTCTGAGCGACAATAATCATCAGTTAAAAAATAATTAAGCTCTTTTATCAGACTGTTATTAAAACAAACAAACACCCACACACATCTTGAAATAGTGTTTAAAATATCCATTTTGCTTTAGTGCACATAAAAGTCGGGGAGCTCTCTCCAACTTGGGCACAGTTTACAATAAACTGTTTGTACGACTTTGTAACTGTCACACGTGACCAAGAAGAATGATGCACGATAGTAAAGAAGGAATGTCCTGGAAACGCAAAACACACCTGGAAATGATATTGGTGCATTTCCTCCAGTGGAGCTGCTCAGTGGCCACCAGGTGGTCTTACTGGGAGGCTCCTGGTGGAAATGTGTGAAACAGGCTGCTGAAAATGATATTCAGCCGTTCTGTTTATAAGATCAGATGACATGGCTTTTGGTGAGGTTGGTTCAGGTCATTGGGAGCACAGAGGAAGATCACTGGGACGGAGCAGAGGTGAGGCTCTTATGGCACAGCTGACGCCCTCCAACATTTTCAAACAGTCTGATGGCTTTCCTCTCATCAGCCAACGGCTTCAGTCATCAACAGAAAAGGCAGCCAACTTGAAGAAGAAACCATTTCAACTTCAACCGCTTGATTTACAGTGCAGAACACACACACACACATACCCAAAATCACACACTCACACAAACGAGTACACATGGGCTTGGTCAGAGTCCAAAGGCTGATTTCAGTGACAACCAGAGTGGAGAATAAAGCAGGACATTTGGCACCTTCACTGCAAATCTCTGCCTGCTAACACAGCACTGACATGCATTCATGTTAAAGGCAAACACAGAGCTTTTGGCTAATTGTGTTTGTCAACTTAGTGCAAAGACATCAAAATCATATTTGTGTCCTAATATCACTGGCTGTGGTCCTCACACTTACTGTAGATATTAGCAACTAGTAAGGTAATAAGTATGAAGTATTAGCAAGGCACGGTGTTTTTTTTTCTTTTCTTTTAAAGTAAAAATAGCTCATGTATTCAGTTAGATCTTTTTAGCTATTTTACAGGGGGCACCTTCCCTTGCTAAAGATAAAGTAATCCGGTGTAACTAAAGTGAGATGTTAATTTTCAAGCATATGTGAATTGACTTACTTCTGACAGAAAATTGTCAGACTGACCTACCTCATCTTACTATTGAACTTTAGACCTGATTTAAGCTCTCACTTTCAAGAGACTACTAGTTGACGGGTGTCATTCAAAACAGTTTATACTGAAGAGTTAGCGCTGAGCAAAACAGCCAACAGTCCAATATGGACACACAGGGGAGATGTAGGTATCCACATGCTGTTCTCATTGTATAAAGAATTAAAAAGTGTGTTTTTTTTTAACCCAACAAAGGGCAAAGAAGGTGTTGGCACAGCCGTGCAAATGGCCTCAGGACTGTTTGGCAATGATGGGGGAATAATGAAACTTAATCTTGCTATGCAACAGATACTTTAGAGCCTAGCCTGCATTATAAAATGACCTAATTTAATGCACTGACTCTTGTATCTACAGTGAATTTTGACTTTAACAGGTATGAAGGGGTGAAGACTTGTCTGCATAGCATTGCATAACAGACAGACAGAAAGATACAGTCAGTTTCTCCTTGATTACTGTGATAGTTTAACTGGCTCTTTTCAGTCTGTAAAAGAACAAATGCCAGAATGACTAACTAAGACTGTTTGCTGACACCAGAGAGTGTTAGTGCAACTTAAAACATAGAGATTTAAAAACTTAAATTACACACCCAAGGTCAATCTGTAGCTTGTACATTTTTAAAAAACATTTTGGAGACATATGACTACGTATCACTGAGATTATAAAAAGGACGAAGCAGACACAGAAAGGGTAAAGAGAGCCCATTTCTGTTGTGATCACAGCTAACCAAACCAGAAAGAAGAAGCATGCAATGAAATACTTACAGTCAGGAACTGGAACTGGGATTTAAAAACACAACCTTCAGTGGTATATATTTAGGGTAACATTACACACACTGAGTGAGTTCAACTCATGACTGAAAAAAACAGTCGGGACATTAAGCACATTACGATCTCTACAGGTTGTCACCTTGATTCTTCAACGTTTGGACTCGACCAGATCGATCACACACTGTGCTTACGTCAACATCTAGAGAGATGACATTCAAATTCCAAACAGTAAAAAAAAAAAAAAAAGCATTAACATAAACTTTTCCTTGCATTTTTTTTCTCTTAAAGAACTGTACAAGATTATTACAAAAATCAATAATTAGTTATACACATTTATATGACAACATTGTTTATGTTATATTACTATAAAGAAATACAACTTTTTGTTGTTGTTCTTGTTTAAGACTCTGAATGCAGTATTCCTTTATCAGAGTGCTGTGGCTTTGCTGCGCTGAAGATGGTTTAATGTAGATCATTATATTTTTTCTGCAGTAAACCTGTCATATCTCTGCAGCTGTAGCACTATCACTGAAAATACTGTCCAAATTGTGAGGACAGTGTATGCAGGTTGTCTGGCCACAAGGTGGAGCTAAATTATTGACCTACATGAGGGATGCCATTGTGTGAGTTAATTCAGCTTTTTGATGATGAGGTTTAAGAGATCAAACTCAGAATCAACAGTATCAGGAACGAGCACTGAACTTTAAATCAACTTCAAGCCTCACTGATGCTTCACCGTCACCTGTGAAACAGAAAAGGTCAACAGTCACTTTTTAGTTCACTCAAATGTAAAATAAAGAAAGACAGGTGGCTGGTCCAGTACCCCGCCTGTTTCTTCCCTCATCTTTTCAGCTATTTGCAATCCAAGAAGCAGGCGAGCTCTGCTTTTCCACCGGCTGAAAAAGGAATACTGCATTTCTCCGCTGCTTGTTTCTTCAACGTGTGTTCCTCAGCTCTAGTGTGCATCCTGCAGGGGACAGCGAGATGAAGGGAGGGTCGTCTAGGCAGGGCCCTCCTTTGGAGAGGACGGGGTCTGGGATGTGGAGCTGGAGGAAGAGGAGGCAGAGCTCTTCAGGGAGCCCAGAGTCTTGCTAAGCCAAGAGTTCTTGGCCGCCTGGATCTCGTTCATCAGGACTCCCCGCTGGTGCTCGAGCTCCTGCAGAGTGACAAGAAGAGCAGAGAGGAGTCAGCAAGCGAGGCACTGAGGAGGAAAGCACTTGTGAATGCATTCTCTCTTGTAAGTTCATCTAACACACTGCCCTTTGTCATGTGGCTGTGCACGTGACATCCAGACCATCCAGCAACTAAACATATCTCCAATCATACATGAGCACTTTATGACAACTGACAATTCAATTTAGCAACAATCTTTTCGATCCGCCTGTGTATTCCAATACACTTAATGTGTGTATCCATGTGTCACATCCATGGTTGCAAGTAGTTTTATTATGGGGTGGGTTCAGGTGTTATTGTAGGTACTGCATCACGTCTTTATTATGTTATGTTTTTACGATTAGGCCCCGGTCAGACAGCGCTTTTTGTAGGTTGCAAAACACGAGGCAGCCTTTTTTGTTAAAGCCTTAAAAACAGCAGCTTGCTGCGTTTTTTTAATTGTTGCTAAGCAACCACCGAATCACCTGTCCTTCGCCTAACAGTGATTTTGCTGTGACATAAACTCACAGATCTGTATCTCTCAATTCATCCGATTGGACAATGGGGAAAAAACGCAAATGACATCGGGCACTTTTCTGCTTGATGATCCCTTAACTTTTCATTTAGCGCCATCATCAGGCCAATAATTGAATTTGTCCAATACTTTGGTTTATGACCAAATATTCAGCAAAACTAATGAGATTCCCATTATGTTTATTGTTAATTAGCGTTAGCAAGCTAAAATGCTAAACTAAGATAGTGAACATAATAAACATAGTTGCTAAACATCAGCATGTTAGCATGCGGCTCTAAATGCAGCTATACCTAAATAAAGCCTCACAGGGCAGCTAGCATGGCTGTAGACTCTAAACCTTTCTTTTGTTACTGTACTGAATGAGCGGTAAAGTCAGTTACAAATAAAATTATAACTTATTATATGTATTTCCTTTAAAACTGCTCCTACAGACTTGGTATACTGCCCTGCATCCCTGCTGCAGTTATTATTATTGTTATTGATATCACTGTCCCTCCCTGGTGCTGCCGACCTGGATGCGGCACTTGGCCTCCACTAGTTGCAGTTTGGTCTGGGCCAGCTCCAGCTCCAGATGCCTCAGCTGCTCCTTCAGTCCGTCCTTCTCCTCATCCAGTGGCTCGGTGGATGTCTTGTCCCTGCCGGGGGACGACGCCTGGAGGGACCCCAGGGTGCTGAACAGGTCCCTACAGTGCTCACAGCCCATTACTTTACTCTGCAACGGCACACCGACACACACGTATGTTAGCAAAGGTTGGTGGGTGAACACACTGTACAGACATTGAAGTACAGGTTGGAGCAGACACATCTCAATGCTACAGTACAAACAAGCGCTGTGCTAAAGCAGGACAACACATCTGGGGTGGCAGAATCTAGTGTTCTGCCACTAGATTGTTATGCAGTACGTGAATATAATATTCTTGGTTGTTTATACTGTATTTCTTACAAGCAAAAACATCGCACACTCTTAGTCCTGATGCAAAATCCATGTATTCAGCGTGTTCATCTTTGTGAGAGCATTATGCCCTAACAAAGACCTTGTGATCAAAACGGTGGATAGATATTTTGTGCATGGGGACTTAGGGTGTGTGATCCATCTTTTTCTTAGATTTTGCCTTGTGGGTGGCCATGACCTCCCAAGCAGACAAATTCATAACTGTTTATTATTGATTATTACTGCCATGCTCTCATTGCCCAAGAGGTTAAATTTTCACAGTTCGTCCATTTATGGTGATCATTTAGTATGGTGTGCATGATGAAATGGATTCTGGTTATTATAGCAATATAAATGTCAGCCCATGATTGCTCTAGTGTCATGTTACCAGTGGCAGGGTCCTGTGGTAAATCAACCATCAGTGTGACATAAGTGGAAGTGTTACATTAACACTGACATATACAATATTTCTCTCCTGAATACTTGTGAATGATCCCTCCCTGTGTTGATACACTGTCACACCCACAAAGAGCAACATCACACGTTTTGCAAGGGCTAAAAGAGCAGCGTGGGATGATTTGTGCAATCAGGGCCTTTATGGTTGTGACAATGTACCAACCTGGGCTTGTCCAAACTGAACTGAAAGACAGAACACAGTACAGACCTGCGAATTCCTTTGTTCTGTGATGCAACATATTTTGACTTTTGTTAGGGATTTGAAAGTCTCCTTACTTGCATCCGCTACCTTCTACAGTAGCTGTGCTTTAACAGTGTAATCTCACCCGGACGATGTCCAGCTCTTCTTTTGTTGCCGCCTGCTGTTTTTCCAGCCTGGTGCTCAGCTGGGAGCAGATCTGAAACATGGGAAGGAAGTCAGGTTTTATACGAGATGCCACATTTGAACTACAAGATAAGAGATACATGGAAGAATTCTTAGCTTGTGTTTCTCCAGGAAAACTCAACTGGGCAGTATGATATTCTCCAACAAAACCCTTTTTACACTCACATAGCTCTCCATATTCAAGGAATGAATTCTGTGTTCTTTGGGCTTTACCTGGTATTTACCTCAATCTTTATTACCCTGTTACTCTGTGTAAATGGATATGTTCTGTACCAGTAAAGGATGTTGCATAAATTATACAAATACAATTAAAACACAGATACATGTTTTGGTTATTACTGTTATTACTAATAATATAACCTTTATTTACAGAACACTTGTAAAAACAGTTCCAAAGTGCTCACAAAACATAAAGTAGTGTGAATAATATATGAAAAGTAAATGTACAGGTCTTTACAGCTAACACTTTGGTCAAATCTATAGTCCAATGTACTGACTGTAAATGAGGAAGTGAGTGTTGATTTTACTTTTTATTTTAAATACAGCAGATGAATTTAGGTTATTAAAACTGTCCAACCTGTTTGTATTCAGCTATGATCGCTGTGGTTTTCTTGATCTCCAGCTCAGCTTTTTCTAGCTCCCTCCTGAACACTTCCTTCAGCTGAAAGGGACAAAACAACATGACAAAATCATAAAATCATACATTAATGAGGAGGATGAGCTGACAGGTCATAACACTATGACATAATGCTTATACATATGCTGACGTCAGGGTGATAAAATAGCCTTGGTAAAAAGATCAATAATAACATTCACATATCAACTGTGCAGACCTTTTAAATTATTATGCAACCGTGGTTAAATATATACTGCATACTATGTATCAGGCTCTCTTTAAGGGCTCATAAAAAAATAACTTTACCAATATTGACCACATTGGTGATCAATAGTCACCACCACTCACTCACGTAGATTTTGACGACACTCGACCTCAAACTCATTTAGTACATGAGCACAGAAGATGTTGTGTTATAGTGAAATATGCGTTTTAAAGATGCTTTAAATGTTCAAAAATAGGACTTTTTGTTGAATGTTTCATTAAGTTGCTGATCAATACCAATTACACAACTACTGAGTATCATTTTAAATGGTGATATATTACCTATTTTGTAGACAACTCTGGATTTCTGCTCTAATTACCTTATTAGACTTGCTCTACACTTATTCTGTTGTGACAAGGTGATTTATAGCCATTATAAGCCATCTGCATTTTCTCTGTATTGACAGAAACTGATTCAATTAATTATTGTCATTAATTACTAATTGTGCCTTTCAATGGCATTTTAAGTATTTATAACCAAACATAGTGAAGCCATTAAGTCAACCACACAGGAGAAACATACTGTGTTGCCTTAAAAACATTTTTGTCAAATTTCTGTTTTTAACAACAAAATACAGTAACACAAACAAAGCTTTGACCACAAAGATCATTGGGCCAAGTGGCCAACAGGGCCCGTAGTTGATGAAGGCAGGGCTTAACCATCGTAATGCGATGAGGGTAAACAGAGGGCAGATGTTACCTGAGCCGTCTCCTCCTCCTGCCGTCTCTTCTCCTCCTCCGTCTCCACCAGACGTTGCTTGGTGCTCAGCAGCTCTTTGTTCAAAACATCGGCCTTGTCTTCTGCCTGAGTGCACGAACACGAACAAACACACAGAGACCGTTCACTTTACACTAAATCTGCAACTGTAGCACAGTGCCATGTTCTCACAACCACCAAAGTGCACCAACACATGCAAACCCAGACCAAGTAGAAGCAACGAGAAGTTCGCTAATCACAGATTTTGGATTTAATGCTGACTTGATGCACTGGAACATGAGGACTTTTATAATGTGTACTATTAATACAGTTCTAGAGATTCCCACTGAGAACCGTCCAGTACAGCCGCAGTCCTCTAGATTTGTTTGGTGAAATGTTTATGAGCACCTCAACAATAGCTGTTGAGGAAGAGTGTTTAATATCAGGGCTTTCTGCTTACACCTACATTTATCTGTTTATGTTGCTGTCAGAGTAAGGGTTTTTAAATCAGCTCAACGTCTGAAATTTCGCTGCTAAAAAAGTTGCTGGATGCAGCGCATTTCCAAAAGCATATTCGTTTGACTCATATTTATGGAGGACTAAAAGTGCCAAAATGAAATAAATAAATACACCATTAAATAATTACTTAAATGTGTCATTAAATAATTAAAATACCAATTATTTCAATATTTCCATTTCCATTTCATGATTTACATTTCCATTTCATGGTCCTGTGTTGCAGTGCTTCATGAATTGTCAAACTGTCAAACTCGCCCATCAAAGTTGGTAGGCGGATCCTGACACCTGATTGGTTACCCTGCGCATCAAATCAAGAGAAATCAATTCCAGATAATGGATCGATGCATAGCTACTTCCAATACACTGGATGGCGCTCTTCGCCTCTAATGTTGGTTTAGATAACTATTAAACTAAACTTTACCGCCAAGTCGAAACCTGCTAACCCCTAACGTTGAGAACGCCAGGACAAAATGGCTAAAAGTTGCCCGGAGCTGCTGCGAGAAGCAGCTAATTTAATAGAAGAAGCTCTGAGCAAAACTCCTCCAGCTCCGGCGGCTCAGTCGCAGCAGAACCCTGCCGCTTCAGCATCAGCTAGTAGTGGCACTTCCAGGTGAAGCTGCCAGGCAACTGTTGCTGTTATCGATGAGAATGGACAGCTCATGTTAGATGTTTCGGAGATAAAGTCAGAGAGGCCAGATTGAGGTGGTTTGGACATGTTCAGAGGAGAGACTGTGAATATATTGGTAGAAGGATGCTGAGGTTGGAGCTGCCAGGCAGGAGGTCTAGAGGAAGACCAAAAAGGAGATTTATGGATGTAGTAAGAGAGGACATGAAGTTAATTGGTGTGAGTGAAGAGGATGCAGAGGACAGGGTTAGATGGAGGCGCATGATTCGCTGTGGCGACCCCTGAAAGGGAACAGCCGAAAGGAAAGAGACTTCAGACCAAAGCAATGGATCACACTAGATTAGCGTTAGTCCCACCCACTGACTTTGAGGGGTGAGTTTGACAGTTTGACAATTCATGAAGCACTGCAACACAGGACCATGAAATGTAAATGTAAATATTGAAATAATTGGTATTTTAATTATTTAATGACACATTTAAATAATTATTTAATGGTGTATTTATTTATTTCATTCTGACACTTTCAGTCCTCCATACATATTATGCTTCGCCTTCTGCATATATATGTATATATAATAAAAAACAGTGTTGGGAACAAATACTACATATAAGCACAACCTAAGCAAATAAATAAATCCAGCAACGGACCACATCAGATTTAATTTGATACAAAGTAAAGCAGATTATATTGTAGGGCTGAAAACGTCCTGTGGAGGTGCTGTTACCTGGTCAAGGTCGTTCCGAAGGGCAATCTTACTGGTGACCAGTTCATGGGCCAAGTCGTCATTCTCCTGTTCCAGTCGCATACTGGCCTCCTGAAGACGACGGTTCTCCCTCTGGACAAACACACCGATAGTTGGATAATGTATTAGTGCCTGTAATGTCAATCCAAACTTGTAAAAGAATCACGTGATAGACGCGTGACAATGCATTTAATGTAGTTTATTCAATGAGCTTTCTAAGAACTATATCATATGTCCAAAAGTCTAAAAGCTTTTTCCAACAACAGAGAAGAATCTAACTCCGAAATTACATGCACAGTTTAAGAAAAGAAGAAGCTTTTATTGATCAGGAAAAGGCAGCAGTCGCTGTTCTATTTGTTTCATATAAGAATTAATTTTTGCAGCCCTAAAAACCTAATAAAGCTTCCCCCTGTCCACCATACACACCAATGCACACAGACACACTCCACATCATCTTAAAGTCCCCATTGTAGACCATGAGTGGAGTCTCATGACTACGGGTCTGCCTGTAAACAGTCTCACATGACGGCCATGCCTCAATGGAACGAAACAGTTGTCACGGCTACGAGCGGCCCCCTGACCCTGATATCCTGTCACTTTAACAACGATGGCCTCTTCTACGCCCAATTAACTTCACACACACGCACACATAATATAAATAAATGGTATAGTTTGTAATAGAGCACCTCTTATATAATGATGCAAGTTTAAATAAGCTGATCAAAAAGGACAAATGCCCCTGAACGTCACATAGACACAGTCAGTCACATGCTTTGGAGACAGTTTGTATGCCACTCATGAGATTAAATCAATCACTTCCTGTGAGCAGAGAAGTGATGTGTTTAATTTGGGCAAACAGAGGAAAGACCTACATCTTCTTAGTTAATGTAGATGGGAGGTTCTTCTCTGCTGCAGCCGTCCATACGCCGCGTCTATACTGATTAAACATCTGCGTCTTTATCCTAAAATCTTGCATAGCCCACCTTTTAATATCTTGCCAAAAGAACTACGCCAGTCAACATTGCCAATTTATGTTAATCTGAAAAAAACTCACATCATCGTTTAAGATTAGTAAAATCCATACGCATAAGAACCTGTACAAAATCTCTCACATTTGAGTCTTTGTTGGAGTTGCAGTCCACAGTCACAACAGCGTCTTCACGTCGAGCCTCCAGCAGCACTGACTAAACTTTAACACATGATCGGGACAGGAGTTTCCCTTCTCTGTCTGACACTTCCCATCCTCATTCTCTCTCCCTCTTCTTTCCTTAGTTTTTACAGTGCTTTTTTAAATTATTTTTTATTAAGATAAACATTGAAAGCAGCCAAGAAAAACTACAAGTGGCCAAAAAAGTCACACAGATTTTACACATATAAAGCAAACGAGACACAAAACACACACCCGAAAGAACACAACACAGTGAGTACATACCTAAACCTGGAGTATGAACCATATGAAAAAGTTGAATTGTTGAATTACAGTATGCATAGTAACAAGTAAGTAACTAAAATCCAAAAAGTAATTCAATAAATTTCACTTCAATAAAAATTTGATAGAAGATTTTACCCTGTGCTAGTTTACATCAATCCTGCTTTGTCTCCCTTTTGTCTCCTTGCTCTGGAAGAAAGTCTTTCCACTGGCTACAGAGGAGATGGCTCTGGTCCAAAATCTTATCTACAATAAAAGTCTTCCTTCCTTCCCTCCAGAGCTGCTGTTTACACCAACATATCACCTCTGCCTTGGGGAAAAAAACAACTACATGTAATTCTGGTGTTTTGTCTTTAGATGAACGTTTTCATGATTGTGTGTGTTTGTTATGTTTTATAATTTTTGTTTTATTTATTTTATTTTTTGTTTCTATTAATACTTATTTTATCCCCTCAATTACTACGTTTGTGATATTTCATCAAGCATCAGTTTTATTGACTAGGCCCTAGTCAATAAAACTAGTCACTAGGGAACTACTCACTGATGTGTTTAGCTAAGTAAAGGGAGGTTTCTTGTTTGTACCTGAACATTTCCACTCATTCAAGGAAACAGTCCAATGGTGGCAACACAAACTAAGAAACTTTGTTGTATACAATTGAGGACAAAGGAATTCCATTTGTCTTGCAGAGCCAGCCATGTATACATCTTGCATTTGGCTTAAATGTGGGTGGAAACGATGAAACCGCAAACCAAGTTTGAAATGTTTACACTAATCCAGTACATTCTGAAGGTGAGGATCAAAGAGAAGAGGTGTTTCTAGCAAGTAATTGCAAAGAAAATGGGAATGAACACCTGGCAGTGGCCTTCTACCACTACTACAACTAGGTGTCTCTACATATCCTGATGAAGAATTTCTTTTAAGTCAAAATACCATGGTTTAAAGGCTTTTTCACTATCAGCATCAGCAACTCGGTATACTGAGAATCATCCAGTAACAGTTTTCCTACCCGCTAAAGCAGCTGGATAATTTGCCATTTTCTTGCTAGGAAACAAAAGTTCCCTTGAAAGGGAACTTCAACGCTGCGTCAGCTGACGCTATGGGGAATGCCTTCAGCGTGACGGCCTCTGAATCTCTGTAACAACTTAGACCAATCTTGATTGGGTTTAACGTCAACACGTGACGCACGCCGGCGGAACCGGAGGTATAAAGGGAGCCGGCTTCACTGTTGTCATCAGTCTTCTGATCTTCAGCAAGCGCTCTGGGTCTCTGAAAGAAAATGGCGAGTGCGAATCGGTTTCGGCAGTGCGTGTACACACACGATATGTGTGCGGCCTGTTTGGGAAGAGAGCATGCACTAGCAGCCCTCGAGGGGGCTGGCTGTGTGCATTGTGAGCGTTTCCCGGTTAGGAAGCTCCGCTCTCGGCTGGCGCTTTTTGAGGAAGGCGGCCAGCTCTGCTCCCCACGCGGTAAGGGACTGGCGGTTGCTGAGGCATCCTGGCGACTACACTCCTGGGGATCGCAGATGGACCTTGGCGACGAAGGTGAGACAGCTTCGGCTCTTTCTTTCCCTTCATCCGCGGGTTCTTTCTCCCGCTTTCGGGATCCGGAAGCCCGCACCGAGTTTGCGGCTTCTTCCGTCCGCCATGGTGTGCGTCTTGCAGGCATACCAGGCCGATCTGCTGGACGACCTCGACGACGAGGGGTCCCTCGCATCCGAGGATGTGAAGGAGCTTCGCCGTGCGATTTGTCGCTCAGGACCACGAAAGATACGGCCCGAGCTATTGGGCGGTCCATGGCCCTGCTGGTGGTGACGGAGCGCCACTTATGGCTGACTCTGTCGGGTATTAAGGAGAGGGACAAGACCTTCCTTTTGGATGCCCCGCTTTCGCCCATTGGTCTCTTCGGGGAGGCGGTCGGCTCAGTTGTTGAGCGCTTCAGGGAGCGCGCCAACAGGCTGTGGCCTTCCAGCGGTTTATCCCTCGTCGAAAGAGGTCTCGGGCCGGAGCTGAGGGTGGACTACCTCAGCCTTCGATGTCTCGCAGCTCGTACATGCTGGCCCAAAAAGTGAGCGTGGCTCAGCGTGCCCCTCCCCAGCGGTCGAGGGGCACGTGCTTCTCGCCCGACAGGCTTCCAGGAGGAGGCCCTGAGTTGAGTGTCGGGCCTCAGAGGGCACCCCCTATCTGGGTCGAGCACATAGATGTCTCCCCATCGGGCCCTGGGGAATTCAGCCTCTTCACCCCGCCGTCGGTGGCGCTTCGGGGCGTGGTGAGTTCCATGCAACCACTGCCTTTAGACCTGCACGGCCGTGCAGCAGTCAGGCCAGAGTTGCGTCCTCTACAGAGGCCTGTAGACGTTCATTCCCGGTTAAATCCCGCCGCTTTGGCGCTTCGGGATACCGCTCTCACATCGCAGATTCGGGGGGCGGTCAGGCATGTACATGCCGATCCTCAGGGATTTCCCGTCGCTGCAGCGCTTCGGGTAACCGAGGCCGCCACTCTGGGTCCCCCAGGCACCAGCCTCGAGTGGTTGGTCCCCCTGAGGAACTTTCTGCCCGCTTGGGAAGCGTTACCCGGCGTGTCGCACTGGGTTTTGCGCACCGTCCGACAAGGCTACACGCTTCAGTTTCGGTCTCGTCCCCCGGGATTCCGAGGAATCCTGGAAACAAGGGTCGACCGAGTACAAGCACAAGTGATGGAGCAAGAAATTCATTCCCTCCTGTACAAAGGGGCCATAGAACAGATCCCCGACAGCGAGATGTATACCGGGTTCTACAGCCGGTACTTTATAGTTCCGAAGAGAGACGGTGGTCTGCGCCCCATTTCTTCGTCACCTGAACCGGCCTCTGAGGAGGTTTCGATTCCGGATGTTGACGATCCCTATGATTGTGAGTCAAATTCAGTCCGAGGACTGGTTTGTCACGATCGATCTAAAGGACGCTTACTTCCATGTCTCTGTCATTCCGGGACACCGGAAGTTCCTGTGGTTCGCTTTCTCGGGCAAAGCTTACCAATATCGGGTGCTTCCCTTCGGCCTAGCACTCTCCCCCCGCACCTTCACGAAATGCATGGATTCCGCCCTGTCTCCTCTCAGACTCCAGGGGATCCTCATCCTCAATTATTTGGACAACTGGTTGATTTTATCCCAGTCTCGTCTCCTCGCAGTACAGCATCGAGATGTTGTACTTGCGCACTTATGGTTGAGGCTCAACACGAGCAAGAGCACGCTCACTCCGACACAAAGGATTACTTTCCTAGGAGTAGTGTGGGACTCAGTCACGTTGCGGGCACAACTGTCTCCCGCACGCGTCGAGTCAATCCTGACCATGGTACTCAGGGTGCAGCTAGGCCGACATCTCACTGCACTTCAGTTCCAGAGACTGTTGGGCCTCATGGCTGCAGCATCCACCGTGATTCCGCTTGGATTGCTGCACATGAGGCAACTGCAGTGGTGGCTCAGGGATGCCGGATTTTCCCCGAGGGGCAATCCTTTTCGCCTGATCAAGGTTACACGCAGGTGCATGCGTGCCTTAGACAGGTGGAGACAACGGGTCTTCCTGACCCAGGGCCCAGTGCTGGGCATGGTGTACCACCGTCGCACACTCTCAACGGACGCCTCCAGCACCGCATGGGGCGCGGTTCTGGAAGGCCGCACAGCACGAGGTCTGTGGTTGACCCCGCATCTATGGCACATAAATTGCCTAGAGATGCGAGTGGTCTTGTTGGCCTTAAGGCACTTTCACCCAGACCTTCCGACAACACGGCAGTGGTCTCCTACATAAATCGACAAGGCGGTCTGAGGTCGCGCCCTCTGTGCAGACTGGCGCACCAGATCCTCTTGTGGTCCCAAGGGAAGTTGCTCTCTCTCAGAGCACTCTTCATACCTGGGTACCTCAATGTGGGGGCAGACATCCTGTCGAGGCAGGGGCCGAGGCCCGGAGAATGGAGACTGCACCCC
>CM022489.1:10396542-10418831 GCA_011952105.1 Coreoperca whiteheadi | reverse complement strand
GAAGCCGGCTCCCTTTATACTTCCGGTTCCGCCGGCGTGCGTCACGTGTTGACGTTAAACCCAATCAAGATTGGTCTAAGTTGTTACAAAGATTCAGAGGCCGTCACGCTGAAGGCGTTCCCCATAGCGTCAGCTGACGCAGCGTCTCGTTCCCTATCAGGGAACCATGGTTACCTACGTAACCTGGTACGTTTTGGGAGCTCTGAAAAGTTTGTAACCTGTTTACATTAAAACGTCTTGCTAAAGGAATTGGAAATGGGAATTCTTAAAAAGGCACAGTTCACCCCAAATCCAAAAATACATATTTTTCCTCTTACCTGTAGTTCTATTTATCCAGATTGTTTTTGTGTGAGGTGTCGAGATTTTGGAGATATCGGCCATAGAGATGTCTGCATTTTTTTTTTTTATATAATGGGACTACATGGTTCTCGGCTTGTGGTGCTTAAAGTGCCAAAAAATACATTTGAAAAACTCAACAGCAACGTCTCTATCCAGAAATCATGACCCGGTTACTCAAGATAATCAACAGACCTTGTTTTGAGCAGTTTTGTGTAGGAACAATTTTTTTTCTACCGATAGTTCCTGACTATTCCTTTAGGTTTTAGAAAAGGTCTGAAATAAAATAAAAATGTAATCTAAACAGCTCTAAAAGTTTCAACTCTATTCTCCCAATTTCAAAGACACATTTAGAAAAAAAGAACTGGTCCCTCAGCTGATTTAGTAAAAACAAGAATGACAGATTTAAACAAAGAAATTTTGATACAATAGAGCAAATGAAAGGACAATATGCTGACAGTTTGAGTTTGTCTCTGAATATCTGCCGCACTTCTCAATTTTTTTACCTTCTGAAGGTAACCCGTCACTTTCAGCAGGCAAAAACCTCCAACAACCCCCACGGCTGCTTCGCCCAAAAATAAATGTTAATAGATGTTTGGGTCGATAATGATAAAAGTCTGTGCTGCGTGAAAAGCCACATTTCAAGCGAGAACTGTGTCACAAATATTAACAAAAGGTACAGTTTGACAAAACAGTTGAGGATTCACAGAAGATTTCTAATCATAGAAACATGGTTAATTTTAGCCAATACTTGTGTGTACTTGTATTTTTGTTGTCCTCACTTTAGCAAATGAACCACTCTTTCATCACATACTTTAAAATATATCAAAGAGCCACATGTTTCCTTACCATCTCTGAGACTGAACACTATCTGAGAAATTATTCAATTAAAACCTACAGGAAACAAGGTTGTGCTCACATGAACACAGTGTGTGTTTTGTAATGTGTAACAAAAAAGGGGATGGGTGCATTTAACTTCCCCACCTGGTAGGGTGAATAAAACAATGTGCCACAAGTAACAAAAGTATGTGTGTGTGTGTGTGTGTGTGTGTGTGTGTGTGTGTGTGTGTGTGTGTGTACACACGTCCCACCTGGTATCGGTCGATGGGGTCTTCTTGTTGCAGCTGGCTCTCTCTCAGTGTCTGATATTCCTTCTCAAACTTCTTCAGCTTTTTGGTTGGAACCTAAAAACACCAGAAATGATGTTGACATCATTATTTTAACTTTCATGCAGCCAAAGCTGCCTGATAAAATCCCAGCCCAGTGCTTTGTGAGTGAGGGGTGAATGTGTGTTCATTTACTCTGAGAGAAAAAATTAGGGATCTGTACTGAAAGCAACATTTTGGCTTTTATTACCATAATCAGTGAAGCTACTTGCAAAAGAATAGATCATGCTCAGTAGTTGTCACTGAGATGTCTCCTCTCTGGCTCTAATTTTGTCAGTGGGATTCAAACTAGCGACCGTCTAATAGCCTACTTGTCTCAGCAATAGTGTAACCTTCTCCTCGAACACATACCACTTGACATTTCACCAGAGGGGTCAGAGGTCAGGCACAGCTAGGAGAACTGTAAGTAAGGGTGAGGTGTCATGGTCAAGGACACAGGATTTTATAGAACAACATCCACTTCTCACTTGTATGTTTATTCTACAGTACATATTGAAAAGGGTATGGCACAAATATGTCCAGATGCTGGATTTTACACAATGTGGACTTTGCTTGATGTAAGCAGTAAAAAAGCTTCAGTTTACCAACTTTAAAATAAAGTTTACAACACTGACAGAACATAAACACATAACCTTGTAACACAAGGTCAAAACTAACTCAACTATCTTTGAAAATTGCTGCTGAAATATTGTGGTATTGTGGTTTGTGCTGCACAATCTATTACTATTGCAAAGTTTATGACCGGAACATATTGCTGTATGTTTTTGCCTATATGTGCTATTTTCACACTAGATATGATGTGAAAATACAAGAGATCCACGTTGCACATACAACAAATGAGGCCTTTTACAGTACATTTGACTGTAAATCAGCCCCTCACCATTATTCTAAGAATTCTTCTCAGACAACAGAAACTTCCAGTTCACACTTCGAGCTACATGACCAACAGTCGTTCATTTCCTCCTGAGATGAAAGACAACGGAAACTGCGAAGATGTATGGACAAAGTTGTCTGATCTTGGTCATTTGCCAATGAAAGCCAACGAGATGAGTACTTTGCCTCACTGTGGTGCTACCAATGCAGTTTAATTCAGCAAACAATATGTAGCTCTTGCCTGTAAAGCACAAAATGGGAGTGATTCATGATTTAAATGTTTTGAGGTAGAATCAGTAATCCAAATGTACAAAGGACAGGATGCCCACACTGACTGACAAGTCTTTTAATATGCAACAAAAGTTATTAATCTATTTTGATACTGTTTATGTACAGTGAGCAATACTTACAAAGTGGAGTAAAACAAGCCTACTATAATTTCAATTATGTTAAGTTCCGAAAAACAAATATAGTTATTTGTATACGTCTCTTTCTTCCATTGTGTGTAAATATTTCCTTATTCCACAGCTGATCAAAAATACTGATTGGACCTGTAATCATTTCTCCAACAACATTGGGAGAATAGCTACATCTGTTGTTGGGGTTGATGGTAAGCCTAAAAAGTACACTTGCTAATTTTCATCTGTTTATTTTCAATGAATGTTGCTTAATTAAGTACTACACAGCTAGTCATGACAACTTGTTAAAACAATCTAACTTGGTGAAATCAATCAGAATCAGTTTTGAACCTGTGACCTCTCAGTTATGGCAGGTTGGATACAGAAAGGCCACAGAGAGTTGAACTGTGTTCACTGAAGCCCATCTAAGATCTTTTTTATCTCAGAAACTACCGAGCAATGCAAACACTAAACCAAACCCTGTGACCTCCTTGTGCATTTCTTTGCATCTCGGAAGTAGGGTTCACATGAAGTATCTGCCAGAACGCAGGAAATTCAGTTAGTAAGCAAACCATTATACTTTTCTGTGTGGTGTAACTATCTCTGAAATTCATTTTCAAGTAGGCATTGAGAGCTTAAGGGTCATGTAACTCCATTAACATATAAAATACTACTTTCAATCTAAGTTATGGACCGAAAACCGCCAAAATATCACCAGAGTGGTTTTAACCAAACAGCAGTGAAATATGAGACAACACTGCTGACTGACTGATATTGAACTGCATCTGTGTGTGTGTGTGTGTGTGTGTGTGTATGTGCCTGCTTCAGGTTGGTGGTAACGTTTTCTCCCTATGTGGAAACAGCGTTTCCATAGTGCCCACCCAGCTGGGGATTGCAGGTCAGTCTCGGTCACATGACCCCTCCTCTGAGACTGGCGTGTGTACGTGCGTGTCCTGTGTTTAAATCGAGTCATGTACCTGATTCACTATCATCTGGGTGCAGTTGTATGCTGTTTATTTCTTGATTTGTGTGTAATATACATAGGAAGGGATACAAACAAACTGAAGATAAAATGAGTCACTTCTTGTGCGGCACACAAGTCTTACAGGACAGTCAGTGTTTAGAAAAGCGAGTCCAAAAGCTTTCATGAATTGGGTATAGGTTGGATCACTGCCGTTTTGGAGCAATCAGAGGAACACACTGTACAGTTATCTAATAGGGAATGTCAGAGATGATTATTTTAAGCTTTATTTTAGCATTTAGCAGTCTGAAGAAGAGCATTAGCTTGAAAACATAAGTGGATGTGCCAATAAATTCTACTTAAGGAAGCTACAGTGTTTGTATTTTAGCATTTAGTCATAATATATTGTCTTCTGTATCAACTGTTGCTCTTGTGGCAAATAGATTTTCCTTCAAAATCAATAAATGTCCTTCTTTTCTGCTTGTATAACTTTTAATTAAACTCATATACTTCCTCACAGTCAGCTACAGTCTGGTGTTTACAGATCTGACACAATAATGATAAATGAAAGTAACTGTAGAACTAACTCTATTATTATCATTAATAATGGTCGTCTCTCATATATCTATGAGAGAGCTGGGTGGTCGAGATGGGAAATGACTGGAGTGTGTTGATATAAAACTACACAGTTGCAAGAACCTAAAAAAGGCGAGAGCGGGGGATATTAAACTTTAACGTTAGCTGATCAAATGATATGAAGGTATTATCAATAAATAGATCTCCTATTGTGCTGATCCCTCCTCTAACCCATATATCAAAAGCTCCATCTGTAGTTTATGGTGTGAATAGGTGGTTTCTCACTATAGGATAGTGGATGGAAAGGTCCCAGAGCAAGAAAAAACGTCTGAATTGTGTCCAGATGTTGAAGGAATGCTTAACAATCGGATTTGAGGTACACATAGAAACAGGTTCAGAGAGAAGGAGATTTGAGCAGAGTAGGGCATGCAAAGAGGTAGGGCCACAAAACAAGTTCTCCAACTGTAACCATTTTGGAGCGGCACCATGAGATGGAGACTCTTTCCAATATAACATGGTCCTTAGATTAGCAGCCAAGGAATAAGACTGGAAGTTAGGGAGAGACAATCTGCCCTGTTAACGGTGCCGCTTTAGCATCCCTTTGCATATTTGAGGGCTCTTCTCATTCCAGATAAATCCAGCTATCAATTTGTCCATTGACATAAAGAATGATTTTGATAAAAATATAGGAATTCATTGAAATACATACAATATTTTAGGCAGCACATTCATTTTGATTGT
The DNA here is from genome assembly GCA_011952105.1 of Coreoperca whiteheadi. Classification (NCBI taxonomy): domain Eukaryota; kingdom Metazoa; phylum Chordata; class Actinopteri; order Centrarchiformes; family Sinipercidae; genus Coreoperca; species Coreoperca whiteheadi. The sequence goes on along the minus strand of CM022489.1, from coordinate 10,413,780 downwards.
AGTAGTTCTACCTCCTAATGATAAGGGTAGCAGATTCATTCCAAGTCTTGTTTCAGGTGGAGTAGCAGCGGGGGGAAGTTAGCTTTAAAGAGGTGGTCGTATTTTTCTACTGTCACAGTTCTTTAGAAACCGCCAATTTTTTCCTTTTTCTAGTACATCACATCAGAATTTACATGAAACGAAATGCACAATATTTTGACTATACACACAGGAGTGGAAAGTCCACGTTGCGAATGAAGAACATCTTGGAGAATATTGGGGCATTTCATTTACTCAAACAAATAAAAAAGCAGAGCATTGTATTGTGGATTTCCTTCATGAATAAAAACCAGATGATGGAAGCTGAAGTGCTTATTCGTTGTGCCTATCAAGACAGTCATTACCTGTCCTCCTCACTGACCTGTGGGTTAACCCTTGATCTCTATGACCCAGGAACCGCTGAGGTGAATCACACTGTAATCTTTCTGATTCCCCAGCAGAGAACAGAACTCAGACTCATTCGGTTGTTATCTGTGTGGGAAGAAAGAGCAGCTTGGTCCCTGCAGGCTGGTTAATAATTGTTTTATTGTAACAAAACAATGCAGATAAATTGAAAGTGGTGTTCCCCTGCAGGCCCCAACACACCCACTTACTGGATGCCACCAATGTATTAATGAATCCAATTTTACTCAATATCGTGTTTAATCTTCAGCTATAGATCGAGAAGTGACCCACTGTGCTGCTGGAAATGAAAGTTTTCTTGGCGGTCAATGTGATAAAAGTGGGCCTTTTAAGTTCCTGAAAGTTGATATTTAGGGATAAGAAGATTTTTACCTCGCAGCAACAATATGGCAATATGCCATAACTATGTTGTTTAATCTCACCTTTTTAATGTAAAGAACTGTCATGTTTTTAGTGTTTGCCTCTAAAATCTTGTTCTTGTCTGGGGGTAAAAAGGCCTCCTAAAAACAATTTACCCATCAACCACCAACCTTAAATTTACATAGCTCATGTTTCAAAAAGTGAAATATAACCAAAGCAGCACTTTAAAGATTATTTGATTAAGTAGATGTGGTTTCTTTTGTTAGCTTCTCTGACACTCAATTTCTTTAGATACACAACCCGACTAAACAAAAGAACAAACCTCCACTCGGTGTGCGTGTCGAAACAGTCCTAAATTAATGTCCAAAAACATGAATTGAATGCGTGAGAGAAAGAGAGGGAGAGAACGACGTGTGCGTTTCCTGAGATATTTAACACCTCCAGATTTGCCGTTTTGGTTTTGAGAGTCGAACACACCCACTCCTCCCTAAAATCCACCGCTTGCTTGTACTTTCATCTCCTCTCACATACTCATTTATGGCCTTTAAGCATTCTCCTACAGAATCTACCCCACCAGCTAAAGACGTTGGTTGTGTCATATTGTCCAAGCTTCCTGTATGTGATGCAATGGTTTGACACGGATTTCTGCAGGTTAACAAACCCAAACTGTCCAACTTTCTACTTACACACATGAAGTAAAGTTTTAATAAAACCATTAGGTTGCTTGCATTAGGTGGAAAATTACTGTGCAAATCATTTCACATAGTCTTGAACGGCCTGTAAAAATCTACACTTACTGCATGTGTTATTAAAGATGGCTGCTCTTGTCTTTTTGCTATTTCATGCTACAGTGACTCAGTTTCTCTATCAATCATGATTTTGTTCAAAACTGTCACTGCCTATTTATTAGAACAATGTTTATCCCTACTAAAATGTCTAAAAAGATTGCACTTCTGTTAAAAATCGAGTTGAATTAGTTAAACTGAATTAATGTGAAGACTAAGAGCTCACCACACTGAACCCTGATTGGCTGAGAAGAGCATATTTTAGAGATCAGTGTCAGCTGCAGAACAGCAGCTGGTAGAGATTCACTGTTTTGCTCAAGGACACTTAAGCATGTTGGGGGGTTGTACCTGGTTCTCCTGGGTTTACACCTGATACAAAATATAGAACTTCAATAAGAAAGAAGAGGCTCTTTCTCAGTGATGTAACGTAATTTCACAATACAGGAAAGAGTTGGTGTTTTAAAAACTGATCATACAACCTAAATTTTGCATTTTACATGTACAGCCAGTGAAGCTTAAGTGTTGATCTCTATGACTTACACATTAAAACAGAATCATTGACAGACAAGCTGAACTCTAGCTACTGATTATGCAACCTGCTGCCCTCCAACACCCCTAAAACACACAAACACTGCAGCATGACTGAGTGATGAAATGCAACGCAAAACTGGGCCGTGCTTACCTGTTAGAGGCGAGGCCTTTATTCAAACATACAGACCCACTACAGCTACAATCACACAAGGATCCCCAACTCCATGACCTTTCCAGAAAAACTGCATCAGAGTGCTTCCATTTCTCTAAATATGCTGTTGTGTTGATTTTTTTCAGTCAGGCTCTCACTCTAGTTGGATTGAAAACTAATGCAATAAATATATAAATATGTTGGCAAATATATTCTATAAAATGACACAATTTCAAAACTCTAATAATTTATCTAATTCCCTGACTTTCCCTGCCTTCAGATAGACAGCTGGCCATTGCACTATACTATTATAGATATTTTGTTTTCATCATGTATCTGATATATACTAATCCAGAATGACTTACAGTCAGTAAAACTTTAAAATAAGTTCAAATTTTCAGTTACAAACTTCATTTAGTGATATTCCTGAAATTCCAGGGGCGGAGTTAAGCCTGCTCTAGTAAGTTACAACTAGTGAGCAAGTACAGGGCTCAGCATCTTGCTCAAGGCCACTTCAGACAGCAACACACACGGCTGCCGAGAGACACAAATACATACACACGTGCAGTTTCATGGCTCAAACCCGCCGATGCATCCTCATACTCGCTTCCCAGAACTTTCATTGCAAATATCAGTGGCCAGTTTGAGGACAGAGGGGCCCACTCGCATTACTCAGGTAATGCGATTAAAAACGCCTGGTGCCACAGGAAATGGTACAAGGCCCACTTTTAGATTGCTGACCTGAATTCCTGCAGCAGAAAATGGAATTGGTCCCAAACCTCCAAGCTGAGTTCACTGTAGTGTCATACTGGGTATTATACGAACAGATAGAGACTGTAAGTGCATGAAGAAAGGTGATCTGCTCGACATGAGGTGGCAGTCCAAGAGTTTGAATATTGAAATAAGGACCAAACCATCTAGACATCTAGACATCTCAGAAAAAACCAGGCCATGGAATTCAATTACCCATGTGAGGGAAACACACAACCATATCCACCCTCCCCAGCATGGTCATTGATTCCCAATTGATGAAACAAACTGAAAGCCACAAACAAGCAGTGTGACTGGACTCACTGACAAAGCTTTGTAACCTCAAACATCAGACACACTTTCAATAGGAACACAACACACCCACACATTCACAAATGAGTCTACAACATCTACCGCATGGAAAGAAACATGACGTTTCTGTGAAATCTAACTTTTTCTACCTGTGTTTATGAACAACTTTATACGCAATACCAGAATAAAAACGAGAAAAGATAAAGACAGAGAGAAAATGGAGAAAACAATAGAAAACAATAGAAAACTAACATCAGATGAAAAAAGAAAAAGAAAGAAGCAGGTGATTTCCTCTTTTCATTTCGCTTATCTGAAAACTGCAAGAGATAAGAGTCAGTAGAAATAATTGGGAACATCTCCCATCAGAGTTAAATAGGAATACACAAAATACGGCTAGAGATGGAAAAAGGGATGGAAGAAGGAACAAAAGAAAGAAAGTGACAGAATGAAAGTAATAAACAGGATAAGGGGAGAACAGACCTACCACCGGTCTTGGAGTTCTGAGAGGTCTGGAGTGGGCGACCAAGTGAGCCAGGGTGTCCTCCTCACCCGGCCGGTTGACTACATGAGCGTCGTACGCCACCATGATGGACACCTCCTGCATCATCCTGACTCCTCTTGCCCCCCAACAGCAATGAGGAGGAGAGGATGAAGAAGAGGAAGAAGCAGGAGGAAAAGTGGTGGAGAAGGAAAAGGAGAGGAGTGCTGCTGACAGGATTCGCTTCTCTCTGAGAGTGGAGGAGTCGACTCGCTGCTTTCAAGAGTCCCTCAGGAGCCGAGCCCCGCCCACTGAGAGGAGGAGGGGAGGGGTGGAGCGAGAGGGCAGTACAACACACCTGTTTGTTTCTCTCTCTCCCTCTCTGTAATGCTAGAAGTGTGTGACAAAGGACGATGAGTTTGCTTTTTCTTCCTTTCCACTAAGTGAGTACTTCCCTCTCTCTCTTACCGTCTCACTCATTTGTGCCCCTCTCTCAATCTCCCTCTCTCTCTCCTAGACTCTCTCTTTTCTCTCTCTGGTTTTTTTCTGTTTCCTGCAGTTGGTAAAAATAAAGATAAAGGCTTGTTTATACATCTACCCTCTGTGTGTCTGTGTGTGTGAGTGCGCGCGCTAGAGAGATAGGAAGGAACTTGTCAGATGAACCACACTGACATGTCGTTCATAGTTGCACATCGTTCAAACTGTAAAAACCAGGAAGTGAATTGTAAGCAACGTCAAGGCTGTTCTGGACGAAGCCTGAATACTGTAAAGGTCTCCCAAAGGACCCCACAGCTAAAAACTACCTGACAACCTTGCTATTGTGATGGCAACAGGCTCCTCCTCTTTCCTCCTGACAGGAGAAATGCATCAACCACCGCTAGTTATCTATGAATTCACTTAGATGTCTCTCACAATGTGTCTTTTCCTGCCACTGTATTTTCCTCTTTATCCCAAGCATATTTGGCTCAATCATGACGGTACATCGTAGAATTCTCTCTCAGCAATTACAGACATGCCGGTGAGGTAGATTTCATCTCCAAATGTAAGCTAAGCAAAGCTTATCTTTAGCTCCAGTCTCTACTCCAAAACAGATTTAATAAATTGAAGGCAATTATGCATTATTTTCAAGGAGACTTCAGGGAGCAAATAATAGGAGGAGATGCAATAAGTGTGACTAAATTTAGGAAGGTTCACGCAACTTGAGTACCAGCTTTTACATGAAAACCACCGCTAATGAGCAGATGCACATAGCACAGGTGTATTAAAAAGGAAGGCAGTGGTAGCAAAGACAAACTCCAAATAACCTCTGTTCTAGAGAAATCTCAATGACAGAAAAGAGTGAACACATTAAAAAAATATCTAGCGAGCTACACTAAATTATTTAACTAAAATCCATAAATAATATAGTAGCATAAATAAAACAACATTCCTTAAATATATTTTAAAATTATATATATATATATATATATATATATATATAATAGATGACTAAAAATGCTTTCAGATGTTCGATAGATAAGGGAGCGGGACTAACAACATCAGTCAACTATTTTGTGTTCATTAAACTTAAACTTCACATTCAACTAACTGTGAAATAACTATAACAAAGCCAGCTTAGTTAACAATGAACAATGTAGCCAGCAGGTTCATCTAATGTTAACATCCGGGGCCGTTATCACAAAACGGTCTGTAGTGTTAGCTCAGTCCTCATTTTAAGACAAGACAGTTTCATAAAAAAAACAAAAACAAAAAGCCAGCCGAACCCCAGGCTAACTCAGAACTAAGAGCCATGTTTCCATGGTAACAATCAACGACACCTGCTGACCAGTGGCACCAAATGACAAATAGTAATTAGTAGTTTCCTAACAATGTCGTGGAGAAATGAGAAAGGAAGGAGTTTTTAGAGAGCGCAGTAACATGTTGCAAATATACAGCTGTGAGGACGCCAAACAATCCTGAACCTGACTGACGAATTAGAAGACGTACTGAGCCCTGCCGCATTAAGAAGCCACAGCATCGCAACTCTGCTACAGCTCTGTACTGCGTTGAGATTTTATGATAATGCACGTTTTAAGGTGTCCTTGAATCTGTGGAAACGTTTGCTGCTGAAGTGAAGGGACCTGAGCAGTTTGATGTGATAGCTTGGTCAGCCATGTATTTTAGTCTCAATTTACCCAGAATTCATGGTAAAATTAGTCCCAATTAAGATAGTCAAGAACTAGCTTTGGGCAGCAGATGAATGTAGACTGACTATTTAGATTTAAGCCAAATTCAACGTTTATCATCTATATATCTGATTAATCCTGTGTGTTAACAAAACAGTTACATTTATTTGAGCAGATACTATGGTTAGCGAACTTACAAGCTAGACATCTAAACACAAAATCAGATAGCTCAATAATTAAATGATCAGTTCCCAGTCAAACACCGCTGTTGAGGTGGCCAATTTAGAGAGAAAATCAGTTATGCCCAGCTTCTGTTGACCATGAGCTGATGCCCTGAAATTCTGAAAGTCCTCTAGATATCTCTCTGTACCATTTTTGTTTGTGTCCATGTATATCTCTTTTTTTTAGATTTCGATCCCTCTAATAACCCCTTAATATACAGTATATCTTACATGATACTGTAAATTACTCTCTCTCTCTGTATCTTTTTAAAGGTGTTTTCATCCATCCATCCATGTAGTTCTTTCTCTGGGTCTCCATAAATTATTCATCCTTCTCTCTTCTTTCTCCTCAGTCTGTTAAAGTTTAGCTTTTCTGTTGGAAGGATTTGGTAAAAAACGGATTAATCAGTCAAACCCTGAGCGGCAAATGAAAATATGACATTTCTCTCCTGAAAAGTTATCACGCCAGCTGTGGTCCGGCCGATGTTTAAGAAGGCTGAGAAATTCAAATTCTTCCCATAATCCCCAGAAAAGCTAAGCCACCCTACTGCCCCGTTGTGTTCATCAAGCCAAGGTGCCAGTGAATTCTTTCGATGTTTTAAGCGGCTTACAGAGTTCAGCTGATCCGATTTAGACGTCGACAGAGAAAAATATGTAAAAGTGGGGGTGAACAGAGAGCGAAATGGCTTGGACAGGCTGGTTTTTCCTTTTTCTCTGATGGTGTTTGAGCATGGCACGTCTTCAAAGGAAAGTACTGTAGCTACTGGCTCCCTTAACCTAGAAGTCACCATTTAATGTCATGTACAAATAACTACAGCTTTATTTGTTATGGGTGGAAAAACAGACGTTTGCCTTCAGGGCTTTCTGCCTTAAAGCCTTTCTTACAAGGAGGTATCTCTGTCTAGGCAAGCTCCATTCATCGGGCAGTATGCACTTAAATTTTGAGCATTGTTTTTGATTGGTTCTCTTGTTTGAATTTGTACACAATTAGTCAAATACTCAATTAGCTGATCTTTATTATTTAACAACAATGTTGATAATCAATTAAGTGACTTAGCAGGAAATGCCAAAATTTGCAGGATGCAGCTTCTCCAATGTGAGGATGCTGCTTTTCTCTGCTTTATATAACTGCAAATTGGATGCCTTTGGATTTTGGAGACATTACTTTGGGCTCTGGGTAATTGTGACATGGCTTTTCATTTTATAGCAAACAACTTATATACCTATAAAACATAATTAAAGTGGTGGATAGTGCGACAATTCATGGGGTGGAAGGATGGGATGTGGTATGATGGGGTAGGGTGTATAGAGGTGTAGTGTGGTTTGAGATGATGCGGTGAGGTACTGTGACATAACTTTGGCATGGGATGGCTGGATAGCTGATTTGATGTAGCGTTGTGCGATGTGGTCTGTCACAAGCTGACATGTGACCAGTTGGTGTACTAGTTTTGGGTTGGTTGGATGGTCAGTGGCAAAATTGGGGAAAAGTGAGGAGAGTAAGGAAAGGAAGACTCTTTCTTCTTTTAGTCCTTCTCATCTCTTTCCCTCTGCCTGACTTGCTCCATATACTTTTATCCACAGAGACTATTCTATTTTTAAAAGTTAAAAGAGTGACGGGTTTAAATACAGTAGAAAGAAGATGCTTTTGAGAAGAAGTTCCTCAGACACACAAACACACAGTTTTGAAGCGTAAACCTTGGTTATTAGGATTGGGGGGGTTGGGGTGAAAAAAAAAAAAAAAAACACAGCAGAGTAAACTTGTGTAAGCTTTGTCTGAGAGAAGGGGAAAAAGAACGTAAAGAAAATATGCCAATGAGTCAAAACGCAGATGAGTATAAAAATGATGTGAATCATAAGCTATGACCATCAGTTAGCAGATTACAATCCAGTTGAACACCTATGGAAGATTTTGGACCAATGTGTTTAATAGCTCCAACACCACAAGCAAAACACAGAAAAGGGGGAATATCTTTATGTTGTTCTTCCCTCCAGTAGAGTTCTAAAGACTTGTAGAGCCTATGCAAAGGAGCACTGAAGCTGTTCTAGTGGTGAGACTTATAAACCTATAGCTGCAAGATTGTGCAAGAGTGCCAAAATGCTACCAAACCACCAGAGATAAACAGTTAGTCACAGTGCAGGATATCCTGTGTGTAGAAAAACACAGAAATACACCACACATTGGGGGGGGGGGGGGTCGTAAGAACTAAGAGCCATTTGTCCTGCCAACATGCCCTTCGCTGAAAGCTTTTCTAGATAGGAAAGCTGGGAAATGTCGAAAATGTTAAATATTAACTGTATGTAGATACAGAGAGACATGGACCAATAGCTATCTTAGGGAGAGAAAGAGAGAAGGGTTGAGGGAGCATGATTATCTCCATCTTCCATCTTTCTCTGTCAACTCTTTCCTTCCTCTATCACAACACACTCTGCTGACGCGCACACACAGACACACACACACACACACACACACACACACACACACACACACACACACAGTGTACTGCTTTTGGTCTCTGGTGACCTCAGCAAATTCCCTGAATGCCAACAGCCTCATTAAGGTCAATAGGAGGATGATAATGTGTGTGTGTGTGCGTGTGTGTGTGCATGTAAGTGAATTTTAATAACCATACAAACCTGGTAAGCTTTGAAGAAAACTATGACTACCATCCATGGAAGCCATGTTTTATCTGCTATTGTCAGATTGCAGTCCAGACCAATTAACGACAACATACAAGAAAGTCTAATAAAAGTAAAGAAACAGCGATGATAAAAGGTTAAACTTATTTGGATAGTCCGCCAACAGATAGTTTATAGAGAATTTGTAACATTTCAACAACTTATTATTTGAGATTTAACAATTTCTTCTAATAGAGTGTTGCAGGAATGAGTTCTAAAACCCAGAAATGAGTTAGCATTTTAGCACTTACGGTTCCCTAGTTTCGAAGTAAATGGGTTTTTGTGGATGGGTTTTTGGTAGGGTGGCCATACTTCCGGATTTTGGACGGACATTTCGAATTTTAAGCCCCCTGTCCGGCGCAGCCTCAAGCCGGACACTAATTTGTCCTCCTTTTTGAAGTTGGACTAAAAAAACCCGCTCTAGAATCTCTATTGGGACGCAGCAGCATAGTGTCTAATGCCATAAGATCTCCGGTCAAACAAATGACTGAAAGCGGTGTCAAATAAATATCTGATATATCATTGGTTAAAAATGTAAACAAGCCTCCACGTGCTGGCTACAGGCTACATCATATCATCACGTTAACATGACGAAACGTCAGACCTTGTTTGTCCAGAATGGACAAAACAGCACAAATTTATAGCAAAAAGCAGTAGAGCTTTTCATGGATTGCCAGATTATTTTATTTATTTCTTTTCTCTGTCAGGCTTCTGCAACACAGCAGTATATCCAGTTAATAAAAGCTTTTCCTGTTCTAAACTTATTCGCTGTGTGGTAGTTCCTTCCTGCTGTAGAGGAAGTAATGTGTTTTACATTTCAGGCTTGTTCGGAATAAAAAGAATAAGAGAGCAGTGACAATCGCTATGACAATCGCTATGCCTGAAGAGACAAAGAGATTACTTGCGGTAACGAACAGTAAAAACTTGAGCAACAGAAAGTCCCAGAAAAGCCACGGAAAAAGATGTCACAGTCCCACCTAGTCTTTTTGATTGACAGCTAATCACTGTGAACTGCATTGCAAATACAACACCCAACTCTGGGCACCAAATAAATAGACAGAAAAGAGATAAAACTCATAAAAGGACACAAATAAACAGCTCAGCTCAATCAGTGCAATAAACCATCATATCTGAGATCCAGTGTACCGTGGACAGATCTGTGGTAGAGAGTACCCCATACTGCAACCAGACAGTTAGGGATTAAATCCCCACAACAGACAATCCTGTACTTGACATGCTCCAGGACCTCTGACCCCTCTGGTTAAAGGTATTTGTGCCTCAGTGGTAGATGCCTACTAAGGAATTCCTTATTGTGTTGCTTGGACTTACACAATAATTTCGAGGAATGATGTGTGTGCTTGCATTTGTACACACTTGTACAATGGTTTTAAGTTTTTTTTTAAACGGTGAAGCAAAGTCTTTATTTTACAGTTAAAGTAAGGAATACAGGGCTTAGATAGCAAATGCATGTGTTTGTTTGACAGATCCTTACCTTGATGTTGCAGGCCTGCTCCATAAGCCTGCGGGCATTCTCCGCAGCTCTGTAGCGTTTAGGGAGCTGAACCCTGAAGAACTTGAGAGCCCCTTCGAAGTCCGCCTGCAAGAGGTCCTCTTTAGATGTCTGGAGCGAGACATGAGGAGGTGGGAGGAGAGGGAAGGTGGTGGTGGAGACAGATAGGCAAAGACAGTCATTAAGAGTCAGACATACAATGCACAGAGTAACCTGAAACAGCTTTTTCTCTTCAGTTGCTGGCTGTCATTAGATTTATATATTCAGGGAGGACAGTATATTTACTATTCAACTTGATGAAGGAAATGTTGATATGTGTGAGACATTATTGATTTTAGTTCAGTTCAGCTAAATCACATTTAACCAATCAAGTGCACTATACCCTTCTCCAAATCGCTCCATGCACCCAGAGGAAAGGCAACATTACAGTTGTGCTCTTGAAAGATTAACGGATTAATAGGAGATTCATCATATGGAGTGTCAGATTCTCTACAGATAACAGAGTTACGCTGCAGCACACCAATTCTCGATCTTCAACAAGTTTATGTCAGAATTTGATAATTTTTGAGTCTAGAGCAGGGTCTATAGCTGTTTGAGCAGTTACGAGAGTGTGTGGTCAGCAACAGAAAGAACTGCAGAGTCACTTTCCATTATCCACAATTGGAGGCTGGAAACTCAGAGCACCTCACATCCCTAATCGTATTTGGTCACAACCCATCCTCATTTAAACTTGCTCTCATCTTGGGAAAAATGTCCCTTCTGCCATTTAGCTTTTGATTATTTTTCAGGTATCTCTCTAACATGATCCTTAAATTATTTCATTCAACACTTGTTGCTTGAAGCAGTTTAAGGTTTTTCAAATTTTGACCTCATAGTAAATCACAGACAGCACAAGCTCAATACCTAAAATGTGAAACACTGTCTTGCAAATGGTAGGAGCATACAGGTTAGAGGAGAGGGCACTGACGGAAAAGTTAGCAGTTTGAAAGTACACCCCTCCAGTGACAACAATTGTCAAGATTCTTTAAATATTGCACATAAAAGCCCTAACTAGTGCAGTGGAGTGGCTCAGTCGTGAGTGTGAATTTGTTGAATTAAGGATGTGGACCAGGGTGCTATTGAACAACAGTATGGAGTTTAAATCAATAAATGTAAAAAAAATAACACACAACTATGACACCACCTTGTGGTGCAAGGATGCATTGTCACAACAATCTATCCAGAGATTACATACCACTATGTACACAGCTGATCAACTGTTAGTCAAAGTCTGTATTCATGGGTGTTTTTCTTGCCAATTTGGTCCAGACTAGACCATGTTTTGGCTGTTTAATTTCATTTGTAACTGAGACTATGGGATTGACTATAATTAAATCTCACTTCTAGGCAGCATGAATAAGAGACAGTGGGTTCAACTGTCCCTTTTTGAGTTGACTTTTGCATTCTCTTCTTGTATATCCACATGAATCTTTGCATGTACGTTTCAGGGCTTATAGCAGAATATTAGAGGCAATTTGCTGGCACATCTATCCAATGTGACATACAGAAAGGACCACAGCAGAATGTGAAAGCTTCAATTTCAAACAACGTCAAGGGTCAGAGGTAAAACCTTCACCCCAACAGATACAATAAATAGTGCCTTGGCCAATATCGGAAGTTGCTTTTTTGAGACATGCTTGTCTGCTTTTTCCCCATCCTCTGTCCCCATCAGTAGCTCTTTTCATTATCAACACAAGTCAAACTAACAACCACTCCTTTATAACTCTAAACCAGACCATCCCTGCATGCTCAGTTTAATTCATCCAGCATCCGTTTCCCAGTCCCCCCCCTCTCTCACCGCAAGCAGCTTAGGGACGAAGAGTCGGTGTCCCATCCCAAGGAGACCCATCACCCTGCAGAATGAGTCTGCTGAGGCCTGACTGCTGTGGGCCCTCTCCTCTGCAGTTCCCTCTCCGTCCTCCACCACCCTGCGCACTGCTGGAAGGGGCAGATGCGGGGTCAAGGCAGGTATAGGGGGAGGAGCAGGCGGAGGGGAGGATGGAGGAGATGGCGGTGGGGTGGGGCAGGGTGAGGGAGAGGGGCGGTCCCGCTCCGGGGCCAGGGTGGCAGATGACTCCAGTGTGCCGTCCAAACGTCCCAGTGGGTTCCTTGGAGTTGGAGGAGGGGTGGACTGGGAGCAGAGAGGTTGGTAAGTGTGTTCAACTTAGGTGAGCCCAGATTCACCTTGAGGTCACTGTCAAGCCAAACTGGCTGAGTCCTAGTGAACGAGGTGACTGACCTTCTGGGAACACATCAGGCAGGGTCACAACAGACTGATGTTCAGGATGCTAGCTAGGAACACACAGCAACTCAGCAGAGACAGCCCAGGCGTGCAACATTGAAATTGATCCAGTTCATGTAGGCACCACAGATATTGGACAAGTGGACAAGACGTCAGTGATGGACACTCAGCTTGTACCACTGTCAGAGCCCAGTAATTGTCACAAGGTGCAACAAAATAATCAGGAAATTATATATTGACGCTGTTTTCGGCATAATGCTGAGTCTTCCAGCTACCTGCCAGACTCCCATTGAAATCCAGTCATACTACCAACTCTCATCTTCCTGTACCGAACTCCCCCAACCAATTCCAATCCAGTACACCGTTGCCTAGCAACAAAGGTGCTCAACACGTGGGCTGCCGCTCCGGCGAACAGCAGCGATGGATAAGTACTCCACCTTTTTTATTTTTCCTTCGTTGTTAGACTTCAAAGACGTAGGAGAAAATCCCCCTCAGTCTACACAACTAAGTGGCCTACCGCTCGAGGTTTGGTACGTGTGAGATGACACATCAAAGCAGTCGATATGTTTGGTACCCTTTTTCCAAAGGGAGGCCACACCTGGTATGAAGCGGACAGGATTTTAGCTTGACGTGAAATTGCTTGAAATAACAGTATAAATCCTTTTATCCGAAAAGCCCCAGTCTAAGCCTGAGCAGGCAGTCCTGACGACATGGCAGAAGCAGACGAGATGTGGTCTGTTAGCATGGGAGTATGGCACTTTTCTGCCTTTGGGAGATGATGATGCATTTGTGGTGGTTCATGGCTGAGGGGATGCTGAACTCGTTGAGTCAGATTTAATCCAGTGATGCATGAAAACCAAGATTCGTTTGGAAAGAGGTAGTAAAACAGATAAAGGCGTATCACAATAGCCTCTCTGAAGTCTAAACAATTCCAAACCACAAAGAGCAGTAAAAGCAGTCAACAGCTCCAGCATGGACTCCAGTGCTTGTCCCTCTGGCAGATTTATTTCCATTAGCAGCAGCCAGGCATCCGGTCTGTAGCGGTCAGTAGATCCTTTAGATGGGAAGTCAGTTCCTTCGGATGGAAAGTCACTTCTGCCTCTCAGCAAAGGCTAAATGGATGAGTGTTTCCATCAGTTTGTATGTTGTTGTGCTATCAGCAGTGATGGTCCTGGCCAGCAGCTGGGGTGAGGCACAGCAAATAAACCACACAGTGTTTCCCGTACACCGCCCCTCTCTTTTGCACATATCTGCCTTCCTTACTTTCTCTACCCCTCTCCCTCTATTTGTGATGCTAACAGCTAACGGCTGGCAGCTAGAAGGGGCGGCTCCATTGCAGAGGTCTGGGTGGTGGACAGAGGTAGCGTGTTGGAGAAATACACAGCCAGCCAAAAGAGAAGAGGAGAAGGTGGAGGGAGAGGAGTAGGAAGTAAAGAATAGCGAGGACGAGGAACTGAGAAAGAGAAGAAGCTCCAAGTAGGCATCCACGGGAGGTAAAGATGAAGAGGAAATAAAATAAAAACTAAACAACAACAACACAGAGCTTTTCTCCTCTAGGTCCAGATTGCTAACGCTATAGCTTATGCTTCTGTTGTGATGTGGATGGCGGCTGCTAAGCAGGAGAGGGAGGGAGGTGAACACAGATGGAGGGAGGGGTGATGAGAGCGGAGAGGAGAACAGGATGGATGGAGGGGGGAGGAGGGAGCCTCGGGGGAGAATGCCGTCATGACTGGCCAATGAGAGGCAGGCAGTGGAAGCCCCTTCCTCCCTCCTCACATCCTCATTTGCTCTCCATTTCCGACCATCGCATGCACCACATCTTTCTCTCGCGGACACACAGAATACATTATTACTAAAATATAGAGCAGGAGGTCTTTTCAAATCCAACCATGTATGATTCATTTAGCGAGGAAAGCCTGAGTGTAGCTGCATTACTATGTAAAAGAAAAAATCCTTGTTATATTTATTATGATTGTTAATATCCTGAGCCAATCTGCAAAACTAGATTGGCTTTACCAGTTTGAATGTAGGCTATGTTAATTTAGGCTATATTAGTGTGTTAATGTATATTGTGCAGTTGTTTTATGTAGGGAAAAATGTATATTGGATGAGCACAAACCTAACTTGGCTATTTTTCTATTTCCAAAAAACTTGAGGGCCTGACTAATATTAAAAATCCAATTTGAGTAAGAAATGAATAATTAACTGGACAAATTGTTGCTTATGAGCTGATCAGGGAACTAAAAAGGGATCACATCTAAGTCTGGGTTCATAACATTATAAACTACAACTTTGCTGTCATAACTGGCTGATAGTGGCTGATAATAAATATTGGCAGCCTCCATGTTTTTTTTAAAATTAATAGATAAAAGTAAAATAAAATTAAAAACTAGGTGCATTATTAAGTTATTAACTTGTGCTGAGGGTGGTGGGGGTGCAAATTCAAATACTGCTCAAAACATATAGTAAAATTATGAATTGGAAGGTATCACTTGAATCAAAGTCCATAAAATAAATCCCCCACAACAAAAACACACGTGTGTTATTCTGGTAAGAATCTGGTCACTGTGATAAAGACTGACAGCTGTTGTGACACAAACTTCATCACATGTACATGTTTAACTTAGTAAGTTGTTTACCCATTTATCCAATTTGTCTTTGAGGACAAATCCGCCTCCTCACTTCCAGATATAGTTTCTGATTTGAGCACAGGGGGGCAAGAAATGCCAATGAACAAACTGTCTAACCTCTAACTATCACACCCGACCTAGGACTTAACATTCGTCCACACACACAATGCCTCTTCTGCACAATCGTGCTTCCCATATACTTTGCTTTGCACTTTGTGGTAACATTTTCCCTTATAATAACTCTAATAAACTGCTCAGAAAATCACCACCATCTTTATTGTCATGTGCATTTAATGTCCAAAAAATGTCAAGACCTGCTTTTTCTTAAATTTAGATGGGTTTATCTTTTGTGTACAAAAAAATTCATATATCAGGATATACCTTTTTTCCCTCTTTTATTGAAGAAAAGTGGATCTAAAACTAAAAACAATTTGGTTGGGTTTAAAATAAAATTTTGTTTTTGACATGAGAACTGATTTGATAGTTTGATAGTAAACAAATGGTTACAGATAAATGAATGAATGAAGTGAGTACTAACCTTGAGCAGGGCCAGGGCTACATTGAAGATTATGTTTAGACCCTGAAAGAGAGGAGAATTCAGTGTGAATACAGAAAGAAGTAGAGGCAAAACTATCATGTTCATGTGTATCAGCAGGTTTAAAAAAGTTCCAGCGTAATACAGCTAACCATTTCAAACATATTACTTGGATGTCTGATATCCTGTAAGGTTTAGTGCCAAAGGATACCAAAAAGATCAGATTTTGGTGAGTCTAGCTTTCACGGTCCACACTGCTGCTTAGGAGAGTTTTAATTTCTTTCCCAATTTTGGATTCAACAGCTCCTGTGCAAAGACATTTTCCCACCGGCATCCATACTGACACCACAATCTACAGTGTGTCAGTTTATATGTATACAATTTTATTATATATTATATCTTACTTGCTTAGATTGTATATTGATTTATCGCTTAAGCCATTCACTGCTGCACAAATTAAGTTTATCAGTGTAATAATTAAATGCAAATGTAAAAGTAACTACAGCATAAAAGGAATCCTGAGTGAGAGCACAGAGTTGAATTACAATGTCTGAGAGAGGTACAGTAGAAGTGATGAGAAGGGAAACCTAAATTAAAAAAGGCTAAAAGTTTTCTTTGTGATTTATATAGAAACATAATACATGTAATGAATGAAACTGATTATTGTGTGGGGCAGATTATTGAGGTAAGAAGTTTTGTTTCTATTTACTGATATTTGTACATTAAGTCTGTGACAATGTTTTTCCTTCCTCTTTTGTCAATACAGTGCTTCTAATTTTGACACAGAAAGAAAAAAAATGTAAAGCTGATGTCAGCTCTGCATGGGAACACCCGTCTCCTTGGTCTCCGTGACAACCAGTTCACATGGCAACACAGAGCTAAAAATATCTGGACAGCTCTAAAAATAACTGGAGAAAGAGAAAAGAGAGGGGGAGCTCTGCCTTCACACACCTATCTTTGTATGCCTCAAGATGGTGCTACAGTGCTGAGGTAGGACCGAAAGCGTGCATGAGAGAAAGAAAGATAATCTCAGACTGTGTGTATCCTAGCATGCAGAAGAAAGTGAAATAAACATAGAAAGGGTAGATATGATGACATGGACTGGGAAGGTGATGGGGCAATAGGCCAAGGGAGGAGTGATGGCTTGAGACTACATGATGAGTGCAAAATAATTCCGATGCTAGTCGAGCAGAGTTAAGTAGGTAGAGACACACAGTTAGGATCATTCTGCAGTCACAAATGTGATATTCTTTGTCAAAAACAATCTTGGGCAGCAGTTAAAGGTTCCTGGTAATAATAACCAATGACTCTAAAGCGATTCACATATGACCTCAAAAGCCCTTATGCAACATCAAGGTCATTTTAGATGAGCCTGGAACTCCCCACCAATCAGCAGAACTTAAGTCTTTTGT
>CM022489.1:10236243-10396517 GCA_011952105.1 Coreoperca whiteheadi | reverse complement strand
AGTAGTCTTTGACTAGTATTTCTAGAAATGAGGTGGAGATTCTGAATGAGAAAGTTGGGTGAGGTGAAAATGTAGTAGAGAGGAAAAGAGTCAAAGAGTATGAAGAAAGTGGTTAATAAAAGGAACAGAAATAAAGAGCAAACAAGTAAAGCTGGGGAAGAGAGTGAGCAATGACTGCTGTTTGAAGACAGAGAAAAAGGAAAAGATAAGAGAAAAACTAATAATGATAGTTACTACGCATAAATAAGTATAAGAGTGAGCCAAAGAACACAGAATGAGAGACAATACAAGAAAGAAAACATACAGTAAAAAAGTTGTTAAAGAAATGGCAAGAAAATGGACATCACAAGAGAGAGTAAACAAGGAAAGGGAAGGATAATAGGTAAAGGCAGCAATAAAGGAGTGGGAGAAGATGACAGAGAGAGCCAAGAAGAGGAGGGCAGACAGAGAGGGATGGAGGAGATGAGAATTCTGGTTTAACGAGCA
The DNA here is from genome assembly GCA_011952105.1 of Coreoperca whiteheadi. Classification (NCBI taxonomy): domain Eukaryota; kingdom Metazoa; phylum Chordata; class Actinopteri; order Centrarchiformes; family Sinipercidae; genus Coreoperca; species Coreoperca whiteheadi. Next base: position 10,396,031 of record CM022489.1, on the reverse strand, counting down.
GATTCTCATCATGCGGCTCATTGGGTGAGAAAGACCTGGGAAACTTTTAATTGTTCTGCCTGGGGCCAATAGGAGAACAGAGAGAGAGCGAGAGAGAGAGAGATAAGGATTGAGGGGAGAGGTAACAAATAAGGAATTTAACTTTTTATGTTATGAAGATTTTCAGAACAATACAAAGATTTTAAAAAATATATTAAGAACCGTAACAATCCATCACCATTCTCTCTTTCTTTTGTACACACAAACATTAAAGTAAGACATAAATATAATCCAAAAGAGGGAGAGACAGTAAATTGGTGACTATTTTGCTAAGTCACCTGGAAAAATGTGTCTAAATGGTACTGCTCTTGAACTGCTAAGATATCTCTAACAGAACTCAAGCTGTTGTTATGGGTTATACTTATTTTTCATCTGCTCATATTGGACGTGGTGTTCCTCAGGGCTCTGTTCTTGGCCCCTGGTACTTTGAGTTTATATGCTCCAAACACAATATTTATTTTCCATAGGGACACAGCTACATGTTAGTCAGGCAGTCCCAGTGCACCCTCATTACACATTTGGCAGGTCTATCTGGCAACTTTACCTGCCATCTGATCCAACTCACCAGCAGGTGGTTTCCAGCTGAAAGCTCCGTTTCTCTCTTCACCTGAGTCGCCAAATCATTTGGCCACAGATCAGATGATACATTCAAAGAAACAAAAACTCAGGTGTGGATCATCAATCTCAGGTGTTTTGGTACCAGGTAGACCTATGAACGACCTTATGCTTGAACTTGGTGTTTGTTTCAGACAGTCATTGACTATTGTTGGGGTTCAGATCTAGAGAAACCCTTCCAGGTTACTCCATTGTTACCCACGTGAGTGTTGAAATATTGAGTCGTCAGGGACTTATCTCTCCAGGACACCAGCAAGAGACTCCAAGAAAAAACTATTTTCCAAAATGTTTTATAAAAAATATTTTATCATCATTTTTTTTTGTATATTATTCTATTACTTATCTTTAAATACTATTATTTCTTGCCTATTTGACTCTGTTTCAATCTATACAGTTGTTATGCACTATTTCGATTTTATTATAAATTACTCTGTAGCACTGTAAAGGTGCTATATTATTATGAAGTTTATTATTATTTAAATTATTGACCATTGTGGGACTGAGTGGGAATTGAGATGCTGTCAGGCGGCATTTTTTATTGGGCTGCTACTGCCTGATGAGCACCAGAAATCTGAGCATGCTAAGATTAACGAAAGAAATTCAGTTTGAGCTTTTGAGTGTTGCAGGATTTTTTTTTGTTTTGTTTTAGAGTTTTGTACCATCACCATGAATGTCAATGTGTCAGAATGCAATTTTAAGTCGCCACTTTAAGTCGCATGGCTTCTACACTACAGCTGTTGGAAAAGATGTCTCAGAGAGTTTTTCAACAATTGTTCTTTCACTGTTTCGTTCAAGTTCATGTTAAGGAAGTGGTTGCAGAATATCACAGAATTTGTTAGAAGACGAAATGAATCAGTTTTAAAGATAGTCATAGTAACAAGGAATACGGATATTAATATTTAGAAATAGTGAGTTCAACTAAAAATAGCATGAGGGCTTTTGGAAAAAGGTCTCTGCAGAGGAGCTTTCTGTTAAAATCTTTTAAACCAGAAAACAATCAGTGATTGGTATCATGTCAAGTGGTCCTAATGACATTAAATAAGTGATCGCATCAACCCATAAAACCCTAATCAGTGCATCTCTATTGATTACATTGGGAAGCTTTGACATTACTTGTGGCCACTGATAGCTGGCCAGTACAATTGAACCAACTCCTCTCCCTTCAACCTTCTCTTTCTTTTTCCTTTCATGTCTCCTTTCTCCTACATTGATGGTTGCCATCTTCCCTGCTTAGTTCCGAGTAACCTGTCACTCATTCTCTTGCTTTCGTGACCTTCTTTTCTACCTCCTTACTAGTACTCTCAACTTTCTAGAAGTCTACAATGTAGACTAAATCACTCTACCTGTACTCCCAGTATAAGTAGTGCTGTGAGTCAAATTGTACCTCACAGAGCAGCAGGTCAGTGATGTGGAAAACCATGCACAAGGGGAACTTGGCAGTGAAGAGGGTGAGGAACCACTGGGAGGCATACATGTGTGCCTCCAGGTTCAGGTCCTGGAAGTGGGACCACAGGTCTGGAAGCTGTTCCTGTAGTAGCAGATAGAAGAGAAGGAAGAGAAACTTGTGAGATAAAACAGCACTTACAAGAATATAAAGATATAGCCCCGCTTGTCATTTCAATTTTACATTATTCCAGTTTCACTCATACTTTATTAAATCATGCCATGTTACTGAGATGATAATCTCTTTCAAGAGAGACCCAAGAACAAAGAGAAGTTAATAAAGACAGCACATTCAGTATCACATCCCAGCTATCAAACACTCAGAGACATTATTCATACATTACATACTTTCTTTAACTTCGAGTAAACAGATCAAAAAGAAAATATACTATATTATACAAAGGAACATTTACAAAACTCGACACTGACAAATTTGAAACAAGGATGAGCGACTCAACCTATGTTAAGCAATCTGTTTCATATAATGTACGACAGAATTTAGCAATGACAATGTTATTATATCATTCTGTGTATTATGTTCTAGTTTATCTGTTTTTATATGCCTCTGTTTTGGTACAATAAGATTGAACACATTTGGGAGAAGTAGAAAAGTGTGCTTGTGAGTCTTAGCATCCATGCATGCACAGTGAATAAAGGGTTACATTTTCATTTCATTTATTTATTTGTTCCTTTCATGAAAATGCACAGTAGTAAACAATTCCAGACTGATTTTACAATAAGAAACACATTTTCATGATTAGAAAGTGAGCAGTATGAAGAATAATATAATTTTGTGTTTACGTAAAGGGGCACCTTTACGTAAACACTGTTTCCATCATCAACATACATCCGATCATAAATAAATCATAAATTAACCAGATAGCGACCCACTTTGGCAGCCAACATTTGCAATGCCACACGGCACCTGACTGGATCCGTTAGTGAGCTCCCACCTGTATGCTAATAATTAGCAGTCAATGCTAACATCCTTACATTGAGCGCATTTGGTCAATGCTAACCTAGTTGATCTTGATGCTGAGAGTCGGCTGCCTGCAGGGCCAGGATAGATTTCAGGGACAAATTAAACTCTACTTAGTGAGTGGATTTAGGCTGTAATACCTGAGTGGGATGGGACTTTAAAAGCAACAGGATTACCGGCCCCAACAGACAGAAAGAATGATGTTCAGCCTAAAGAGACTGAAAGTCTCACACACACAGACTAGAATTAATTCTTATTATATTCTATTACATTCAGTGACCAGAAACTACAAGTCAACAACAAACATGTCTTTCCCCACGGATGATGCAATCACTGGTAACATGCACTACATATTTGAATATGAGCAAACTTAGCTTGCTTTTATGGAAAATGCAAATACATTTTTTAAGGCTATTTGCAGTGTCTGCTAGTCTTTTGTTTTTTGTGGCACCCAGTATGAGTAACTGTACAAACCCTGCATTCAATCATTAATTAAATGAAACAGCCCAAGGGACCCTCGTTCTCATGAAAGTAAAAATGTTAGAAAATCAAATCTAGTGTAAATTAACGGCCCTTGAGACTAGTCTGTAGGATAGCTGGATATGTGAAGCGAATTTCATGACATTTAAACTTATGATGCAGACAAAATGACTGACTAAAATTTTTCATTTTGAGCTGTAATCTAATCAGGGTTACTTCTTCATCGCATTGTAATACATTACATTACATTTCAAGCACTATAAAACATTGCTTCACTAACCTGCATCAGCCTCTCCAGCTGGTAGAACTTGCAGTGAAGATCCTCAAAGTTGTTTTTGTAGAGCGCTCTGAGGCCGTACTCATACATGATTTTCACCAACACACAGAAGGCCTGTTCCTCAGGCATCTGAAACCACATGAATAACTTTAAACTACAGCCACATGAACAACAACTGGCTGTCCAAAATGTATATCTGTTGCCACAAAGAAAACCAGGACATTTGGTGGTCAGGCACTCTTCAAGACAAGAAACAGATTCAGTCTTTATCTCTATCTGCATTTTAGCTACAGTAAGGCACTGTGATGCTACCAGACCAGGGCTAAATTTTATTTGCAAAGTTTTGGTGAACCCCACCCATCTGCTCCTTAACGAAGATGAAAAATAAATGACATTTGGTTTTCTGCCCCAAAATTTGACTGCCTCTAAACAAAGACCAAATGACAGAGGACAGAGGTGATGGTGTGAGTGACATGAAGGGACATACTTCAAGGTGTTTGCATGTGCAAGTTCAAGTGTGTGCCAAAATATGTTTTTATGTGAGTGTTTCATTGTGCCGGTGTTCTTCATTGTGTGTGTTGCTTGGATGAATGAAGATAAGAGAGCATGACAGAAAGCTTAAAACTGTGTGTGTGTGTCTGTGGGTTTATTTCTCCTCACACACACACACACACACACACACACACACACACACACTTGCAGACGATGAGGTGATATTTAATCAGTGTGACAGTATGTGTTTGGGGCTGAATGGGCTCCTGCAGGTAAACCTGAACCCCTATTAATATTCCTGACAACTCCCCATAACCTCTCCCTTCTTCCTCTTCCTCCTCTATAACCCGTCTGCCTCCTCCTCCTGTACAACCTCTTACTTTTATTGCTGCTTTCCCCTTTATCTCCCCCCTCCTCCTCTTCACCTTTACAGCCTCCTCCTCCATAACTCTCCTCTCTTTTCCACTGCTGTCTCCTCTCCACCACTAAAGATGTGTATTCACTAAACTCGTCTATAGCTCTCCCCCATGATTCTCTACCCATCTCTCCTCACCGCACCTCCTCCTGACCTCTCTTCTCCTCTCCACCCTCCCACCGTCTTCCCCCTCTTTAACCTCTGCTGCCCTTGTCATTTGGACCTCAACCAAACTTCCACCGCTCTCTCTCCTCCACTTGGGACTCCCGCCTCCATGCGTCTACTCCTCCGTCTCTCCTCCATCTGTCTTTTAACAACTTCCCAAATAAAATCTCTTTTTTTTTTACGCACACAAAATTGCAACACACATTGAACAGACAAGAAACACTGAAAGATACCTAAATATGTATAGGGAGGGGTATATAGAGCAGGGGTTCTTTAAGAGTTGGGTGTCTGTCAGTGACCTTGAAACCATTTTCCCACTATTTTCTGCAATGACTCTGTCTCATGCTTGCAGCTTTACCTTCTTTCGCACTCTCACTCTATTCATCCACATCATTCTGCTATAAACTGTTTTCATTCCAGCAGTCAGCAACTTTTTTTTCAGACGCTCTGTCTCCTTCTCTTTCTTAGCCTCCATTTAGTCTCTTATATTGTCTCTGTTCTGCTTTATTACACCTAGCACAAGCTAACACACTTGCTTTCTGTAGATGCTGTGAGGTGTGGGAGCAGCTGCACAACGCCGACATATTTTCTTTGTTAAAGTGTTAAGCTTTTTTAAATTTGTTTGACTGCTGTCCTCAAATACAGTCTATAGTAGCATGAAGGTGACATTTCAGCAACTCCAGAGAGCTTTTACTATGAATGCATGAGGTAAGGATGTTAGAGATTCACGGACTCAACTCAACTTTTGACTTTAAGTGTGTGTACATTATGTTGTGAAGTGTTACATTGTTTTATTCAACCAGGTTTGTATGCGTGTGTATGTTTTGTAGCTATCTATATATGTATCCGGTGCATTGTCTTGACCATGAGAAGGCAGGCTCAGTGGATGGATAGGTGACAAGTTAACTCACGTGCAGCAGGAGAACAGCAGCGAGGAACGACTGACCCTGGCAATAACCAATTTCCTCATCATAGACAGAGTAGGCCTGCGAGAAGAAAAATTCAGTTTGGTTATTCTATCAGCAAGACACCAGAGGTCACTGATAATAATCAAGGTTGTTTACAATGTATAAATTAATCCAATTAATTCCTGTTCTAACTTCCCTTCAACATCAACACGGTCTTGTATAAATTGAAGATAGCTTACCCTCCTTGGGTCTTAAAACCCGATAAGCCCACACAAAACATACTCAAGTATTTGCCTTTTTGGAGACACCAGATTTTTATTTGACAGTGGTGATAAAATAACTCTAACAATTTGTGGATAAGACAGAGTGGTGATCTGTGGTGCAGATAAATAATACTGTGAGAATCAACAGTCTCATACATGTTAGCAACCACATAACTGTACAGTGTGGGAGTTTTGAACAAGTAGTTACTAACAGTTACTAGTGATTAATAATACTCATACATATTTAATTTTGTGTTGCCTCTGAAAAACAAGTAAAAAAAATTTATTTGGTGGTTGATGATGGAATGAAAACTTTTCTGCTTTGAAATGATCTGCTAATCTCAGTAGTTCAACACAGACAAGACAACCCACAATAACAATGATTTTTTACTCACCCTGAAGTTTCATTCCAACTGTAACAAATCTGCTAATAACCTTGTAAACTAACGTTTTGCGATGCTAATACACAATGTTATACATATTACCAAAATAATAAAACTGCCTTTAATCTGTGGGACTTTTACATACATGTCATCACCACCTTCGCAAGAGCATATTATCTTTCTTTATACCTGTTATTTACCCAGCAAGGTAAGTTTTCTGAATACTTTCCTTCCACTCCTTGTCTTATACAAACACTCACACTAAGGGACAGTTCAACCACAGTGTGATTCAGTTACACCAGTCAATGACCAACTCCCCTGGAGCAGCTAGGGGATTTAGTGTCTAGCAGTTGATTTCAGTTTGGCCTGTTTAACTGCTACATACAGCGTTAAATAATGCTGCTATAGTTACTTGTTGTCTATTGTAGGTTATGGTAGCGGGAGCAGAACAGTAATTAACTATGCTTGAGTTTTCATATGCAAAGGAATTTTGGTTACCTTTACATAGTCAGGAACAAATTTCGACATCATTTGATCTTAAAAGCTTAGTGCCTTGTTGATCTAGAGCATCAGCACATACAGAGGACATTTCCTAAGAGACAGTTTCTCTCCAGTACCACCGTTTTTTTTTCAGAGAGATTTCCCTGGGACTGTCTCTGGTTCTCTCTTTGTGAGTGTCAACCTCTCTCTCTTCTCTCACTCTTTCCCTCTCTATAAGGCATCTATTCAGTCAATGCTTAGCTAAGTTGCTGTTTTTAATAACATAACACCAAAATTGTACACCCACTTTCAGAAATAGGCTTTCTAAGGACAAGTGCAGCAGTAACTAAGGAGTATATTATTGTTCAGTCAATTAGAAATTATTAGACATACAGAAAATCACCAAACTACCACCTGGAAATTTTTTCTTTGCCAAATGTTTAAGGCACATAGTACCCTGTCTTTGTATCCACCAAGTTAAGGACTTTTAACAGCAGAGTGACAGGGGCGCTGTCTGCTCAGAGAACTAGAGTTGCAGTGTGTAAAATTTCTCTATTGCACACAGGCTTTTGAAATCTGTTGCCTTAAACCTACAATAATGAAATTCATTCATATCATTCATTTGGAGTCTTGTTTCTGGCCACCTTGTTAATATAAGTTCAATATTCACTCTTTTTAAGCTCTTTTTTTGTTCTCTACCAAGTCCTGAGGGAAATATGTGGCTCTTTAGTTGCTAAATGCTCCATTACGTTCACCAGCTAGTCGCTAAGTGTGTCTGTCTGCTGTTTGTTGCTGAGCAAGTAGTATAAAGTGAGTTTTTAGAGCTTTTTCGCTGATAGCAGCTGCCTGCTGCAGCCGAAAACGGCACTATGACAGGGGTGAGAGTGAACCAAATCAGTAAAGTTGCAGGCCAGACAGCTAAACAATGAAATGTTATAAAGCTCAGTAAAGCCATTAGGAGCTGCAGATTTGGGTAATGATTCTCTGTAGGTTCATCACTTCGGGCAATTCCTTCCACATTGTTCTCACATTGTCATTTGAAACTTTGTAATCAAAAAAATATCGATTATATCTGCTTTATAATCAGATGCTTATTCTCACTATCATGACACCAATACAAGATAAAAAATGTGCATCATTCACCATAGACACTAGCTTCCATTACCAAATCAAGCTTAGCATTAGGGAATCCACTGCCCCTGTTAAAGCCTGATTTTATACAGTAAGGAAAATAAACTCAAGTCAACACACTTGTCACAACTGCAATAATAAGAAAGGAGGAGACAACATAAGAAACCTGGCTGGAGACGCTTCTCTCAAAATGGACAGTAGTTGACACACCCCAACCAATCATGCTAATGAGCAAACAGACAGGCCTTTTCACAGTGTAAACAAGGATCCAGGGAGAGGCAAAAGTGTCGAAAACCATTCGACCTACACTGAGAAAGTGAAGAGGACATCACACAGCTTTAACTCTACTTTGCCTACATCCTTGCAAAACATACAGGCTGGAAGAAATCAATTCAATTTTATTTATATTTCCTATAGAGCAGGTCTAGACCATGCTCTTATAATAGAAACATACATTAACAGCAAGTCCTTTTAATTCCAATGGCTGCCTAAAAGTCAGGCATCAGAGGTAAGTGGGGCACCAAACAGGGCAGCCCTGCAGCTCAAAATGTTAGAGAGGTCAGCAGCACTAAAACTGAGCACAGATCGAGAGAAAGTAGAACAGATATCCTCAGTTTTACACTTGCTGGAGTGTGACAGTGTGTGAAGTTTAATGAAAGACACAATTTTTCACATCCTCAACTATTGTGTTTAGTTCAGCCCTTATCCAGAACCACTTGAAATGATTATGCTGGTAACGGTTCAATATCTTCCGCTCAGATATTTTGGCAGGATGTTTCTTGCGGTCCATTCTTTGATGGACACTTTAACGACAGCAGTCAAACCTCCGTAGATTGGGTTAAAAAGATTCTCTCCCCCTTTCCATGTTTGAAAAATTAGTGTGGACATCCAGAGCTCCAGTGCTGATCTCTTTTGCTAATTTGGGGTTTGATGTGGAGGTAATGGAGAAGTCGTGTGGAGCTGTCTAGAGTGTAATCTACAAGCTGACATGCTTGATGGAGTGTGGCATTCACATGTCCCCAACTCGGCTGGGAGAAGTGCATGCTGACAGATGGATGGAGGAGGTCCTGGTGGGTGAAATCTAAATTTGTTAGCCTGAGCAGATAATAGGCTCAGAGGGGTGGATTATTGCAATCTATATGCCTAGTTTCTCATAACCACAGTTTTTTTCCCACTCTTCTATATGTGGAGAAACCTTTGACAATACAAATGTGTTAATAATCATTGTGTAAAAGCCATAACATATGTATGGGCTCCTCATTGCTAGCAAATGTACACCACTACACATTTAATCCTAGAACATTATTTCAGGTATTATTACTACAAAAGCGATAGTATTTAGAAAACTGCTTTGGTTCATTCCATCAGGTGACCCTGATGAAAATATATAGTTCATAGGTTGATCCTGCAACAGCCGATGGGACTATCAATGATCATCAGTGCTGTAAAAGGGTCCTTGAGCAAAACAATGACTATCTGAACACTCCATTCCAGAGAAGTGTTTCACCAAATTAAAAAGATATGGAGTCTATCTGAGAGGGACATCGTGCCAGCAATCAAAAAATATATATATATACTAAAAAAAATATACTAAGACGACATTATCATTGCAATATTATTGGAAAACCTGGCCATTATGAATTAAGTTCAGGTTGTGTTGAAACAAAAATTTAATTTAGACCTCAGTATTCTCATATTATGTCTTTAATGTTTCGGTTTACATAATATAAACATTTAGAAGTTCATAGACCTTCTTTTTTAAAGTTTAAAAAAAAAAGGCATTGTATGCCTTTATCAGACGGACAACAGTAAAGAGATAACATGAAATGAGTGCAGAGAGAGATATGGAATGACATGCAGCAAATGTTCCCAGCTGGACGAGAACAGACGGACGTTGCGGTTCATGGTTGACGCTCGTACCCCTGGGAACCCCGTTCATAAACTTTCCTTTCATGAAGTACTGAATAGGATGATGGGAATATTAAGGTTTTGACTGTTAGGACTTTGTAGACTTTAAGTTCTGTTTCCGTGGTAATATACATTTTTTCGATACATTACTTGCTCAGTCTACAGTAGACACGGTTCGCGCTTTTATAAATCAAAGGTCATTCAGCTTCAGAATAGGAAGGGATTAAAGCAGGGCAAATTTCCATTCCAACAAACCCAGGGTGGCGGTCACCAGGATATGAACTGGTATCCTGATAATGTGCACATGGAAACACTTGCGGGGATATGCAACATTAGCCTGGTTGATGAGGCGTTATCGTGTTTGCTTTATTCCCTGCTTTGTTTAAGTTCTGTTTCCATGGAAATAAAGAGGATATTCTCGTTATCCATTTATCTGAGAGTCAGAGGTTTTGAATCCCCACACCAGCTGGGAGAATAATGCTCTCCTCTCTCTGAAAACCCACTGTCAGTGTGCCCTTGAGTGAGGCAGTTAACCCCCGACTGCTCCAGCAGGCCTTCTGAGTGACCACCAGTGGAACATTAAAAGAATGAAGCAGATTATCACTGAAAGAGAGCACAGAGCTCAGGTGACCTTCCCCTGAGAATAAAGGTTAGAAAATAAAGACTCCAGGCTTATTACGGAGTAGGATATGAAGATGAATATAAACTTTGTCCTGAATCCTCTGTGCCTGTAACCCACTCATGCCTCAAGATCCAACCAACCTTATCAGCAGCAAATCTACATGGATTTGCATACAAATGAAGGCTGGCTCGCCACTGACCTAGTTGGGTCCAGACTGGATGCTAACCTTTCCTGACAGGTTCTTCCAGAGCGCTGACCGGTCATACTTTACTTCTGCAGCGCCAGGAAAATACAAAGGAGCAAAAGTTCTACTTCATTCTAAAACTACCTATGATTTCAATGAATAAACAAAACACTTCTGTGATATGCATATTTGTGTCTAATGTATACCCCACACTCCTTTCATCTGATTTTAACTTTGTGCTCAAAGATTTCTGTTCATGCAAGCTTTAAGCATCTACAGTGATTGCTGTTACAATTAATTAGTAATTATAGAAAGATGATCAAATGACCAAAATATTCCTTTTAATCTCACTACTATCTACTTTGTTTCAAATATTGTCATTTTTGTCAAGGACCACAGGACTTAACGAATACAGACCCGTTGCCCTGACCTCTGTGGTAATGAAGTCTTTTGAGCGCCTTGTGTTTTCCCACCTCAAATCCATCACAGATCCACTCCTGGACCCCCAGCAGTTCGCCTACAGAGCTAACTGGTCTATAGATGATGCTTCCTGCTGCAGCTGAAGAAATTCAACCTGCCAAATACAATTATGGTGCACTTCTACACCGCCATCATCGAGTCCATCCTCACCTTCTCCAACACCATCTGGTACGCTGCTGCCACTGCCAAGGACAAGGGCAGACTGCAGCGCATCATTCGCCCCACCGAGAAGGTGATTGGCTACAATCTACTTTCGCACCAGGACCTGTACGCCTCCAGGGCTCTGAGGCTGATCCCTCCCACCCTGGACACAAACTGTTTCAGAGACTCCCCTCCGGCAGGAGGCTGCGGTCCATCAGGAAATACACGTCATAGGAGTAAGAACTGTTTTCCAGTCATGATCGGTAATGATCAGTGAGCGCTTTTTATTTGTTGGAGAGAATTAAAGTTCCAGCATGTAACATTTAGGAGGAACTATTGGTATGTTTTCATTAGTGTATAATCACCTGAAAATAAGAATTGTTGTGTTTTCATTACCTTAGAATAAGCCGTTTTTTATCTACATAGGAAGTGGGTCCCCTTCCACGGAGGTCGCCATGTTGCACCACCATGTTCCTACAGTAGCCCAGAACGAACAAGCCAATCATTGGCTCTAGATAGGGCCATTTGGCCTTTTTTTGAGCTTCGCGGCCACCATAGTTTCTCCTACACGCTTGGAACGGGAGGATGATGCGAGCGGTATTCAAATGGTGGCAAACTGCAATTTCACGGCTAGATGCTACTAAAGCCTAAATACTGGACCTTTAAGGAATCTATTCCGAAGATCAAATTTTCGAGTACTCTGTAGCATGTATATGTAGCTCCTTCCCAAGCTTGATAAACTGGTGATATGATATACTAAGATATAACATCCCTTTTTTAACTGCTTGGTTACTTTAAAAAAAATCGTACATGCCGATTTCACATTTATTTTTTTCGGTTTGCAATAGCACTGTTGGATATATTGTAGGGCAATGCCAAAGATGACGTGCGTAAGAATCCATCTTTGTTGAGTTCACAGCTGCAGTCAAGCTAAGAGGAAGACAGTGACAAAGATTAAGACTGGCTTTAATACTTTACAGTAGTGCTGACCTTGGCTTTTGTCTGAATAAAATGTACCGTGTGTCTTCACAGATAATTACCTCAGGATGCAAGTCTACTGGGACCCTCTCCTTACAGCACATATTTTCCTCATTCCTTTTAATGGAAAGGAGGCAGTGCTGCGTGTTTTTTTATGGTACTCGTCTCATAGCTAAACCACAAAAGGTCAGCGGGAAAGATTGTTCAATATTGTATGTGTAAGATTGTATAGATGGCTTTAAATTTTTAATATACCACAGCTGCATTTGATATTATCCATTATTAAAATGGTTTCTACATGGTGCATCAACATGGGTTAGTTAAGGGTCTTCTATCTATCAAATCACATCCTTATATTGTTGTATCTCTAAGACAGTACAGAGGGTTTGGCACGTACAGTGTTGCAACTAACTAACCAAAAGAGCATTGCTTTTCAAACTAAATTTTAAGATTTATATAATAAATAAGTGGACACACTGCCCTAGCTCCCTCATAGCCTTAAATCTAAAATATTTTGATATGCTGATTTTGTGCCCGTAGCCTTGTTTTCTGAGATATGTTTATCTGCCACCATTACTGATTATAGAAGGTTATAAATAATAAGCAATTGAACATAAAATGCTGAATTTCAATGGAAAACTGGCTGAATTTGGACATAATTTTGGATTACAGTCTTTCACTACCCCTGCAAACTCAGCCTAGATATACTCAAGCTCAGTCTGACAGTGCGAAGCAGGACTAATCAGTGAATTATTGAATCGTTAAAATGATGCCTCTAAAAATGTTTAAACCTAAACCAATGAAACTAGGCCTTAAACAGTTAGAATAAAAGCATGAAGCGTTGTGCAACTGAATGGTCTATTTGTTGCCCCAAATTTCATATTCAGAAAGAGTTTTTGGTGGGTAATTTGAGAGAAATCTGCCACCTACATAACAGCCACTATGTTTTTCCACTTAGAAAATTGGAAGAAAAGATCAATGACTGTCCACTGAGTGGTGCGTATGTCCGGTATGTTATGTGTAGGAAGGGTTCGTGTGGATGTCTCGGTAAAGGCGGGCACTGTCAATCATATATTGTAGAGCCAACTTGAAATGCCAAGCAAATTCCTACTGAGCGGTGCCAGACCACAAAGAGCAAAACAAAAAAAACCCTAAATGGCTGGCTGCATAGGAATAGGCACAAACTTTACAAGGTTCAGCACACATTGCAGAATTAGCTTCTTATCTCACAGCACTTGATTCTCAGCAGGAAAATTTTCAAAAACATTGGAACACAGCATGAAAGAGTGCGTATCGAGATTTGCCTTCTGTTACACGATGCCATAAAGAAAGTGGGTTAACATACAATACAGTATAATCGAGTGCTGATTTTATATAAATTCAAAATATCTGGATGTTACTGACAGCCAGCTCTGTTGCAACATGGACGCACCTCCACAATCTCTATGCGATATCTCAGGCTCACCTTGCAGATCTTGTACAGTGAATCCTGTCCATCTCCCTCAGAGTCCTTGAAGTAGTCGTGTGCGGGGAAGGTGCGGTGGATGTCCCGGGTGATGACACCTTCCTGAGCTGAGTCCTGCAACACACATGGATTACACGCTTTAGACATGTGACAAAACCAAAGCCAAATTAAGATACAAATATTGTTGAGTTTTGATTTCCTGTTTGATATCCCTTCCTGGGTGAAGGTAGTGCATGTTTAGATACTGCTTATGCCTGATGCATGCACTTGGTTCTAAATGGATTCATGAGATGACAAGAACCGCAAAGATTGTTTTAACTCTGCATGCACAACTTTTTTGTTTTTACATTTTTAGTGATAATGCTCTTACATATAATTTCTCTGTTTCTAAATGTTTATATACAGTATTAAAAAAGGCAATGCCTTGTGCTCAACTCAGAACACAGCTATGGTACAAAGCAGCAACACACTGCTACGTCACTGTGTTTGTTTGTGTTTGTCCCATTCCTCCTGCAACAGCTCTCCCCAGGCCTCGGTCTCTTAGTCTGTGCTGTCTAATCCACAGCCACTGCAGTGTACACACACATACCAAACACGCCTGCTTCTTTTCCTATGTGTGTCTCTCTCACAAGCACACATACTGTACATACACAGGAACTCTGCTATGTCCCCCCCCACTTTCTTTTCTCACACACATATACACAGTCAGTCATACGCACACGATCACACGCACAGTGCAAACACTACCGGAGAGAAGACTGGCAGCACAGCATTCTCCAACAACTCACTGTAAGCTGCAGATAAACCAACCCTGAGCCTGACTGGCCTTGATGTGTGTTTGTGTGTATCAGAGAGAAAATGGGAGAGTGCAAGTGAAAAATTTCATCTTTCTTGCTTCGTTTCTCTCCTTGTTTCATGACAGTAGAAAGAAAAGGAGGAGGGAATTCAAGTTAGGAGTGTCACATAGGGAGGAGAGGCAGTCTGCTGCATGTTTGTAGAAAACACTGCAGAATATCATGCTCACAGGGTGAAAGGTGTTGGTCAGGAGGTCGCTTATTGCCCCCATGTAGCATGCAGATTCTTCCACCCTAAAAACTATTAGCATAGCAATGCTCACTCAATGGATTGCTTGTACATGGATGGAAGTCAGTTTTTCTGCCATTGCCTTTGCTTCCAGACTGGGTAATTTGATCACAACGGTGGTAGCCCAAGGAAAGATATCTTTTTGAGGTGTCCTGCCAGTCTAGTGGTTAAGACACTACCATGTAAATGCAGCATACCTGGTTCAACTCTGGCCAGAGACCTTCACTGCATGTGACCCCCTTCTCTCTTCATGTTTCCTATCGGTCTCTACTGTCACCCAAAAAGCCCCAGAAATAAAATCTTTACACTATGCAGAGGTATCTTTGCCATCTGATAGGTAAACAAGTATGTTATGAAATGGAGAACCTTGCTAATGACTGTCAACGACCCTTAAAGACGCATTTATTGATTATATCTTTACTCTCATTTTGCTATTATTATTTCATAAGATGTGGTATTTATTAAAGAATCAAGCCACTCCTTAAAGGAAAGCCTTTCAGAGCTCTTCCAGTATTTGAGGACTAATCTGAGCACTGAAACAATTCTCATGCATACAATTTTAAATTCTACATTGTTCTACCCTTCTGCCTGAGCTCTGTCACATAACAGGCCTAGTCTTGGAGTTGACTTGATATTAGATTCCCAAGACTAGGACGGTCCCACAGTGCGTGAAGCAGGGAGCCTTGGGCCCCTCTATAACTCCAGCACATCTTATCCTGGCTCAGCCCCATCCGGTGTATTTGACAGGTGTGTGTTAAACTTTTTTCAAATCTTTAAATAGGATACCACTTCCACTAGCTTCGGTTAGATTCCTCACATTATCTGATACAATATTATGACCAGGTCTCCTTTTCTATTTTACATTTCAAGTCCTTTTGCAGAATACAAGCCTCAGACTGTCACAAATTAGCAACACAGTTCACTTGTTTCTTCATGCATCTCAACGCCATACACTTTGGTTACGCAGCTTTTTGATTTGCATGCGTCTCCAAACATCCTTACAATTCAAATTATACTGAGCACATATCTCATAAAATGAAAGATAATTCATCCTTGAGAAGATCTCATAAAGTATGCACTCCCTCTTTTACCCATTTTCCCCAATAAATAGACTTCTTTCCCACACAAATCTCAGGATTATTCCATACAGACTCATATGTCTGCATATGCCATACCTTCCTGGCGTGATTGAAAATAGGATTGATGTCCTCCACAGCAAAATTTTTTGAAACTTTAATAAGAGCATTATATTGTTTAAAAAATGGGTTTGTGTCACATTCTTGTCAAAAAAAACATGATAGCTTACAATGTATGTGAGATAATCACAAACAATTACGCACACATTATGTTTCATTCATCACTACTGTACTTTAATATCACAGTCAACAATTAGCTCAATTTAATTCCTTGTTTAACATGTTGCCAGTAATCTACAATATACAGTACGTATTTTGTATGAGTGCAAACACATATGGTTTGAGTGTGTGCTTTACATGTATCCACCACACACGCGCACACACACCCCCAAAGGGATTGATAGAAGCTGCTGGCACAAGTGTGTGTAATGCTTTAATGAGATTTGTAGTGTGGAGGTGGTGTGTCGTTCTGTGTATTACGTGTTGGAAATGGAACAGTTTTTGCATTGTGTTCCTTATGCGGTACAAACACACACACAAACAAACAAAAAGATGCAGCTCTTCAGGATTCAGCATTGTGTATGATTTTGTCTTCTCATGTGTTCATGGTTGTCTTAACCTGACAGTAAAACTAATTTTCTAAATTGAACACAACAGACGGATAAATAAAATTTCAAACTTATCAAATCATATTTAAATTTAAAAGATGAAACATAGAATATATCTGGTTCCTATGTTGAAAAGGTATTTTTCCAAGACAGAAGTTCACTTGGGTCATCTTACATTTAGGCTAAAACGATTGGCCATTAAATCAATAATTCGATCAGCAGAAAATTTATCAGCAATTATTTTGATAACTGATTAGTTAATTGTGATGTACATTTTTCACTATTTTGACATTTAATAGATCAAATGATTAATCAGGAAAATAATTGTCAGTTGCAGCGCTACTCACAGTGAAACACCTTACCGGATTCCTCCTCCATACAGATTTCTTTTCATCTTCACAAACACCAATGGCAGTTAAAGTGGAACAGTGGAAATATTTTACAGTTAGTGGATGTTTTCCCGTCTTCATTAAAAGAATGCCACGAGCATTGAATATTTACATGGTGTGGTTTCTTTTTACACATAAAGAAGAGGCTAGAGAGTACAGGACTACCACACAAAGAACAGTTTCATTAATTACTCAGCAAGAAAAAACATTACTTTTAAAATAATTATAGACTAATGATTAATGTATTACTTTTTATGCGTTTGCCAATCAATCACAAGCACATTTATGACACTGTAATTACCATGGCAACATCAGCGAAGACCAGCAAGAATCTGGTTGACAGTGAAAGTTGTAAACACTTTGATTTAATAAACCATGCATGCCTCTACTAATTAACAGCCTCATTACTCAAAAACACCACAAAAAAAATGAGGAGAGGACGACCTCTACTCTGCTTAATCTCCTTCCCTCTTGTCTTGCGTCCTTTCTTCCTCTTCTCTTCAGTTTCCCCCTGCTTATTTCCTTCTCTCTTCCTCTTTTCCTTATACTGTACTGAGCTGATTGGTGCATTCCTTTTCTTGCTAACTGCTTGCTGGAACAAGAGTTATATGCTGTTTATTTGGATGGATGTGTGGATGTGTGTGTGCACACATGCGAAATGCTGAAGCTGGCAGCTCTTTGATCTCTGCAGGGAGGCTGAGGTGTTCAGGAGGAACTGCAGCCTCATCAGCAGCATCAGTTCTCCGTCACAGTGCCCCAGTTCAACATTCCTGCTGTACACCATTAGTACAAACACAAAGGAAGAATAATAATTCCTATTCTATACCCTATAACCCTAGTTCTGTGAGCACAGAGCACTCAGATAGGCTCTATAGGTCTCATTCCTGCACTGAAAATGTGTAGTTTGGCTAATCAGGAAAGACCCACCGATTCCTTCCAGAGCCAGCTGTCAAAGCCTAACCTTACACAAAGCCAGACACTTAACAAGCAGCAGGGTGACCAGGTTCTACAGGCTCTATAGGCTTAATGGGGCAAATCCAGATGTTTATACTTCTTGCCATAGCTTGGGCAGAGAGTGCACCACCTGGTTGCCATCCACTGAATTTGGGGAGGCGGAAAAAGAGCTGGATCATTGAGTGTGGCACAGCTCGAAGCAGTGAGCTCAGCATCATCACCACTATTGCCATCTTCCGAAGGATCTTCAGCCTGAACATCTTTCCAACGTTACCACAGGTAAATCAGTGAAACAGACAGTCAGGGGCATCCAGAAGGCTGTTAGCGATGTGTTTGTTCCACTTTCAGACAGAGGTCAGAGAAGGACAGAGGAACTATGGCTGCGATAAGAACAAGGTAGGAGAGGCAGCACCATATCTGAAGAGAAGACAAGGCTATTCTATCCTCTTAGTTTTCACGTTGATCTTTTACTTGTTGAAAAATGTGGATGGCGGTTTGGGGTGCGATCATTTACACAATCAGTAACAGGAACAATTCTTGGATCCTTCCTGATTGGCAAAACCAGTACATGCAAATTTCAGTAAGCTGCTCCACAGGAGTGAGAAGGCAATAGACCTAAAGGCCTATAGAGCCTGTTTGGCTGTAAAGCTTGTGTAAAACAGAACTATATACACGTTCATGAGGGCATGCACCATAGTCAGCATACATGCACACAAATGAACACCGATGAACACATGAAAGCACAAGTCAGTGCAACAAAGTACATTCATACAGACACGCAACTTTTTTACTTACACACAAACACAAAAATTATTATCTGCATGCCGAAACCATAGTTAAAAGAAATATACAAAATGTTGGCCCACATACACTTTCCCCTTTCACCTGTACACAAATAAGCAGGAATGTTACACGACAGCCAGACTCCCTCAGCATTTGAGCAGATGACATAATACATATGGAGAGATTAAAAAAGCATTAGAACAGGCAGGGGGATTACATCAACACTGTCCACCATCAGTCTGAATCCAACGTACTGTGTGTGTGTGTGTGTGTGTGTGTGTGTGTGTGTATGTCGGTGTGTGTATTCTTTAGTATTGTGTGTACCCATTGGATTTATCCCCTTGTGGCTTTTAAACTGACTAACTGACTGACTGACTGAAGGCAGAAAAAGAAGACAGAAAAGGAGATGGAAATAAGGAGAGAAGAAGTGGGAGAAGCAAAGAGCAAGGAGGGAAGAGAGAGAGAGACAGAGACAGATCAAGATAGATAAAAGAGAGAGAGAGAGAGAGGGACAGATTGAGACAAAAGCTGTATGTACAAAGAGGGGAATGAGAGGCTTCCTCTAATTGTAGCCTGGGGGCTTGTTGGGCAGACAAGTCCATTACTCAGACCTCACCGACAGGTAACCTACTTAACACACGCAGCTAAAAATAAAAATTGCTGCTGTGTCCAAACCTGCACTCCACCTCCACATCACTCTACATCCAACAGCATTTCATTTAACCATACTGGCCCGACTGGTGAAAGCGAAAACTGCCACAGGTTCAAAGAGTCAAGAGGTTTTCCTCTCTAAAATAACTGCCTGGAGACACACTATAGCCATACAGGAGCAACACTCCCGTGTCCATACTGTGAAACCAGGTTTATTTACACAATAACTGTTGATTTGTTCTTTGCTGTGCTTTACATACATTATTTGTATGTAATGTTTAATATAAAAAAACCCATTACATTAGATTATACTATTGTGTAATGCATGGCTTGAATAAAAACTTTGAAACTTTGTTTATTCAAATACATTTACACCCAGATAAACTGGAAGGCAATCGAAAATATAAGAAAAAATAAAAATGAGGAAGGATTTCCTTTCCTCATTTTGTGTGGTTTACTCTATGTGGGTTTTTTTAATCTTCTTTTTCTTTTTTCCAATTGACAATCAATTTCATAAACATTTTTGTTCCCCAGTTCACTCATTTTCAGTCACTAGAAGGTGCAACAGATCGGTGAAATATTTTAAATTAATGTTTTTTTGTATAGCACATTTTACACTAATGCAGTTCAAAGTATTAGATATAGTAAGTATATGCTAACAGCTACAGCCGTAGTGTTGAACCAATTAAATAATTTGTCAACTGACAGGAAATTAATAGTAATCGTTTAAGTCATTTATCAGGAAAAAATACCTAATAATTTCTGATTCAAGCTTTTTAAATGTCAGGACATGCATTTTCTGTTCATAACATTGTAAATTACATATCTTTGGGTTGGAGACACAAAATTAGCAATTTGACAACTGGGAAGTCCGGGAAATTCTGAAGGGCGATTTTCACTATTTTAAAACATTATAGAGAGTAAACAAGTGATAGATTAGTGAAAAAAATAATAGATTAACTTAAAAATATTCATAAGTTGCCGCCCTAAGGAAGGAACATAAAGGAAAGAGCAGATGTATTCAAAGCGACAGAAAACCATAACGCAATAATGATGAGATGAATAAATCACTTTATGAGGATGCTAAACTCAATAATGTGGGTTGCAAGTCTCAGATCAGCAGGTAAATATTTGTGTTACGATACACTTTTTCGGTTTTAGTTACAACATATGAGAAAGAACAACCTCCAATGGCTGAAATTAAACTGCTTCTGCTGCAATTCTAGTAGAGGAAAGCAGAAAAGGGGCAGATGCTTGATATTTAAATGTTAATCACTGCCTTGGGAACTGTGCCTTAATTTATATTAAGCTTGAAGCCAATACGAGCAAACACCTGTCATTTTATTATAAAAACAATTCATTCAGAGGCTGGTACAGTTGAGTTGACACCGGAGTTGTTCCATGTCAAGTGTGTTCCTGCAGCTGACAGGTTAAGTCCTCTGCCCACTTGTTGTTTATCTTAATGGAAATTAGGCTCTGTTAGCTTCCGGCTGTTTCTATAGTGAGGAAAGATGAAACCAGGGACCTTAAGGGCCACTGGTCACTCATCTGGGGCTACCTGACATTGGTAACTAGTGACCTTGGTAAGGTACGGTTCTGCCCTGTCCTGCTGCAAGTGTCTATTATCAGGTAGACAGGCTGAGTTTTTAAAGTGAAAGAATATCGTGCAGTAGCTACACTGGATCTCCTATTACAATATGCTGCGGTACAGTATCAGGACTCCGTAAGTCTGTTCTTAAACAGGGGAAAAGAGAGCAGACATTTGCACCTTTCAAGGCACGGAAACATACATAAAGTGTCGTGACAACCTCATATCACTATCGGTGGTGCAGCAATAAAAATTGAAAAGATAATATCAGAGAACAGAAGCAACATTTTACTTGTAAAGAATAAAATACACTCAGTGGCCACTTTAATAGGTCCAATGCAATCCAACTGTTCAGCCATAAAGTCTACTTTTATGATGCCTAAAATTTTCAGTTTCTGTTGACAGTCATATAGGTGTTAATTGAATATGTTTTAGCATTGAGGTCATAGTTGGGGATGGTGCTATACTGCACTGCATTATATGGAGATGTGTTCCTAATATTCTGCCCCCCTCGTGTCTATAAATGGGAAGGTCAAAAAAAAGAATCCTTTTTTTTTTAATATATATAATGTAGTCTAGTTCTAGTAGTAAGATACTGAACCCCACAAATGCTCCCGAAGCTGCGCCTTCGGATTGTGAATGTTCTCACATGTAAGTCGCTTTGGATAAAAGCGTCTGCTAAATGACTAAATGTAAATGTAAATGTAAATGTAGTTCAACACCACTTTTAACTATGACCTCTACAATAAACATTTAATTGAATTTACACATATCCAACAATGTCTGAGAAAGAGGCCAATGAGTGTATACCCAAAAAGTAGTGAGTTCTTATTCTGGAGAACAAATACTGTATTGTATGGACTTTTTATTTTACTTTTGTAAGAAGAAACCACAATATCCAACCATGTGAGGTCTGGTAGGTGATTCAATTCAGTTAAATTATATTTATATAGCCCAATATCACAAGTCACAATTTTGCCTCAAAGGGCTTTACAATCTGTATAACATTTGACTAAGGAAAGACTACCCAAAATGAAAATGTTGGCTTCCAGCAGCTGTGCAGAGGAGTTAAGCAGCACAACAGAGAGGGGTTACGCTGTTGAAATGTCTGGGGAAAGGATGAAACTGATGCTGAGAAGGGATGAAGATCTGTGTCTCTATCTGATGTCAGTGGCCCAATGAGTCAGACATCTGACACTAAGGACAGATCAATTTACTTTTTGGGGTTTTCTGCATGTATTAAGGTTAGGGTCATTTTTAAACATGCGGCATGTTAAGCACAAATTATGCCAACGCTTATGTGTGCTGTGAAGTCAACATTTTGCTTCAGAAGCATGAGTCACTCTGTCCATCAACAGCACTGAATCCTGTCAAAATGTCCTTAAGCAAGATAATAAACCACCTACCTGCTCTCACATTCTCAGTCTCTCTGGATTAAAGTGCTAGTTAAATGTTTAAAATGTGAACGTTTAAATGTAGAATCTTATAGGCAGTTCTAGCTTTCTCCTTATTATACCATTCTGGAGAGAGGAGTGAGCGCTCACGTTACCCTTCTCTTCTGACAGCGTTATGTAACTCCCGGGTGTGGAGGGGGCCCACGGGTGATGGCTGGTGAGCCCCTCGACAGAGAGGCTGCCACACTTTGCTAAACCGATGAGGTTGGCGCAAAATACGCCGGGTTCAGACAGCTGAACACTCAGAGCACCACTAAGACCTGAAGTGACAGACCAGCCAATCAGAGAGGATGCTGCTAGCGTTAAACCGCTGGAGGAAACCATGAAGACAGATTGCTGGGTACGAAGTCAAACTGTGTGTACAGGATAATTACAGAGGGAGCACAGCTAGTCACAAAACCTAAATGTTTTACTTAACAACTCCAGCAACTGCCACTTGTAGGGACACACTGATCACTGGATAAGATAAGCAAGTCCATAGCTGAAAAGCAATTGCTTTGGCACAAACAAAAAGGTCCATCTGAATTTTATGGTGTGATTGTTAACACAATAGACTGCCATTTCTTTTTCTACCATATGAGCACATTTCCAAAATATGTCTTAAAAGTTTCACTGTGCTCTATGACAATATATACTGTGAGATTTTGCCATACTATTTATACCATGGTAGCTATCCCTTTAACATCTCCGGGTGTATCAGACCATCTTGAGCAATGTTGTAAATCCATGCACAGGAGTGCTTTATGGCAAATTTGGATTTTTATGATTTCTTCATTAATATAATGAAGAACTATGATGTAAGGTATTTCGCTGGCTTGATTAGCCAAAAACAGACATCAGTTTTTTTTTATCCATTAAAAATTCCTCAATTGATTTCTCAGAAAATCTACTATATCCAGATTGTTATGGCTGGCTCGTTTAGGCCATAACAAACAAGGGAGGCCTACACAGTAACAGTGTGTGTGTGTGTGTGTGTGTGTGTGTGTGTATAAATATATATAGACATTGTGATATAAAATTACATATGGATTTTCTCCATTTTGTCTATCCCTACTGTATTCTTTAAACATAGCAGAAATAATACACTTTTTTGTATTCAAGAACATAAAAGCAAGGTTAGGTAAATGTAGGAATGAGTATGGTGAGAAGTTGCAAAGGATTGCACCACCAAAATGAAAATGCAGCATTGCTTAGTGTGTCAATATGAATACTATATTTAGTCCAGTATATCTTTGGACAACAACAAACAAATAAGACTAAATCCATTTACTTGGACTCCAGCTGAATTGCTTTATCTAGAATATTCTCAACATTGGGAGGCTGCCCCAGCCTGCTGGTGTGTGGACAGCCAGAGCTGAAGGAGAAAACATGAGGGGGTCACAGTAGTGGTAAACCAGTACAGGTTTTTGGACTACTTAAAGACAATGTTTTGTGCAAAAATTCAATATTTTTAGATTTTCATCCCATACAAATCCAATTATTAAATGTTTCTTCCCTGAATCTTAGCCTTTAAATAAGCATCATGTCACAAAAACTCTCCATTAATCCAAAGAGTAATCAAATTCTCTTAGATGAGTTAACATAAAAGGCCTTTAATACACCGGGGGGGCGTGAAGAATTTCGGCACGAAAATGAGAAATATATTCGCCTGCGAATGTTTCGTATCAAAACCATTCATCTAGGCAGCGATCCAAATATGAGACAGTTGCAACACTTGTTGAATAAAAGATTCGCGCCAGCTCGTCCTAAAACTCACTTGGGGTTGGAGCTGTTTCAGTAGACAGCGTGTCTGTCAGATATGATCTTCACCTCCGCCCACACAGACACTCAGGACAGGCTGGTCAGCAGCACCATCTCCATCACACACTTCTGCCCGAGCTGTCACAACATCAGAGACATCCAGGTGGAGTCTCTCTCTCTCTCACTGGGTTCAGGCTTTCACTGCGCCGCTGCTGCAGAAATCCTCTCTAGATCGTTAACAGTTAAAAAACTGTCCGCGCTTCTTTGGACAAAAATCAAATCAAACCGGTCCGCCATTGTCATTAGGAGTTGTGACATGATGTCCATTCCGCACAACTTCATTGGTTGACGCCTTTATTGGTGGTGTGAAAGATTGGAAAAAGTCAACCTTGTGCCGAAAATAAATTACGCCCCTTTTTCGCCATGTAATATTTGCGTTCTGTGTGAACGTACTCTGACAAAAACAACAATAGGGAAAAATATACTGATGTGCTAATTATCCGCAAGGAACAAACAACGGTGTGTAAAGGCCTTAAGGCAGGTTTCACAGTAACACACACTCCTAAAGCTGATGAGAGAAAACATTTCAGTGCTGTTTATGTGTTACTCACCTTCATACACTGTCATACCTAATTAATGATTCTATTCTCACTCAGAAGGATCCTACTCTCCCCCTTCTCACCCTGGCAGAGTGGTGGATCAATTGGATAAATTCAATGCTCTTCAGCACCATTCCCTCTTATGGGAATGAGAAAACAAAAGCAATTGCTGTGCCATCTGAGCCTGGCTTCAGTGGGGAGTGGGGAGTGGTGCATTATGGGCCATGTTAGAGAACAGAGGCTGTGATGAACCGGAGGGATGGTGTGTTAGAGCACGTCTGTTGCAGGGCTGTACCCTGCAGCTCCTCCGGGCGAGAGTCCACATGAAGTCAGAGTCTCAGAACTGGTTGGAGAAGATTTCTGCTTCAATGTGAAGCGTTCTTTGCCATTTATGCACATCCAACAAATCTCAGTAGAAAAGATCAGTTTACAGAGCGTACTACAATCTCTGAGTGATAAGCCCCATGATAAAAATACATGTAAGCACAAACAGGGGACAAGGAAGAGAGAAAAAAGACAGACGGGGTAGTGCAGAATGTAAAGTAGAAATATGAAGCGATGGAAAAATGACTTAAACGGCACGATGAGCCAAGGGGATAGCAAGATGAGAGTGGTAGCTGAATGACTGACAGCCAAAATATTAGCTAGCCTCTTCATCTTTTGGATAGATGGCCGCTCCTTCAAAGGAAGGCCAGTATTGAAAGTGACAAACAGGCCGCATTTGGATCACAAAAACCTTACGTAAATCCCCCCAAAAACAGAAAAGAGAGGGAGGAAGGAAGGAAGACGTGTGGTGTACAAAAAAGATGCCATACGTTGTTACGCACTGGTAAGTACACACACATACACATGAATAAAGTAATGTCACATCACACCCTGTTTATACTGTATGTGGTTTTTTATCCTGCTTGCGTATATTTCTCTTCACCTTTAATCTCTCTGACTTTCTATATATGAGTCTATAAAAAGTATTTTGTCTGTTGATTGCCTTTAGAGGGTAAAGATCTTCCTCAGGTGGTAGGGTTACAGTACCAGCAAGCAAGAAGCCACTAAGGAAGCATAAATCAAACTCTTGATGCTTCAGCGAGCCTCTGAACAAGGCACCATGTACTACAGTGCAGCTGCCTAGCTGCATTAAAGACTAGACTAGTCTGTGAGGTTTCCCTTTGTTGATCAGTGGAATTGTGTGGCTATGAAAATGGGGGCTGTTAAGAGGAAAAATGTGTGCTCAGCAAACCTTTCCTTGTAGAGGTAAATATAAAATGCTTCCTAGGCAATTTAAATGTCTGCCATTCATTTCCATTAAGGCACCTTCTGGCTTTCTGAAAACCTGATGAAGCTGGAAACGGTATAAACTATGTCTTGTATAAACTAAAGGATCAAAACAATAAGTCTGCTAATAAAAATGTAAGCTTCATTTGAACTGTGCCCTCTGTTTTGTCTGACATCTATTAGAAACATAAGATTAAACTTTAATGTTCCACCTTGGGAATTTAGGTGATACCAGAGATTGCAGCCCTGAGGCTAGAGAAACATCACAGGATTAAAACACTGATTCTTCTTTTAAAAAACTCTAAAAATGCCAGATTAATGAAGACTTTGCATTTTAAACCGAAAAATACCTTGGACCTCTTGAGTTATAGAATCCAAAAGGTGATCATTTTGAAAGTATGTGTGGTGAAAAACAAAGACTGCATTATAACTTTAGGGTCTAGCCTCTAGTCAATACACAGTCCGACAATGGAGACAGCCGGATGTAATAATGACCCCGCCCCTCTCTGCTGACACACCTGGCTCCCCCAACCACTCCTCACTTCAGTGGGACACTAGTGTGATATTCAGAGGATGGCAGTCCGGTAATTTAAAACCAGCTCCCCCCTGAGGCCTTTGTCCTTGGTTGTTAGCGAGGAAGTTTCTAGAGGCTTCCCTGGAGGGTTGGGGGGGGTAGAGGAGTGGGGGGGCAACAGCTGGCCCGCCCGGCCGATTGCAAATTCATCCGTCTCTGTATCGCTGCCGTGGAATTTTAATGGATCCGGCTGGTTCTGCATTTCAATAAGCCGAGTTGGGAGTGCAGACACAGTGTTCTGACAGAAAGCAAAAAAGCAAAATTTCTCATTTTGCATGCAGTGAAATTGGTGACAAGCAAGCAGGTTGGAGAAAACACTTGACACCAGAGAGCTGAAGAGTAACAGCTATTATTAGAGTTGTTTTGGTTAACATCTTTCTTTACTTCTCTTTTTAAATGAATTAAGTAGTGCTAAAATTTTAAGTTGACCGCCAGACTGAATTATTGACAACTGATTAAGTCACTTATCAAGAAAAAAAAGAGCCAAACATTTGCCTGTTAAAGCTATATTTGAAGAGAGGGCTGTCATTGGTTGACTAGTCAACTAGATGATCAAATACCGAAGTACCCACTCTGCAACACTACCTGCCTTACTGGAAGGGTCCGCTGTTTACTCAACAAATGCGTTTCGGCAAAAGGCCTGCATCACTCTTCCCAAAACACACAAGTCAGTTTAATGTCGCAGTTATTTTTCACATCTGGTTCCACCGCCTGAAATGTGAGGATTTGCTGCTTTTCTCTGTTTTATCCAACATAAAGTTGAATATCTTTGGGTTTTACACAGTTGGTCAGACCAAAAAAGCAACTGAAAGACATCAATTTGGGTTCTGGGAAATCGTGGTGGGCATTTCTTTTGATAATGATTACATGATGATCAGCCATTAGTTGCAGCCCTAAAATTAAGCCTGTTTTCCACTTTGGTAAATAAGATGACAAAGCCTTTTTCTTTACTTTACTAGTTGAATTTCCTCTGCAACACCGCCTCATCCCGCTGAGCCCCTCTCTTTGCATTTGACACTTTCCGCAGACTTTTTCAGAATGAATGTGTCTGTCTTATGTTCCATTTGAATGTTGCGTGACATTTTTATTAAATGCAAAAGTAATGTGTTGTACCTGACAGTATTTCTAGAATATATATGTGCTATGCTGTAGCCCCAGTAGCTCACCTGGTAGAGCGCGTACCATGAATCGAGGCTGAGTCCTTACCACAGCAGCCCAGATTCGAATCCAGCCTGGGCCCTGCATGCCATCCCCTCTCTCTCTCTCCCCTGCCTTGACTGTCTCTCTACTGTGACTATCTAATAAAGCAGAAATGCTGGGGGGGGGGGGGATCTATTAAAAAACTGAACTGCACAAAACCGAACTTATGTGAAATACCTCTTGTACTGTTCCAGGCTGCATTTGGTAGGGAACAGTTTGGTGCTGGAGTAGGATGAGATGGACCCCCTCGCTCTCTCACACACACACACACACACACACACAATCATTGAGAGAGGTCAGTGGATAAAGTGCATCCCCCCAGATATCTGACATTTTCTGTGTGTTGTGGTTTTTACTGGAGGATATGAGTTGAGTCTCTGTTATGTGGGGACAGAAAACCCCAAGGGATGATAGAGGTGGAAGGAGGGGAGGGTCAGACACTCAGCGGGGGGTTCCATGAGATGGGTAGATGGGTCTTTGTGTCTTCCAATCCACTTGTTACTTGTCTGAACGAAACATCCTGTACAGTACAGAGATGCAGACACCACACACACACTAACAGTTTTAGATTTTCTTTTCTGCCTGCATTTTCCTTCCCCTGCATCTTCAAAATAAAAGTGCACATTAATGAATAATGAAGAGGCTGCTATTTTTGAGCCAATGTTAACATCCATTTTAATTGCGCCCTATTTATAAACGTCAAATAAACTCTCTGAAACCTTGTTGCTTCATCAGACTCAGCTCAGGGTTTCCATAGCGACACAGTGCCTCTTAAGACCTGATGTTCAGTTGGGAAGAACCAGAGACAATAGAGACACTCAACAGTATCCAGGGACGTAGTACTGGATAGCTGGCAGTGTCATCCATCATTACATAAACAGATTGACAGGAAGAACAGAAGTACAGCTAACCAGAAAGATTTCTATCATAACCTTGTAAGTACACAGTGTAGGAAACACTGCCTTTGTTTAATTGATCCTAAAATATTCACTTAATTCATTAATACCTATAACTAATATGACTGTAAATATTGAAAATTGAAAAACTGTCATGTTTTAACAGCTCATCTGCAAAGAGAAAAGTGTACAGGACATGCCGGTGCCCACACATCAGAAGCATTCACTCCAAGTACCAGCCATATTATCACAGCTGGTTTACTGACTGGCTGCTTAATTTAGCTATTGACGAACTGACTGACTGACTGAGAGAGACTCAAATGACACACTGGTCACACAGCCCAGCAACCGCCAGACACAGCTACGTCTTTTTTATTATTATTATTTCCATTCATTCACTCCCCTCCTCCCGCCCTGGCAACCATAGCAAGGCTAAATGCCACAGAGGAAGAACTAGCCATATCAACGACGGCCTCCTCAGGCGAGCTGCTGGCCCATCACTACTAAATAACTGCCTAACACAGCCAGGCCCGGTGTGCTACTATGGGAAACACTGCCTCAGGATAGAGAGAGAGAGAGAAAGGAAGAGCAAAAGAGGGGAGGGAGGAAATATGCTAAGGAGCCATGGGGGTAATTTGACTGTCTATGGTATTTAATTCAGCTAAAATGCCCTGAGAGAGAATTAGAGAGGCTGGCTGTACATCTGCTGGCAGAGCTTTAGTACCTGAGCTCTGCAGGGAGGTTAACAGTAAAAAAACAGGTTTGTCCTCCACTGTCCGTCAAGGTGCTTGTCTTCTTTGTATGAATAGCTAGTGCAAGAATAATGCTGCAAATGATGCTAAATCAATTTAGAAAGGATGAATAGCAAATAACTAAAACAAATCTTCAGATGTTCCTTTAGTACAGCAGATAGGAAAGTGGACTGAAGCAGTTCCAAAGCCAATACTTTATATACTGAGCTCCATTCTGTCACAGTAAAACTCTTTTCGAACAGGAGAAAGAACGTCTGCAGTTTAAAAGTTGCAGGTGTGGCGAGCTCAGTTGTCTTACAATGTTGACCATGGAAGAGAAGAGAGGAGGAGCCATCACAGTCTGAGACTGAAATTTAGGGCTTTTTTTTCCCCACAAATAAAAAAACATAAAATTTGGCATCATTGCTTCTATAAACGTTGAACTATTTCAATAATCATTACTTAAAAAGCAGCAACAAACGCTTAATAATATTAAGTGAGTTCATTGTACGGACATTCGTTGGTATACTACAATAACACCAAGTGAATTCCTTTGTTTTGATTTTCAGACCGCAGGAAAAATGACCAGCATTAGCTGTGACTAATGAGCAATTATAGCTTTTGATAGACCCTCTACACTTTTTCATGTTAGTTTCAAATGTTACTTATTTGCTTTAATGGAGATGATAAAAAAACCCATGTTGCATGTATTGACATTTTTTACATTGACAGACCTTTCATTTAACAATTTCTGCCTCAAATGAAAAATAGTGGATCAAAGTTTTATTAAATTTAGTTGTGGTAAATAGAGCTTTTCTTTTGAATTTACCTTTTAAAATGCAATATATAATCATTTGGATTACCTGGACTAAAATGATGGTCATTGTAACCTAATTCATGTACATTTAGTAGTGATAAAATATTCAGTGCCTCTAACCATGAAGCGTGGAGAGATTGGAAAGATGGAGGAGAGAGGTGGTGCTGTAGACCATTGCGGGCAGTTTATCAATCACAGATTTAATAATCATTACAGTGGTTCAAGTGAATAACTAGCTTCTCAGTTCAGCTCCTGATATGGGTGCAATCAATCTATATTTCTATTCGGTCAGATTCTTGTCTAATATTTCATTTCTGCTTTTTAAATATGTAATACTTACAAGTCTTTTAGCTCCCTATGAAATAACGGAGTCAAAAAAAATTTTGATTTACATATAAAGAGCTATTTTTACCTTAAACTACCTTAAATAAATTAAATCTAGATAATCCAGTTTAGAAAATGAATAAAGCACTTATAGATGAACTATTATTAAAATAAAACACGCATATTTATGTGTTTTTCTGACAGCTACTCAGGCACACACAAGGTTAAAAAAAAAAACTTTACTCTCTGTGCTACATTTCTCATCCATATATACAGTGATTCCAGTATCATTTTGGTTCACTTCCTTGCCTTCGTGTATTATACTCATCTAGTGGTGATGCCCTCTCAATGTCGCTGGTGTGTGCATCATAAAAGGCACAGGAGGCTGGCAGCAGTGCCCAGTGATAAAGGAGACTGGTGTTCTCTGTCTCACATATACAGGTTTGCCATAATGCATTCCCTAGACCCTTGCCCTAAACCTAACCATCACAACTAAATGCCTGAACCTAACCCTTACCCTAACCCTAACCTAACCTAACCCTAAGAAACTTGATGTTAAGGGGCCAAACCAACAGGTTGAATGTGGAAAGAACAGACCAAAGAGGAAAGCAGAGAAACGGGAACATATTAGAACAAAAGTGCAGTGTGCTCCTGGATTTTGGACCCCACGAATATAGTGAAACAAGAGCGCGCGCACACACACACAGACAGAGTTTTGCATCACTATTTGTTGAGGGGCTGTATGATTTATGATGTAATGCATTCCCTATCCAACACACTTAAACTTCATAGCAATATGGCTGCCTTTCCCATTTACCTGACTTTTTACCTAAATCTAAATCTGACATTAAGCCTAAAACCAAGCCAGAGCTCTTTAAAGAAGTTAGGAACATCCCTAAAATGTCCTCCCTTTGCAAAAATGTATTAATTGTTAAAGCCTCAGATCAGTCACAAAAGACAACTCAATCAGGTGTATTTCCCATAAATGGTGCCCTTGTGACTGTATACAATAGCTAATTTTATGTCCCTATGCAGTTAGCCATAATGGCTGTTCCAGGGGGCTACTTTCTGTGATTACTTTCAGTCAGTGTCAAAGACAGGAGTCATTCAGTTTGCCCCAATACAAGTCCTCATTTACCCGAATTACTACAATGGAGGTGGAGAGTCACAATGGTCGCGTTTATGGGAAATCAACCAGTTGAAATACATATACCAGAGTTTTCCTTAAAGTTCAAGTGTCAAACATGACACATATTTTTAGGTTAGGTTAAAAATAACCCAAGCAACCATTTCACCATAGGAAAGTCTTCATGACCAAGCACATGGAAACATTACCAGCAAAATCAGCAACATAGCCAAAGCGGTCCCACCACATGCCAAATAACAATCCTGACCTAAATTGGTTTTCATAGTTGCCGCTAGCCATAGAGATGCTATGGTGCTCAAGGGCGAGGTGGGACTTCAGAAAGTGGTTTCTTAGTCGTGGAGTCAGCGTTACTCAAGACGAACAGAGAGCGCGATGATGCAACAGAGACTGAACGGACAATAAGCGAAAAATTGCAGACTTTTCAAACTGAAAGTGGAATGCTGAGTGTTACTTGCAACCAGTGAAACCAATGTGCTCATTTGGGAAAGTCAAAAGCACTTAGAAAAGATGGAAGCGAAAGCTCTCAGTCAGGTTGCCACTGATGGATACAAGGCCTACCTATGGCAATCATCAGGTCCAAAGGTGAAATGGAAGTACTGAACGCTGAAAAGCAGCCGATGAAGACTTTGAGATTCCACGTTTTAGGCATTTTCCAATGTTCCTGTCCAGTGCACCCTGCAATGAGTTGGCAAGTAAGTGTTCCGTTTATTGCTCTGGGCCACTTTGACAGGATTCAGGTCCTCTACAGAGATTGAACCTGCAACCGTTTTGTTACTGGATGGTCAATGTAACCTCTTAGCAACAATGGCAATTAGAGTAACAGTGACTTTTATAAAATAAAAGATCTTATGTTGTGATTAAAATGTCATGTCCCTACGACAACATTTGCCATGCAATGTTGTCATGCAATGCAACTTGCATTACATAGTAGTTACACATATTTGGCTAACAAATGAGTTATACTGACTGAAACGTAAGCAGTTTTTAGTTTTATGATACAAATGTTGATTGCAAGAATGTGTTATTTTTTTCCTCGTGTGTGTAATTTTTGTTGGCGATTGTGTTTAAGTGAAGTGTGTGAAATAGCACATTTACGATCGTTGTTATGTTGTCAGGTGAACTACCTTCCTCTTTGTCAGCGTTTTCATTAATTTTGTAGAGAGGAAAAAAAGAAGCATTTCATGATATATTATGTAAAGATGTAAAAATGAAACACCAAAGTATGGTTTACATTTTGTATCACCGTGTCATATGCGAGTGCCTTCATCATTTCAAGTGTTAAAAACACTTAAAAAATAAGTAATTATAGGTATATTATATTTCTTAAAAGGGAGTTTGGCCTAATATTTTCCCCCGGGTGCAGGAAGCTTCAGTTTAAATCAAACTGCTAATACTGTATGTAGCCTATATTGTTATGTTTTGTCACCACCAGAGAAACACTAGGTAACTGCTAAAGTATGATACGGTTGTCTAATGTTGACTGTGGTTAGTTATTGGTTTGATTAATGATTTACAGGCTGATAATGTGTGTTTGAATTGATAACTGATGGTGGCTGATAAGGCTAATTATCAGCTAATTGTACTCAATTACTAACAGCAGTATGCAGTAAATGGTTTCCCTTTGTGTGCGTGTTTTTAAACTAATTTCCTAATTAAACATGATGTGCTTGATGGTGTTATGACTCCTGATGAAACCTGAAAGCTCAGCATTCGCATTGCCTTTAAGCTTCCCTTTTTGACATTTATTCATCCAGAAAAGGCAAATATTTCTCTGTATAATATGACCTCCTCTTTCTGTCAGCTGCTGTGTGTCTGCAGTGTATTTACAGATTTGGGATTTTATTTGATTCATTTTTAGATACAC
Organism: Coreoperca whiteheadi; assembly: GCA_011952105.1. Lineage (NCBI taxonomy): Eukaryota > Metazoa > Chordata > Actinopteri > Centrarchiformes > Sinipercidae > Coreoperca > Coreoperca whiteheadi. The sequence goes on along the minus strand of CM022489.1, from coordinate 10,362,373 downwards.
TTTCAACATAAATTAATAACCATAATTATAACCATATACACATCAAAAATGACAACACATCTTTATTGGGGATCCACTCAAATGACCAATGATCAACAGCACTGCTCCAGAGGTTCAAACAGGAATCCCAGGGCATCACTACCACACCAGGTTTGTAACCATAACATCCCTCTTAAAAATTAGGTAAATATGAGAAAATAAGAACTTGCCTTCCCACAACAAATACCTTCATTGTGTATTTAACAGAAACATAGCCCTTAGAGGATTGTGGTAATAAGATGACGGTGCATGAGCTGTTACTGAAGAACAGGCTCTAGGGATGGCAATAAAGGCCTTTCAGTTGGTAAGTCCACGACTTTGGTCCAGATTGAAATAGCTCAACAACTATTGGATGTATTGCCATGAAATTTGGTACAGACATTCATGGCCCCAGTGGATGAATCTCCAGTAGACATTTAGCTCAAAGCACCGCTGTACATAAGTACAGACTTACAGAGCCCCTAGAGTGGCTGTAGCCTCGGTCTTGTTAATGGATAAATAAATATTTAACATTGCACATTACATACTGTAAGAGTACGCAATCAGCTATGCCTCGATCAACACCTGTCAGCTATGGGGCCACAGTCACACATTTTCAAAGACTGACTGAGGCAATGCAAGATGTATGAGGGCGTGTTGGCATGTGGGTGTATGAGTGTGTCCTCCTTATGCCATCAAAGGCTTTTGGTGGTCGCCGCAAGGCTCCACCATTAGCACAAAGAGGCAGGAACTGGCATCCCCCCCAATTATGATTTCCCCACCTCAAAAGAGGGTCAGGTGTCCCTTTCTCAATCAGGACAGAAAGAGGAGAGGAAAGTGGCAGGATGGAAAGGGAAAGAGGAAGTGAGGCGAGTGCTGCCTTTTGTGGAAATAAAAGGGAATTGCTGATTTAGTGTCAGCCATGAATATTGAGCAGGCCTGGACTGGGAGGCTGTTCTTGGTTTGGTTGAATAGTTAGAGCGGATGAAATGCTTTCTGGTAGGAGGAATAAGTACAGATTTTTGCTCCAAAACTAGAGCTCAAACATAAGAAAAAAACTGATAAAGCACCCAAAAACTGCCTGATCTTAAATGTGATTGCTGGCATGAAAATGAAACACACTTTATCTACATAAACACACCATAAAAGACTCAATACTGTATATTAAAATAGTTCTCAAGCTTTATGCCATAGAACAACCTGTTTGGATTCAAGGAGTCATTTTCATAGCATGGTGCTTAAAGTTGCAATGTGTAGGGATTTAAGATTTTAAAACATTAAAAATCACCTTCTGAATTCTGAAGTTTCTCTCTTTAACTGTAATAAGACCGTTCGTGTAATTGCCTTGTAAACTCATTGTAACACTCACCCACCTTAATAAAACTCACTAAAACTGTCTTGGTTAGTCTTTAAACTGTTCCAACAGCTCTGGTTTGGTCAAAATAAATCCTTAATTCACCGAGTTAGATGTGAAAAATATTCTGGCTCTACACGCTGTCGCCACCTCTGATGCCCGACCTCCTACTCGCTCCTCTCCCCGCCTGAACCCACCGTGTCTTCTTCGTCCCCAGAGTCAGAGTCCTAGATCGAAGCCGCTGTAAATCACCTCGGTACTGCATTCCCTGTCGTCAAACGGGCCTCTGTCGGTCCCGGTCCGGCCGTGTTCATTGGGAGGCTGCTAAACCCAGTACCACTGCCCACTCGCTCGGCTCAGTTTCTGGTACCCATTCTGGCGCCCGCCAGCATTCCCTGCTGTGTCCCCCCCACCCCGGACAGCTAACCGCCTGCACAGCTAACTGAGCTAATTAGCTAAAGGCAGTTAGCAGCACTTATGACCTGATATGTGCTTGATATGCTGCTCCCAATTTTTTTGGAGTATGAATTTGACAGGTGGAGAGTAGTCTCAATTCTTACAGATTGTACCTTTAAATAGCTTGATACAAAAGGTTTACGGTGCTTTAAATAATTTCAGAATAGTCCTCTTGTACTTCTATACGAAAACATGCAACCTTAAAAGGTATTGTAAAAAGCAACTAAGAACTGTGAAAATCCCAAATGGCTTACATAAGTGATAGAAATACATTGCGTTTTTTATTTTGTATTGCAAATAAAACCCTTTAACAAATAATTAATTAATAATCTTTTTTAACTTTATAAATTTTACTGAATTAGATCTTAAAAAGGGACACTTCACTCCAAAATCAAAAATATATTTTTTTCCTCTTACCTGTAGTGCTTTTTAATAATAATTATTAAATAGTTTTGGTGTGAGTTGCGTAGTTTTGGAGATATCGGCCGTAGAGATGTCTGCATTTTTATTTATTTATTAATTTTAATATAATGGGACTATATGGCCCTCAGCTTATGGTGCTCAAAGCGCCAAAAACAGGATAGTTGAAAAACTCCACAGCAATGTCTCTTTCCAGACGTCATGACCCGGTTCTTCAAGATAATCAACTAAATTGTTCTGAGCTGTTTCACATAGGGACTATTTTCTTTCTACCGATGGTTTCTACATGAAACTGCTCACAACAAGGTCTGCGGATTGTCTTGAGTAACCGGGTCATGATTTCTGGACAGAGAGATTGCTGTTGAGTTTTTCAAATGTAATTGTTTTTTGGCGCTTTGAGCACCACAAGTGCAATATAGTCCCATTATATTCAAAAGATGCAGACATCTCTACGACCAATATCTCCAAAACTTGGCAACTCACACCAGAACAATCTAGATGGATAAAGAGCACTACAGGTTAAGAGGGAAAATATGTATTTTTCATTTTGGGTTGAGCTTTCTTTAACATCATTTTAGAAATGATAGTGAAACTGCTTATATCCTCCTAATCACTGTTCTTCATCCTCAAATTTTCTTTCTTGCTTCTTCCCTATTTTCCTTCCCCAGCCCTCCTCCTCTTCCCACCAATTTCCCCCTACCTTCTTCTACCTCTTTTTCTCTATCATCTTGCTCTTCTTATTCAGGAAGTCTACTTCACAACTTCACCTATATCCTCACATCTTTTCTTTCTCCATCCAGCTCCTCTCCATGATCTGCTGTTCTTACTTTAAATCTTCTTCCAATAATCCCTTCAGTCTCTTTTTGCTCATCTCTCCACTACACTACTCGGTTAGGACGGTTGGGTTATGGCGGTTTCAAAGCTCACCTGCAGTCTGAGAGAGTGTATGAATTTCAAAGGCCAATTTAAGACCAAGAACAAGGGATCAGGCTCTTTAATGAGGATACTGTTCACACCGAGAGCGGACATGACGGTGTCCCATTAAATCCCAATGGCACTAAAAGGAACGGCTACTGTGCTGCAGTGCTGTTACCTAGCAAATGCCACCTGATCAGCCATCTGCTGGCTCAGAGCAAAATGAAGAGACCAGAACCGGAAAATTAAATCTTTGCGTTGTCTGTTTCCACATTTGTTGCAAAGTATTCACCGTTGTCATCATTCTGCAGTGCGTTTGTTTATGAAGTTTGCTGCAGTTAAGGCTAGGACAGGAATCTGCGATGGATATCGATTCCTGCCTGTAACCAAGGAACCAGACATTTTTCATAACTGAGCTGGAGCGACCTTCAGAGGCAGAACTTTAGACAGATATATGATCATTGGACTTCATTCTCTAAAAAAAAAAAGGCTGTGAAATTACATGGTGACAAATTTTATCCCAGATTCTTCTTCTCCAATGAGGAGCCACATGGCTTAAACATTTGATCTGCTCATTAGATGAAAAACACATTTAATCTAGACCTAGATTTACATTATCGTGCACACGCGCCTATCTTCTGTCTGTGATTATTACCGTACACATTCATTACATTTCAAAAGTAACCGGTACTGTCTATCAAACCACCTTGTTCAAGTATACCGTTACAATGTTTGCTGAGGTGGGTGTTCAACAACCACACTGATCCCATCAAGTCTGGGGATTCAAACTGGCATAAAGCCCACATGTCCAATCTCTCCATTACTCCTTAAAATAGGTGCCAAGCGGAGGAAATATGAGGGTGACTTTGGAGAGGTCTACTGGTTATGAATGAAAAGTGGCTAACTGGTGATTGTTGCTACAGAAAAAAAAAAAAAACACATTTCACAAAAGCATCTGCACAGATATGAATGTCTACTATTTTACCTTTATTGGGTTGGCAGCAACAACAAAACCATAGCCTTTGACAAAATTTCAAAATAAAAAAATAGATACTGTGTAATTTAACACACTCTGCCTCCTACTCAAAACATCAGCAGCCTAGTTGATTTAACACAAATGGGTGCGCCATACCTTTGTCAGAATTTGTCAGATTTTTTGGCTGCAGATTAAAAACAGATACACGCACTTTATATACAGTATAGTCATATACAGTATATTGTGTAAAGGTTTAAACATAACTTAATAAATAAATACATATTATTCTGTAATTAAACTCTTTTTACTATAAGACCCGATCAATGCACTTAAAAGTAAGACGACTTGTTTAAACAAGATAACAGTTTTGATTTTCTACCACTTCAGTTTGGTCAGTGTAATACAGACATATAAACAATTTATTGTTTTAAATATTCATTCAGTGGCTCTTGGATTTTTGAAATCTTGAGCCAAGACACGCATTTCACATAACCTGCTACAAAAAGCCCACCAAAGGAATGAATATTTGTGCAACTTCTGACCAAATACTATAATCTCCACTTGAATGGAATATTCCAAATTTTACATTATATGTTAACAACTGCACTATTTTATTTTTTTAGGCTATTAAGAATGTTGCTTTCTCTTGTCTTATATGTTGTTGTTGTTTGTCACCACTTTGTGAAGATAATACAGCACTAATTCAGATCCTAGAAATTTCTTCTACTACCCCACTGCACTATGCTCCAAAGGAGCACCAAAAACACAAGCTTTCAAAATTTTAAAAATCGTAAGTCTAGTATTTGACATGACTATGCTGTGGTTCCCTACTGTTATGCCTCACATACGCCAGGTCATATGGCTATAGAAGGGAATTCACAAGACAAATCTGCCGTCTCCTCTTATCTTACAGATATCATGTAGACATCAGATAGTAGACCATGTACCCACTTAAAGGCAATGATAAATTAATGACTTGGCCCATTCTTGGTTCAAGTGGAAACCCCTCTGAACTTATCACAAAGTCATGGAAAACTAAATCCAATGACAATGTACAGTCAGATGTGTACACGGTCACAAGGTATGTTCATGTAGCTGGAAAATGTTTTAAAAAGTGCAGCATGTTCATGTAACAGTAATTACTTCTCAACATCTTTTTTTCCACTTTTCCTACAAAATACATCTTTAGGCATGTATACAGAACAATCTGTAATGCATTATAACTGCATAAAGCAATATACTAACACTAACACTGAATCAAACAACTCCTGATTATGTTAAAGGGTGATGAATGCTGATGATCCCAATAAAGATCAACACTGTAGCTTTACACAGCTGCTTTTACCTCACTGATGGTTATCTTCGGAACCAACAAAATCAAAACAATGCCGGCACGTACAGTATAAAAACCATGGGCAGCCACTCCCAGCACATGATTATTTCAAGTTGACTGTAGGCTACCTGCCACATGTGAAACTGCAGAAAGCCAAAGTAAACAAGTGGCTGGTAAAGAAAGTAGAGCATGTAAATAACCCAAAAAAAAAAAAAAGAGATATTTTTCTGTTGGTGATGTTGGGTCACCAAATCTTGGCTTAAAAACAACATTGTACTTACATTCATCAGGTGGCCAGAAAGACCCTGGAATAAAATGCTCTTGCAGTTCTGTTCCTGCTGGATGTGTAAGTAGCAAATTGCTTGCTAGCATACTACTAAAACATAATTAGCTAAATGATTATTATATTAAGAGTCTTTCTGCCCCTAGTAGTAAAAAATCACTTCATGCAGCTTTAAAATGAGGAATGACTTATACAGGGTACTGTTAAACAGCATAGAATGCAGTTACAATATCAAGGGGCTGGGTTTCCTGTGTCACTTAGTTTCTAGCATGGAAAAACATACACTATAAGCAAGGCCTAAACCACAGATGACACTACTACATGAACAAAGAGGGAAATCAGTAGGCAAGTCATTGGCTATAGTACGCGGCTGTATTCATGTAAAATGAATTATGCTTTGACACTGATCAAGAGAATGTATAGGGTAAACTGACTGGAATGACTATACTGTGCTGTAGCAAAAGATGAGAATCATAACCAAAGGCAGTCTGGAGGTTGCTTTAACAACACACATCATCTGCAAAAGCTGCAATGTGCACAGTTAAAGAAAAAAAGAACTATAATCTCTTAGCAGAACAGAGTTAACTACCCATCTCCAAGAAGAAGCCCTCAAACAAACCATTAAGGACTCAATTTTTAACACCTATACTTTGCTCTTCCCAGCATCTGTCATCTGATGCTTGGGCACAAACGTCATGAAAAAAAGATTTAATGTTAAACAAAAACGTTACAGTTTGGTTCCCAGTTAGGTTTGACCCTATAAGCATTGAGAACCTGTAGTTTGAGGGCAGTAACGTTTCATATTTATCACCAACAGAATTGGTACAGCTGAGAGAGAGAGGGACACATTAAAAGTAATGAGGATTGTCCAGCCTGTAGTTTAACAAACCACCACAAGATAGGCTACTGATAGCCTTAAACCTTTATCACAACAAAGCATGTCATTTCTGATCAGTTAAGTTTTAACCTCACAGCGACCTCCTGACAGATCAGAACACATTAACCTGAGCCCCTGTCCACCACTGCTGGGAAATAAAATCCACTATAATCTTCAACAAAGATAACTGTGTCACTGATGCAAAGCACCCAAAACCAGGCTACAGCTTCAGGTCTACACTGCCACTGCTATCACTGTTCTTACATATTAGTGACACATAAGTTAGCTCATTTACATAATTCTGTTTCTAAAGTAAAATTATGCAAATTTAACCTCCCTTTGAATAAAAATAATATGAAATGAATAAATAGATAATGGCGTTTTATTTTGGCAATACTGTTGTTTGTTCACTATCCAGTATACTTGGCCCTCCCATATGCACTCATGCATCAAACTGTTAGCAGAATACTCATAACACAGCCATATCAGGAATGCCACACCAATGGTGGGAATCCTGGCACTGATGAGCTATTTCATAAGCGCACGTGGGGACCTTGGGGAAAAACTCTGGGTATTTATCTGTTGAGCGCATCAGTTCACTGCCCTCAATATAGAGGCCTCAGCGTCACCCCAACACATCCTTTGTCTAAATTATGGAAAGAAGGTGCTTTTTACTAGGTGTGTGCCAGTAAATTGGTGACCAACCATAATCAGCTAATATTTAAATTGGTAAACAATGGAAGCAGCATGTCATCTGTGGAAAATCTCATACAGGTCACACTACTGCAGTAATGATGGCAATGTGTTGAGAATTTGACCGTCCACATAATAGATTAGTATCCATGGTAAGTTAAGTGAAAACTTTATTAATTCCTGTTTTGGAGATTTTAACTTAAATTTACAGTCCTTGGTATAATGATGTGATGTAGAAGTATGTTTTGCAAAACTATCTACACAGTGCTATATTGGAGCTTTACGGTTTAGGTTTTCTGTGCATGGTTACATTATGTACCTTATTTTGCAGAAGGTCTGAGTAAACAAGTATTGATAGAAAAAAACAGAACACCTTTTTTTTTTTTTTTTTTTTTTTTTTTTTTGCATCTCTCTCCTGTTCACCTGCCCATCATGTTTACAGACTTAACACAAAATACTTCAGCAGAAATGGACTGCACACTTTCCTCTAGAAAACAGTCAAGGCCATACGCCATGTTATTTATCAGCAGCATAATGGCTGTCGTCATTGCACTGTGTGTGTTGATACAGTTAAAAAGTTAAATATCCATTTACAACCTTTAAACAGGTTTTTGTAGGTTATCTTGTCTCTCCTAATGACAGTCATAGAAGGTATGGAGACATCAAACAGAAGGTCGAACCAAGTCACAACAACAAATTTAACAGGCATGAAATAGTGTGGTCACATTTGATGTCTGAGGAAATATTTGTGAATCTTTTAGAGTTTAAAGTTTTGTCGTCCCACTATGTCTGACCTGGCTGATGACATACAGTGAGATGTAAACGCTAAGAGAGCCATGGGGAGACAACTTCATATGTGATCCACAGCTAAGTTATATACCATAGACAAAAACCCATCACAACAGAGTGCCCATCTCATTAAATCTCTCGGTTTAGACACTGCACCCATCTCCTTGAAAAGCTTGTAATGCAATAAACCATGGTTTATTGTGACCAAGGCAATGTCACTGGTGTCAGCCGACAGGCTGATACAATAGAAATTGTATTCTGTTTGGTTAAGCCCTGCTAATTTAACGGAAAGTTAACTAGCTGCTAAGCTTGTTAAGATTCATGTTTCCCATTCATCAATTCCAGGACTATCCTCATCCTGTAAAAGCCTTCCCTATCAGATGGAGCACGAGTTTGCCCTCTTCCTTGGTTTAGGCTCCCCAAAGTCCCTGTCATCGGCCGCGCAGTGGCTGAAGGAGCAAATTGTCTGTGAGAGCCTACGCATGCCCAGGCGGAACACACTATTAGAGAGGCTATAGATGACACAGTTGCAAAAGCTGTTGCTAATGGCCAGCCAGGTGGTGATGAAAGAGAGGGCAGGGCTATCCAGCACATGGGAGCTCTCTAGCAGGAAGTAGATTATGTAGGGCAGCCAAAGCATATAGAAAACGCTGGTGATGCGGAAGAGCACCATCGCATAGCGCCGATCTGGTCCATGCCCTCCGTGATGCCCATTGCCACCCCCCTCGCCAGCCTCCATCTCCTGGCTGGGGAAACGTGCCCGTCGTTCACTGATCTCTCTGTTGTGCTGCTGGCAAATGCGAAAGATATGGTAATAGGTAAAACAAACCACAAGTGCAGCAGGTGCATAGAGCAAACACACCACAAAGCCTGTAAAAAGGGCAGAGGTGGGCCAAGAGTGAGCGCACCACTCAAAAATGTCCCCATGATAGCCTGGCTTACCCCACCCAAAGAAGGAGGGCAAGAAAACCAGGCTAGAGTAGACCCAGATTAGGGTGATGCAGCCTCGTAGCCGGCATGGCGTCACCAGCTGGTTGTAAGATAGTGGTTTAGTTATGGCCAGGTAGCGGTCCACACTGATACAAGCCAAGCAGGCCATTGACACACTCTTCAGAACAGAGATGACATAGCTGAAGACCTTACATGTGACAGGCTCCTGGACACCTGCTGGGTAGTGGAGAAGAGACAGGGTGGGCACCAGGCAGCTGAGACCCACCAGCAGGTCAGCGTAGGCCATGGTCTGGATGAAATAGCTGGTGGTGTAGTGGTGTAGCAGAGGGGCACAGTGGAACACAAAGATCACCGTCAGGTTCCCTGCAATAATGAGAACTGTCAGGAGTACAATGACAGCAGTCTCCAGGGCGCAAGCCTCTAGGCCTTCGTTCAGCCCCCATCCCAAGGGACAAGAGTGATTGGAGGACCTGCCAGGAAAGAAGTCTCCATGACTGCGGTTGGCAGTGAGCACTGGGTCCGTTGTCAGTTCAGACTGGTTCATTGTCCTGGGTGCTATCCAGATGGGTCAGGTTTGTGGTGTGCCACCCATAAGGCAGTTGGCCTGAAACTGGAGAACTGCCTGGCCCCAACCCGCTCTACACTGGGTGTCTGCAGCCTCCCTCAGTGTAATGGAGCTCAATACTGTCTTTAGCACACTCACTCTCTCTTTCGCCTTACTCTCACATAGCTGGTTCTCAATCAAATGAACACTGACTGGAGGAATATCAATACAGCCGCTGGGAGGGTAGGACAACCCGTTTAGCTCTCCTTTTCCAATCACTCATGGTTAGTGAAAGTAGTGGGTGGGTTACAGTCAGGAGTAGAGAGCAAAAAAGCTGTATTCCTTAAGGAGGGTAACACTGCTGTGGCTAGCATCTATCCCAAAGGCAAATTTCCCTGCTGCTTTGCCTGCCAGTCTGACTGTCTGATTCTAACGAGGGTTGCCACTGGGAGGCTAAGGGCATAAGCTGTCCTCACAAGGGCAGAGAGCACAGAAGATGCAGGGGTGGACACCATATGAAGAGGTTAAAGAACCAAGCAAAACACAATGCTCTTCTCTCTTGACAGATCCTTACAGGTGATGAAATAGGTCAGCACCATAAGGCTCTTATTTCACACCTAGAGATCAGATGGAATTTACTGAGTGTAGTTACCTTTTAAAAATACATTTTAGGTAACCATTGCTTAGGGGAGGAAAAAAAACGTTTTCAGGGGTCTCCCCTTGAGTATGCCAAACTCTGGAGAAGAAAATAAAATCCATCTCTGCAAATCAACGCTTCAATTCAATCCAAAGTTTCACTGTGCCATGGGTGCTAGTGTGTTTACTATGTAACAGCAGGCTTCCCTTATTTTGGTGGTAGTCTGGTCAGTGTCTGGATCCCATGTATGCCCAGCTATTGTCTGAATCAAAACACAGTCACAGGCTAGAACAACATGGGGATCTCCGCAGGAGATAATGTCACAGCTCTCTCAGCACACATGGCGCTGGGGGGACAATGTGTTTACAAGGCATCCCTAGGCAGAATGAGGTAAAAACCAAGTGTGTCAAAATGTCTGGATGTTCTGCCATTAAAGTGATTTAAACTTGAAATCCAAATGTGCAAACTTGCCTCTCAGTATTCTGGACTGCAAGCTGTGAAAGACAAACAAATGTAAAAGTCCAGTAGCTGATGAAAGTGTTGAATGTCAGACTCCCATGCAGGCAGGTGGAAGGACTCTCCTGGAGCAACGAGAGGCCAGCTGAATAACTCAGCGCTCAACTCACTTCGACTCCTCAGCAATCCTGTGGCAGAAGCTTGCAGAGAGGGGTGTGGGGATCAATCGGCAATCCATATATTTATCCCATAAACTTATTACTTGCATTTTTCCAGTGACATTCTGAAGCTTTGGCAGGGAAGGCTTAGCACTTTCTCCTCAAGTGCTTAATGGAACCATAGATTTTCTAACTTGCTTTAGTCCTTTGAAGTATGCGCTCTGTTTAGTTGTAGAGGTATGAAGTCCTACAACTCCTCTCTCAGTATGTCTGTCGCCCCGAACAAAACACTGGCAGCGCAACAAAAGGGGAATCCACTCTAGCAGCATAAAGAAAAGACCAAGTCCCAGTCTTAACCACTGTCCTCTGCAAACGCCCCCCTTTTAATTCCATTTAACAGGACAACCCACGTTTTTTTAATAAATAAATCCTTAGATCCTGACATACAGAAAGAGATGAATGCAATGCATCTGTCAAAAGCAGCAAGTAAAAAGCAAAGAGAAAAAAAAAAAAAGATGACTGCGCTGATGGAAATGAGTTAAATCTGCAGCGAGGGAAGCAAGGGGACGAAGAGTCCCTTAGCCCTGGTGCAGTGAGGAGAGATGCTGTGACTGGCTTACACTTCCCTCCCTCCCTCTCCACACAATCTCTCTAGCTTGCACACTCATTCTCTCTCTCTTTCCACACACACATAAACTCACGCACGAACCCTCCCTCTTTCTCGCTCTCTCTCCCTCAGCTTCTCGCTCATTGCCCCACCTCCTCCCATCCCAGCTGCACCTGAGGCTCCCTGCCACATTATTCTATTTCTCACACGGGATTTCTCCCAGAGGTAAATTTGGATACATATCCTATTTACATATTATTTACCGTATACATATTACCACGACCCCCTTCTCTACTTCTCTTTTTTTCCCCTTCCCCGTTTCAGTCCTACGTCCTCCTCTCAATCTCTCTTCTCCATACATCTACACAGCCCAGTCATTCATACATTAAAACAGCCAACAGTATTGGAAATATAACGTGAGATAAAATATTACAGCAACAAAATAGCAAAATGTACAATTCATGACAGGGGAAAAGGAAAGACAGTGCCTGTTAGTGTCAGTGGTCATCAGCCTCAGCTTGCCACTTTAGGATAAACAGTAGTATATCATATTTTTTATATATATATACACACACACACACACACAGGATGTATACAGGATGACACTCAACCTCCATAATCCCATGGAACATCTTGGACGGCTAATCCTAGTAAAATGAGTAAACTCCCTTATGCAGCCAGGCTCCAGGTTCTTCTGGATACTTTACTTATTCTTTATTTAACCAACAGCTTAGCACAGTTTTGCCTGCCCCTTAGTTACAGTTGCCCAGCATTTTGACCAGTTGGGAGCATCCTCTGGCCAGCAGATGATAAAGAGGATCAAGTGACAGCAAATTGGCAAAGCAGAAGGGCGGATGGAAAGAAACTGTCAAGCATCATGGCTGGGCAGGAGAATCTTCCAAAAAAGAAAAATCAGCACAACTTTGTTAACATTACTGTTTTCTTTCTTTGAACTACTAGAGCCTGTTAGAGGCAGGAGTGTCTGGCTGCAAGTTGGACGGAAAATGGCTACTGTGGAAAACAACACTGTACCTAGCCTCTTCCAGGAAGAGTAGAGTGCTTTGATTATTTGGGAAAAAATATATGCTTGAAAGGAGCAAACATGACAAGAACTAAACCAATCAGACATCAGACAGGAGGTGGAGTTTTACACTATGAAAACTCAAACAGCAAGAATAAAATTCGGTGGCTGAGCTGACTGAGTGTGTGAGGGAGCACTATTGCTTGAACATTTAAAGTTGCACTCTGCAATTCTTAATGGAAAAATATAGACATCATGTCAGCCTACAAGGTATAATTGCATCTGATGGACGATGGAAAATGTGATACTATTCACCTATGTAAATGTGTCTAATTTGACAAAACTGAATTCTAGAATAGTGCTTGGCATAATCCACACAGAAAGTCACATATCAAACCGGCAAAGCAAAACCAAAACTGTTCTCTGAACAGCAGCAAGGGAATGTGCCTTTCAGAGGAAGAACCATTCACAAAAAATGGCTGAACCTACTGTAGACCTAACTGAGTGCTCTTGAGGAAGATGTAATAAGATGTAAGAATATTATGCAGGAAAAGGTCGCATGCAGCCAATCCAATTCTTTGACACACCATCTGTTTATGACAGAGCATTCAAGCCAATGAAAATGCCTTACAGGCTCGCTGACTTTAAATATGGAGGCAGTGGCCGCACAAATTTAAAAAAAAAAAAAAAAAAAACTAAAAAACATTACTCTTTACAATCTGTATGTGCAGTTCAGGTAACCTAGCTATAAGGAAAAATGTTTATTTTATTAATATTCAGAATACAGAAAACTTGAACTTTATATTTCTGTTTTTGGTTTATAGTTTGTCCAGCTTCTCAATAATATAACAAGTATTAATTTACATGAATAAAAAATAGTGTCATTACATTTTGTGAAATAAAAGAAACATTACATGGTCTCTAATTTCAAAATAATGCTTAAATCATAATTTTTCTTTCTGTGTCAATTTGTCGAAGAATATGTATTGTTTCACTACATTACTGCACTTGTAAATATAATGAATATTACTATATTGGCAAGCCATTCCTTATTCAGTTCATGGTTTTCAAACTCAAATCACCAACTTGAAAAAACTCATTAAATCGCTGTTGAGACAGTGATTCACAACCTTACTAAAAAGTGATTTATATCACCATGATGTTACAAGTTCTAAAGTGAGGTAATGAGAACGTACAACATAAAATGTATGTGATGACAGTACTTGGTCAGTTGTTACAGGTGTTAGAATTTGATCATTACTTCATCAAGATAAAAGCAGCAAAGGAATGATCACGCACAGATACACGTCTCGTTTGGCTTTCAGCAGAGCCACTCTAACTTACATGGCCTCCCCCCGATTTTGAATGTACTTTCTTTGTCTAGCTATGTGGCTGCTATGTTGCCTCGCCGCCATTTTGAATTAGCTTTGTTTTGTTTGACGCCATTTTACATCCAAGCACACAGACACGCACACATACACACACCCCTTTGTTCTGTAGCTTAGTGTATTTAGAGTTAGTCTTCATGGTGTGTTTTTTTTGCTTTATCTTTTTTAATAAACGCCTGTGTACAATTATTCTGGTCTCTTCAATTTTTCCAAGGAGTGAATCATTTGTCAACCTCTTCTATGTTAAATTCTAAATCCTTTACCTTCGAGCTGTTAATGGTAATTTTGGTAATAGTTATTAATTTAATTATTAACCTGAGCTCCATATTTATAGTTTTGTGTATTTTATGACTCAATCATTTCCTTTCAGTAGAAAGATGTTGCCCGGAGGTCTTTAATAATTAAAGTCATTTTTTAATGACATCTTTGATAATTTTGATAGCCAAATCTAACTGATTGCACCAACATAACTTGGTGCCCCTTCAATCATGGTAAACCCCAAGAAAGAATATTTCACTTAAGTGAAGTGGAATATCCCTTTAAGGTTTAATACAGTGTGTTTCATACAGCGCGATTGTGAACTGGAATACAAGCAAGTCTGCCATGCAGAAGGACGACTCTTTAATTGTCATGGAGACCAGATATTCTTCAGCACCGGTGTTGGTTAATTTGGTCATTAAAGAGAAACCTTGCGATGGAAAAACAGAGCGAGGGGTCAGAAAGAGAGGACAACAAAGAATAAACAAAAAGAGACAAAGTGAAGACTAAAAAAAGTTCATGAAGACAGTTCTGCTGTCACTGTGGAAGGAGCCAATCAATGGAGATCTCTCAGTACAGTGCTCTTTACGTTTGGAGGTGGACACTGATGAAAAACACGACCAGAAGGCCACCGTTAATAATTCATTCTGCTCCAAAACAAAGCCAGCGGGGCCACTTGGAAACAAAGGTTGAGGCTGATTCACCTTTCACTGCTTCCCAGCATCCCACCCTCCTCCACCCCTGGGCTCCTGCTGATTCCAGTTTCACCAGCAATGTGTTAGTATAAGCAGGGAGTTTACATCTACATTATAGGTGTTTAGCTCATCAACAGCAACAGTAAGCAAGGAGGTACATGGGTCACCATCTTGTTCAAGGGCATTTTTACCAGGACAAGGTGAGTAAGTAATTCAGTCAGTATAAGCAGCACCTTTCTACAGCAAGCATCACATGGAGCTCAAATAAAATCATTCAATAAAAACGAAACAAATGACAAACTTTACACTCAAAGATAACACGAAAACATCAATCCAAGGCCTGTCTGTACAAAAACGCTTTCAGATGCTGTTTAAACAAATCCACATTGCGGAGCCAATGTCATCAGAATTACAGAACCTGGTAGCCATGTCAAAGCTTACGGTAGTCAGCCTTGGTGTTGAATGTTGATAAAAGGGACAGACAGCATTGTCTGCCCTGGTCAGGTGACAGATGACGTTTTGTCTGTACAAGACCTGCACAGCCTCCACGATTGAAACTTTCAGAGAAGCAGTTGGAAGAAAAATAAAGGAGGGTAAAAGAGAAATGCTCTTTCCTTGTTGTTGTTGACAACAGATGACTGCAGTACAAATGTAAATATGTGGAATAATGCACAAGTGAAGCTGATAGCTACCCTCCAGTCAGAGACATTATATCATCAAGTCGCTCAAGTACTTACCCTGGCACTGCCTTGGTCTTGGTGCAAGAAACTTATAAACTCGCCACTTTGACTTGATATGATCAGACTACAATGACAAGGAGCAAGAACACAAATATTCTTCAAATCTTGCGAGGGAGCTGCAGACCTCCAGTGCTTTCCATTTCCTCTTCTTGCGTTTTGTTCACATCAGTCAAAGTGTGTTTTTCTACCTACAGTATATGCAGTCTGTGCTCTAACTATTATTAGTTTATCTTCACTAACTTTAGAAGCCTCCTCACTGATTTTACTCTGCAACTTTACCTCATTCCAATTTATTGTTCTTTGTATGAATGAGGTGCTTCAGCGTCGATTGACTGACTGGTTTACCAAGTGTTGTTTGTGAGGTTGGTTATCAAGGAATTTCAGGACATTTAATTTGCCTGAAGGGTAAAATGTAAATGGGGCCTGGATACAAACCTTCAGCGAGCACCATTGATGGACCATCATTAAACAAGCTTAGCAGGCAGAAGCCAGTATTTATATTTATCAACACTGGACCAAGCTTTGTTTAGGTTCCCAGGTTGAAGGCACTGAAGAAGTGTATCTGAAGTACTGATAACATTTGTAGTCATTGCCTTTAGTGTAGCATGCCTGACTTTCCTGCATGCAAAAACTACATTAGAAATTGAGATGTCATAAATTGACACTATTTGCCAAAAATTTAATCCTAGTTTCCATGTAGATGTGACAATTAAAGCACTCAATCCAGTGAACGCCAGACTGTTGTTAGACCGTCTGCCTGTCGTGGCTCTTTGGTATCCTGGAGTATAAAGCATTACAGACTAGCAGGGAAAACATGAGTATACTGTGCACACAATGCCATCACTGTATGTTGATATTCAAATATTTTAGTCTCCTCTCTTGTGGATAGCCAAAGTGAAGTTAGTTTTCTAACAAAGTGCGGCAAGTTCTGATTATTGTTGTAGGCAGTAATGGTTGTCCTGGCACTTTCTATTACTGGTTAATATAACAGAAAATGTATGAAGCAGACAGTGGGAAGGGGAAAATATCAAAAAACAAACTATTATTATTATATATGTTAATGTTGTTCATAAAGATTCTTGTACATGTTGCATGCTTGTTACATGCTGGTGCGACTCTGCAAAGAAGAAGAAGAAGAAGCAACACGAAGCAAGAAGCAGAAGAAGCAAGAAGAAGAGGCAGAAGAAGAAGCAGAAGAAGAAGAAGAAGAAGCAGAACACTACTGTAGCTGTAAGGCTACAGTTGGTTTGAGGACTGAGACATGGAAGTGTTGTGACCATAGAAGATGCTGTAGGCTGGCTTGTCTTAATCCGAGTTGTCATATCAGTGTCAGCATGGCTAGGAGGCTATGCTAATCCACATATAGTGGATACACTCAGTACTGTATGGCAGCACAAGTACAGCACGCTTATTTATAAAATTATTTTACCACACATTTGGCATTGAATGTTGATTTCCATCTACACAAGTTAAATGAAAAGCTCGTAAAATGCATTAAATGGTCTAGTGTGTAACATTTAGGAGGAACTATTGGCAGAAATGAAATATAATAATAAATATATATTGTATAATCAACTGTAAGTAAGAACTGTTGTGTTTTCATTATCTTAGAATAAGCTGTTTTCATCTACACAGGGAGTGGGTCCCCTTCCTCGGAGGTCGCCATGTTGCAACGCCATGTTTCTACAGTAGCCCAGAACGGACAAACAAAACACTAGTTCTAGATAGGGTCATTTGAGTTTTTTGCAGCCACTGTAGTTTCTCCTACACACTTGGAAGGGGAGGGTGAGGTGAGCGGTACTCAAATGGTTGTAAACTGCACTTTCACTGCTAGATGCCACTAAAATCTTACACACTAGATCTTTAAATGAAGAAACATAATGGATCGCACTGTTTCAACTACATATAGTACAAATACATGCATGCGCCATATAAACCTAAAATCATCATAAACCCTGCCTTATATTCACTTTTCACTTGATAATTTGTTTAGCTAAATCCACATTTTTAGACTAAATAAATGACAGATCCAATTTTAGGTTTTCTTTTCCAGATATTGATTTTCCTGAAGCTGTGGAAGGGAGGCGGTGTGTCCTTTTGTGGTGCCTACTGCGTTTCTGCTGTGGATATGTGAATGGGAGCTGAAGGGCTGTATTATGGAGACACACACAGAGCCGGGATGGGAGGGGTGCTGTGAATAGACCTATATTGTAAGGAGGGGAGAATGGAAGTGGTGTTGCTTGGCTGTGTTATGGCTATGCACTGCAGCTGGTCCCTACAGATACTATGAAGCAGGATGGGATAGTGGGGAGTATGTGTGTGTGTGTGTGTCTTTGTGAGAGAGGCTGTGATTGACAAGACTTTAAACCCTCACGGATATTTTTTTCATCCATGAATGATGGGAGACCTCAAACTAGTGGTAGGGCAGACAACCAAGCCAGAGGAATGGTATTTATGTTTATGTATTTGCACAATGTGTGTCTGTGCATACATGCATACTGTATTTTCAGCTAGGGGTGAAAACCGTCTACTCTAAAATGTTAATGTTTGAATACCTAAGAAAAACAACTTAGAGTTAAGCTTTGATCACACTGTATGTTTTTAGACTACACCAAAGGGTTTTGAAGGATTTCTGAGGTCCACGAGATCTGGCAGAGGTACAAACATCAACATCACCAAAGCTGGGGTTTTGTCCTTCAATAGCGATATGCATGTCAATGTGTGTACATATAGCATTTTATAGCACACAGCACATGTGCGCCTACAATGAATAATATCAAATCAATTTACTCCTATTTTATACCTTACCTAGTTAATCCCAACAATGTATTAGAAAAGAAACAATATAACTACTTTCCGGTCAAAAAAAAAAAAATGGTTGTGTGTGCTGTCGTCAACTGAGACTATACAATTTTCAGTGCCTCTTCTGTCCATATAAAGTTAAGAACAGTCGTTGCGAGTACTAATATGCTTTGCATTCTCACACTCAACCCCAAAAACCTCTCCAGCTCACTAGAAGGTAGAGCTGTCTCGTTTTTATTCTAAATTCAAACTACTTGCATATGTACACATACTATATAGTAGGGATTGCACTGGTTGCCAGAAGGTTGAAAAAGTAGGTGAAATTTGTATATTCCATACCCAGGTTCCAATTATCCAAATATCAAGTACTTAATGAACTAAGGCAGAAGTTCAGAGACAAAGGCGAAAGGAGACACAGAATTGTCATGGAGACAACTTCAAGAAGAGAGAAGTCCAAAGACCCTCGCAGTTACCATGGCAGCCCATCTTATGTACATTGTACTCCATGTATCTGTATGTGGGTTATCAAGCGTGGGTGTAGTATTATAGCAGCCTGGCTGATGCTACCTTTGATTGTACACCGATGTTAAATGTCATCGCTAAGCTGGCGCATGGCCTGAATAGGATTCAACATCAAAATGTAAAGCACCTCATACGCTGGTCTAATTTGCTCTAGATTTTATTACATGCTTTGTAAAGAATTAAGCAGTTTCCAGTCATGGGTGGGTTCAGAAAATTTTGAAAAAAGAAATGAAAAATGACAGACAAACAAAATCTTTACAGCTAAAATAAGTTAACCTTTTAAAACTTTTCCCTTACCCCATTTCTGTAGTTAGAAATAGCATTTCACTATCAAACGTCTTCTTTTCCTTTCGGCTGTTCCCTTTCAGGGGTCGCCACAGCGAATCTTGCGCCTCCATCTAACCCTGTCCTCTGCATCCTCTTCACTCACACCAATTAACTTCATGTCCTCTCTCACTACATCCATAAATCTCCTCTTTGGTCTTCCTCCAGACCTCCTGCCTGGCAGCTCCAACCTCAGCATCCTTCTACCAATATATCCACAGTCTCTCCTCTGAACGTGTCCAAACCACCTCAATCTGGCCTCTCTGGCTTTATCTCCGAAACATCTAACATGAGCTGTCCCTCTGATGTACTCGCTCCTGATCCTGTCCATCCTCGTCACTCCCAAAGAGAACCTCAACATCTTAAGCTCTGCCACCTCCAGCTCTGCCTCTTGTCTTTTCTTCAGTGCCACTGTCTCTAAGCTGTACAACATCGCTGGTCTCACCACCGTCTTGAACACCTTTCCATTCATTCTTGCTGATACTCTTTTATCACACAACACACCTGACACTTTTCTCCACCCGTTCCAACCTGCTTGCACTCGCCTCTTCACCTCTTTTCCACAGTCTCCATTGCTCTGAACCGTTGACCCTAAGTACTTAAAGTCCTGCACCTTCTTCACCTCTGCTCCCTGTAACCTCACCGTTCCACCTGGGTCCCTCTCATTGACACACATGTATTCTGTCTTACTGCCTTCAGTTTCTTACTACCTTCAGTTTCACACAAGTTAAGGTTCCTTACGGCCTGCTGTGGTGAAACTGTTGTTCCAGGCTTCTGATTACAGCATTCGTACCTGTGAAGAGATGCTGACCTCTGCTAACGCACTGGCTGTGCTGTGAGTGAGATTGGTCTTTGGAAAGGCAGACCTGGAAATAGCTGGCTGAGCTTTTTTAAGCTGTGGGTTCAAGCGAGGCAGCACACCTTGGGCTTGTTCAGCTCTAGGAAAGACGAAAAGGTTGTTCAAATGTCACTAGCAACCCCTCAACCCAGACCCCAAACACAGTGCTGTGCCAGCCGAGAAAAGAGTTATTTATGAACGTCTCAGATGCCCTAAGGCCATGGTGTATGTGACAGTGTGTGTATTTGTGACTGTGTTTGCGATGACTGTAAATGAGAGGAGTACAACACTGAACATGACACTTGCAATCTATAATATCACGCTAGACGGCCATGGTCCACATGCTGCTATATGCTTAGTAAGTTAACCCAGTGGTTCTCACCTTGAGAACGAACCCCTCACGAGGTCACAAGACCACTTTGGAGGCTCGTTACATTATTTATGAGCTCAGAAAATAATACATACCAAAGTTCTACAATAATATCCTTCCCTGTGAAATACTGAGTAGTTTTTAAACTTCTCAGTCTCCACAAATAGGGAATGAAATAAACTACTGTACCTTAACACTTTTATGCAGCACATTATGAGTAGGCAACAACTTATCTTAAGCTATCACCATGTAAAACAAACTATCCAGCTACTGGAGTCTAAAGTCAACTGTAAACAATGGTTTTGGTCCTAAATGAGTACAAGTGGCAGGTAACCTTTTGCAGTCTATGTAAAGTAGAGTAGCCAGGTACTAGAATAAACTGTACTCAGTGTACTCATATAACTTCCCATTATTGCATCTGTGTGTCCATGATGACTGTATACATTGGTAGTTGAACATTGAACAAGGCTTTTTTTTTTTTACTACCCACACTGTAATTTGCAAATGACCAGATCACATTTGTGTGTTTAAAATACATAATTATATGCTGTCATGACAACATTGGTCGTCATAGTAACAGCACAGGCATGCATACACTAAGCTCACAACTTAAAATGCATTGACTGAACGACTGTTTTCACAATTTGTTTTCATGATGCTCAATTTTTCTCAAGGACACAAAATGTCTATCTGTCCAGGCCTTAATATTCTCATGATGTATGTCCTCCCAGTTTGATGAACGTCAGAATCATGTCACGTTGGGTGACATAACATAAGATGTGATCTTAAATTGCATACAAACGTGGCATATTCCAGCACAAACTTAGAGACAAACAGAATGAAAACTTAATGGTAAGTTTCAGAAGAAAAGCTGCAACCTTTTCTCTATTTTCTCTCTAAATTATTTAAATTGATCATCGTTGGGTATTGTGTTTTGTTGTGAATGTACAACTCAAAAATCACAATTAAAATCAATTCAATCACCGAGTACAATCAAGAAACGGAAATCTGTTTTGGTGATGTAGGTTTAGGTCAAGAGACCATTCATGGTTTAACACCCATAGGCTGTGGGTCACAAACATAACACCTGGTGATACACAGCGCTGATATACGACTCTGATACCACTTCCACAAGGACGAGAGTCCAATTACTTAAAATTCAATCAGCATTAACGTCGTCACTGAGCCCAGACAACAGACATTAATAAGCTCCTCGCCCTTGCTGTCATTTGCCTCTCTTCCCCTCCCTCCTCCATCTTCCCTCAGTTCCATTCATTTGGTGCAGCTATTAATAGCCCAGCCACCCGCCTATCAATACCATCACTACTCCAGCAAGACAGAGGATGTGAGCATGGCCACCCAGTGGAATGAGAATAAATGAGCTGAACTAAAGAAGCTTGGTCTTATGTAAGATGAGAGACAGAGAGAGAAGCATAGAAAAACATGGCTCATATGAAAGAAGGAAGAATGAGTGTGAGCAAGGAAGAGAGACGGCACATAAGACAAAAATGTGAGGGGCTGTGTGAGAGAAAGAAACATAGTATGGGAAAGAGAAAGACAGAACAGAGAGGGAAAGGTAAAGAAATGGGACTTAAAACGCAAAAGAAAAACTGTCCGAATTTACCAGATAAAGATGGTGAGAGAAACAGAAAGACTGAGAGAGACAAAGAGGGAAATTTACACAGTGGGTGAAAGTCAACTAAAAATATGTGACTCAGAAAAGAGAGAAATCTGCCAGCTCTCTTGACGTTTACACACATTCCGTTTCTCCAGTTCTCCCTCAGTGACTACAACCTCATATTTATGGGTCCACATTCCTCCCTCTCTCCATTTTTCTTCTTTCCATCCACCCCCCCATCTCTGCTTATTGATCGAGGCAGGTAGTTTCACCCGCTTCTGTGAGGCAAAGAGAAAGACTATTGTATTATCCATAAAAGCGAGGCGCTCTGTCTGCTTTGCGTGTTTATATCATCTCCTCTTACTGCTGTTGCTGTCTGGTCCAGTGGGGCTTTGGCACTCTACCTACTGGTTTACAAATCTCTCGCTAGAAATCCAAAGATGGGTCGCAGACCTGGGTTGCACAACTGGTTGATCAATTTTGGAAAATGTTGTTCTACTACGATTTATAACTATAGAAAACTAGCATAGCAATGTTAGCTGTAAAACTCTAAAAATATTAATTCAGATAACATGAAACTAAGGCATCCTTAACATGAAATCATCAAAATAATAGATATTTACTGGATTGCACAATCATGGATTGTTATCTTTATTAAAATCATGCAATCCTTTTTCAAAGGTGCCTCCATACAGAACAATTACAAAAAGCTGTAATGTCATGCACTCATATTTAACAGCAATGTCTTTATGTGGCTAATACTCCCACAGTTGAACTTGATCTATTTTTTTGTTTGAAAATGTGTAAAAATTAAACCAATTCCAATTCAGTATGTATATCAATGGAAAATTCTTTTCAACTCTGGCCACTTAAACTTTGACCTTTAACCCTGCCTATGACCACTGTTGGGACTCAGCAGACGAGTTCATTCGCTGTGGGTAATTTTAATTGAGCTTTGTTAAAATTGACTGCACTCCATTTTCTCCCACAATTCCTGAGACTGTGACACGCCATCGACTTCCGCCGGACGTGCGATCTCGGAAGTCCTCCAATCGTTACAGCGGGGTTACAGCCCTTTTCTCTCTTGCCCTCCTGATCTCTCAGCGTGCGGAGGCCACCCAGCAGCTCCGGATCGGTAACATCCACCGGCATAACGTAGCACGTTGAGCTAAATAACGTTACTGGGCTTAACGTAGTATAGCACAGATCTGTTTAGTAACTCTGCACATGTGGCCTTACCGATGTAATTTCTTTTAGATTTATCCTCGTAACGTTAACTCTTTTCAACCTGTTGGTTAATCTGGTAGCCGTTGTTAGATTGATGTTAGAATGATGCTATACACAGGGTATTTTGCATGCCACTAACTCCTTTTAACGAGGCACTATTAACTTTAACCTACAGGTCCCCTTTACCTGCTAGTACACAAACACTCCTATAGCTGGGCTCCAGCAGAGGCCACGCTTGTGCTAACACCACTAGAGAGGCAAGCCTCCTTGATTGGCTTACCGGCATCTTTAAGTGTCCCTTTGTCTCGCTTGTAGCTCTCTTTTGGCTCCCGCCACCTTGACTCGACAGTGCACGTTTCGCACACACATCTTTTTGTCTGTAGTTAGTGTATTTAGTTAGTCCTCAGTGTGTTTTTACTTTGTTTACCTTTGTAAATAAATTGTGTTTAATTATGCTGGTCTCTTTAATGTCTGGCCTCTTCTATGTTTGAATTCCAAATTCTTCACCTACTAGCTAATAATTGTAATTTGGGTTGTAGTTATTGATTTAATCATTCATCTGATTTCCAAATTGATAGTTTAGCGTATTTTATGAAACAGAATTAATTGGCTATCATTTCCCTTTTTATTAAGGGTGGTGCCTTGAGGTCTTTATTAATTTAAAGCATTATTTATGATTATCTTTGATAATCCTGATTCGTTCAGAGTAAACACGAACTGGACCAGAACTAAAATAGAACAATTAATCTTTTTGTTCCCTTGGTCCTAACCAAACGAAATAAACTGCAGGTGTGAGTGATCTTTTTCAGTTGCAGATCCAAATCCAATTTTCAGGCAGTGTCGGTGCACCAGAGTTTGTTGTGCATCTGTATGACAGTATTTTCACCACCTTATACTCAACCTGTACCAAGTAGGTTATATGAACACAGCCTGAAGAACACCCAAGAGTTAAATACTAAAGGTCCAAAAACTCACTTATTCTGAATTCTCACAAGCTCCCTGTGAGGCCAAGGGCCAACACGAGCTATACTAGGCCTGAGACCGCACCACGTGCACTTAAATGTCACAGCTAAATGACTGTTCTCCGACAAGACACACCTTTCAGAGGAACAGCTGTAATGATAACAGCAATACTGGTGATGTTTGTACTCTCAGACACTCTATGATAGACACAATAAGGAAAAATATTTACTAAACTTATTTTCAGCATAGTGACATGACAACCAGTCGCACCACTCATCTGGTTACACCAAAACACAACTAAGATTTGCCCTATATCTGGGAGAGCAATGGATTGTTAACTACTATATGGTGCAAGAAATATCAACACACAAGAGAAAGATAAAATACTTTCAACAGTGTGTATTCTAAAGGTTCCCATCTCCATAGGCAAACAGGTGAAACTACTCTTATGATAAATATGAACACAGAGCAGAAGGAGAGAAACCACACATATACCTGGTATGTTAAAACAACTCTTGACTTTTGTTAGGAGTCACTTTATAAACTAATGCTGAATCATGAAATCCAGGGGATACCAATAAAAGCCTGTTGGAGCACCAGACCTCAGATCAGGATATGATAAATAAAAGGTTTGGAAATTGAAGTTAAGTACACACAGCCATTTGTGTATATGAACAGCCTGCAAACATCCTGGATGTGTTTTGTATCAGCTAACATACTTCTACATAAAAACATGAGAAATGAGTGCAGTATATGCAACTTGTATAAATCTGTTGTCCCTCCCTGGTCTGTGTGTTTGCCTTTACCTTGGTGATGAGGATGCGGTAGTGCTCAAGCAGGTCGTGGTTGTCGTGGCAACCGGCCAGCAGCTGCCAGACTTCTGCTCTGAGTGGCTCAGGAATGCCACCGCGAACCAACAAGGGCAAACCCTTCGGACGAGTGGACAGGTTCCCATGCCTGATACACACACGCAGAAGTAATCCATTACTTTATAATCTCACTTAATTCAATTCAGCCACTTTAGATATTAATGTGGTGCGTAAGTGCAGCTGGACAGATTTGATTATTGTTTTTTCATTTTATTATGTCCTTTATGTGTAATGGGGATGGTATGAAGACCGAGTTACACGACAAACTACAGTACCAAGTACAATACTGTCTTGTCTTAGAGTAGAGTATTAAGCACAGTGCTACCATGCTGTAAGAGTTCTCCCACGAGGAAATATCTTCCTTTTGAAAACACACTGTCAGCTCTTTTTAATGATGCCTGAAATCTCATCACAATGCATTTATTGAGGCCACTCTTTCTTCTTTCAGATCATCCAGCTGTATACAATCCCATAACCTAATATTCTCTCATTCTCCCTATATCTACCGCTCTCTACCCAGCTTCCACCTGTCTTGCACCATCCAATTTCATCAAAATTTTAATTATTCTCAATGTCTCTTTTGAAGCCTTACCATCTGTTGAGTATTCCTCCCCATGACTCCAGGATTTTCTCAGGACAGTCTTTAGAAACGTCTCCTGTCCCACTGGAGATTTCACTGTCACTATCTGCAGGAAACACAAAAGCACCCAGATATTAACAGACATTTAGAGCATAAATGGATCACTCCTGATATCTGTAACCTTTGTCCAAATGAGAATGCAGTACTCAGAACACCGCCTTGCTGACAAGGCCTTTAATATTGTGTAAAACTGAGTACGTTTTGCTGTCTTTGTGTTACAATGTTTAAAATGTTACTCACAGTATTACGTACTCAGTGAAAGACTAAAGGACACGTTATGTCTATATATATATATATATATATAAATAATATATACACACACACAGGCACACATATAAACACAAAACCTGTTAACATTGTTGCCACACACTCAAATGAAGGCCTGTGCAGTGCCTACACTTTCCCTTATTGCTGATCTTCTTTCTGGTGGTTCGTGAGGCAGACAAGAGGCAATCAGCACAGCGAACCACTTGTGTTTGGATGCAGAAGCACTAATTGACTGTCTGGCCTGCTCTGCTGCCGAAGAGATGAACTGATCCCCAGACAGAGACCACCCACTGGAACAAACACACACAGTCCACAAAAAGATTCACACCGTACGTCCAGCGCATATACTGATAACGTGTGGTTCATAATACTATGTGTGTATGTATATATTACACATAAACAGTTGTAGAAATGTATTACAGATGAAAAAAAAAAAAAAAAGACTACACAAATCCAAGACACAAATCTGAAATTGTATGGTTAGAGTGACACACACACTCACACAGCAGTTTTGGACCAGGGTTAACTTGTAATCTATCTTCTCCTTAAACTCTTAAATTGAAATAGCTGTAGACAAAGCTTTTTGTATTAATTTTGGTCTATAAATACAAAACAAATACGTACCTCTCTTATCCGTCTCTAAACACCCATCTTTTTTCATTTCGTCCCATGACCTAGATGATTATGATTATTATTCATAAACACATCTCACTACGAATGTGTCTTTTTTGCCCTTATCTTTAAACGAAACGAAGGCTTGCTTGATTAAATTATGGCATGACCTCCTGATGGCCTAGATGTAAAAATACTATAGGTGTTTCTATAATTTAAAAAGCTTTGTGAAATACGGCAAGATGCATCAAGTAAAACTTTAAGTTTTAAATTTTTTATTAATGCCAGTGAGAATGAGACCGACATTTCACAACTGATATGGACAACAGGGCGTGGCATTAGGTTTCACTGCTATCCTCACAACAAAAACCAAACAGCTCCAGCCCTCAAAAATCTTAAAAATCATTCACTCCCACCGAAGCCTTTTCTAAGGCCTTGACATTAAATAAAGAGTTCCGACATTTTCTTCGAGAACATGCAGCCACTATGTTCAATACACTTCTGCTCCTATACATCCTTACAGCCTCAGCAGGAGCTTTTCAGGTCTTTATAAATGCTTGATGAGCCCTTTCAAATGGTTCAGACCCAGCACAAAGCTGCTGCCTCTGTCCTCAGACTGGCCACGTGGCGAGGAAGCGTGAGTCTGATGCCATTGCCAATTTACCAGGTGATGAAAGAAACCGTGAAGACCAGGGCCATTACTTTTACCTTTTAATCTAGATAGATTATTAAATCTGAGATATCGCATTCACAAGAATAAGACAGATGTACGTATGGACATACAGACATAGGTACGTATGGATGGAAAACCCAAAACATTATGCCTCCGGCATAGAAAAAAAACACAATAAGCAACAATCACAAAGCATACTGTGAAAGGAAAAGCTTAGAAGAAAAGAAAAAAAAAAGAGAATGTCAGCTTCAGGCCTATTTTCCACATTGCAGCTTCCAAGAAGAAAGAAAAAAAAACATCCACATGAATTGAAAGTGTGTGTGCTCACAGCGGTGGCATCTACACTGGGAGTGTATTCATTTCTGCTCACAATGAGGCTGACCTCCAGCTCCACGGCCCTGAGCGCCTCTAACTTTCAGCTCTGGGGGAGTAGAAGGATGTTAAAGAAAAAGCCCACTGAATGGCTTCCACAGTGCCAGTTGAAAGTCGTCAGCTCCGGCCTTGGCGGCTGGCTCATGGCTTTGGGTGAATCGGCAGCTAGGAGGAGAGACAACTTTTCCTCCCACTCTGTTAATACCTTTTAGTGCTTCAAGGTAAATAAAGTAGAAGACTGGTAGCAGTGGCCAAGAAGAGAAGGAGAAGCAACACAATAAGATGAGCCTCCAATGTTAGATGTTCCAATGTATCACAATCATATCACAATTTTGAAAACAAATATATAAAAGAAGTTGATTTCATTTCGAAAAATGGATACCTTTTTCAGGTTTGTATTTTGTATGTTCATGTTCATATGGGCTGAGGTCAACATTCCACTGTAGTGCTTTGATCATCGTACCAGAAAACTGCAGGCTTTTGTAAAAAGCTGTTAAAAGGTCATAGGCTAACAGCTATATGAGCATAGAAATGTGCACCTTCATCCAAACCAACATCTTGAAGTGTGCAGTCTGAATTGTGGCCAGGCCTAATCTGCGACACCTGCACAACTGAGCCAGTGGTCAGATTGAAATGCCAGTCCTGTTTATATTAGTAGGCTGAAACTGGGTCGCGTTTGGGAACCACTGGAGTCTAACAGCCAGTGTTGATGCTTTTAATGTTACTGCTGTTTTGCCTCCATTCCTCTGGCATAGCTGCCATTATTAACAGGAGAATATCCACTCTGCTCTGGCTTGTCACCTAAACTGGTCATGTTTAAAAATGTAATGGATTCAGTGTCTAAATCAAGACAATTACAGAGAATTTATATCACAAGCAACATGGCTTGATAAGTGACTCTATTCTGATTGATGGTTGCTGGTGCCAGGTGGTCTGATTGCATCGATGCACTGTTCAAGAGCTGTGAGAGAATTGTAATTGTTTTTTTCCCCCCTTTCATATTATTTTTAATGTTAGCACATCTAAACAACTGTTTAGAATATGAAAACAATAGAAACAAACAACCATCCATGGTCAGGTCTGCTTGATTGAAGGAGGCTGTTCATTTCACCCAAAAAGGGTGTGTGGGGGATGTTTGATGGTACTTTGACACTGCAGTGCTGTAGTGGTAAAAGCAAACAAGCCCTAAAAAGGATTGGGCCCGGCTCCACACAAAACCATTCATGTTTGAAGCACAAGTACACACACACAATAGTTATCAAAACCCCGGAGATTCTGCCTGCAGTCATTGCTGTTCACAATGTAACACGCACAAAATCTGTTGTAAATCACAGAATACACGCCCTTTCTTTCACACATATGCAAACAAACACACACTCAGTCCCCACAATCTATCCACATGCTGTTATCACATGCCTTGCCACACTCACTTACACACAAATACATCCCTGCCAATCGTTTGTCTAAACAAAATTAAACTTCACTGTTGATTCATGTCAACCAATATATAGTACACGTGTGCTTGTGACAAGGCCTTTCTACAAAAAAACCTAAACGTGTGTTGGTAGACCTCTCTTTCAGACTGAATATATGGACATATGACACCAACAAGCTATTTGTGGCAAAGCAATTCTTTTCTTTTATGTATCTGTGAAGGTTTACAGAGGTTCCTGGTTTTCTCCGACATTAAAAGGCAGTGAGGGATTTGTACAGAGCTATGCAATGGAAGGTCACATTTTTCAATCATGCAAGATTTGGAAGACAAAATAACGTTGACTTGAAGCATGCGTGCATGTGAATATATGCAGTATGTGTGTATATATGGAGGGAAGCATTCTGATGAAGAATTCTGGCATCTTATCCAAGATGTATAGAGAGAGAGAGAGAGAAAGCCTAACAGGCTTTTCAAAGATGAAAATAATTTGCATTATTGGTGATTATGTACTATGGTATAGTTAGTATATCTCGTATGTGATCAACTAAAAGTGCAAAGAGGAGAAACCGAGCAAGTGAGGAGAGAGGAAGAGTGAAAAACAAAAAAAAGACAGACACATCCACACCTTCATCAGCCTCTTCTTCCTCAGTGGGCGAGGGCGGTTGTCCTCTTCCTTCATTGCTTCTCTCTGCCTCCCTCTGAAGACTCACCACCTCATACACAGCATCGCTCTGACCCACCCTCTCTGGTGCCTGCTGTATACATACACACACACACTTATTTCAATTTAGAAGTTTTTGGGGAGAAAAAGATTATGTAAAAAGATAAATCTTACATCTTATTTGCATCAATCTTAAAGAAAAAACCTTTATAATGCTAATATACAGTATTAAAACTTAGAGTTGCAACTGTTCATAAACACAAAATACACTTTAAAAAGCCTCGTTTGACTAGTTACTACTTGACTAGTTAATTGCTAGTGAACGCACTACCATCCACAGCAGAGAGCCTGCTGCAGTCCAACTGAGGTGGGAAGCAAGGATTTTTCAGGCCAGCCCCTCAGTTAAGCCAGCAACGCAGCAGAAGTCACAGGGGTGAACAAGGAAAGCCATATAAAACCAGGGACAACCAGTGACAGCTAACAAGCTCACACAAGCTGACTGCGCACTTCCTGCCCAGTGAAAAATGACGACGGGTATGGTAAGAGTAAGAAAACGTAAAAAGATTGAAAAATTGTACAGAATGAACTTAGAAAGTTTATGTCAAACGTTTCAGCTGACTATCAAATTGAATAGGAGTGTGTTTTCACTATGTGCTCAAAAGGTTGTTTAAAGTCACCATCCATGTATTTCTCTGTTTTAAGATCGTTTCTTATCCCGGCTAATTTTCAGTCATGACATGCGTTTTGCATTGTTGCATTTTGTGTGAAACTTTGTGTTGTAACATGCACTCAAATTAATAAAATAAACAATGAATGAGTTATTTTCACTCAGGAGTTGGTAAACCGAAGTAAGAATAAAATCCTAGTGAATACTTGACTTGCATTCGACAGGTAGAGAGATCTAGGACTACCGTAAATGGGATGCCCATGTTGCTCTTTCTGCGTGCCGGTACGGTTACAAAAGTTTAGGCTAACACAACTTGAACATTGCTTAAGTACTGTATAACAATGATCATTACAAGTTCATTTTTCAATCTAAATATTAAAATTAGGTTAATACAGCTTTGAACAACTCCTTAAATCCATCATAATGGACTGAAGACATACACAAGAGAATAAAGACACAGACTTGACGTTGAGTGTCATAAGGTATGTTAATTTCTGGTCTATTCAATTACTGCTGTTTGCTTCTCTCTCTTCCACCTGGTAGAATGGATCAATGTGCAGCATTGATCTGCCCACTCACATGGCATCTAATGACTAACTAATGTCAGTGATGAGAGCACAAATTGGGAGAGAATATTAAGCCTGGTCTATTTCTAGAGAAAATCCGAGGCGGCTTAGGTAACGAATGAATTAACACTGGTAAAACTGTGACAGAAATTTGGGCCAAAGAAGGCACAGTATCCTCTACTGTGGATTTATATTAAGAAAAAGAAACAAAAGAAAAAAGGATTACCCAGCATTGTTTGTTGATACATAAAGAAAGAACAGCTCTCTGCTAAATGTTATTCTGTGAGATGAATACCTCACAAAATAACAGGACCGCCTTAACAGTTAATGGGTCTTTATAACAAGTGTTTTTCTGGTACAAAAGTAATCTTCGACTTTTGTCATCTTAAACAAGGGTGGCGTTTCTCTCGAAAACCACTGGTAGGACTCTGCCATTTGTTCCATCAACTTCTGAATGCTGGCTCAAGCTTTTATTTGCTTATCTTAAACTTGATATTTTGCTGATATTTTTTTTTATCTCCCAGCATCAGGAACATGTATGTAAAGCTCAAATGTTGTGTAGCTGACTGTTTAAGGGTTCTCTTTTAGAAACTCAAAAATCATTTGGAAAGAAATGTACACAACATTTTCTTTAGTCCTAGTCTTGACTTGTCTCAACCCTGTCTAACTCTGGTCTTGACTTGAACTCAATCTTCAAATCAACTTGGATCTGACACAGATGGTCTAGCCTACAGCCCTGGCAGGTTTGTTTCCCAGTAAAGCAGACACCAAATACATTTTCCAGGCAAGCAGACACAGAAAACATTCTGAGAAGTTGGCACAGATAATGACTCCCTGGTAACTCCAGCTGGCAAATGACAGTTTTTGGCAAAATAAGACAATAGGCCTACATATTAATTTCTATGTGTGTATCACCTCTGATTGCCATCTTCCACAAAAACCTCCACACAATATTATCTTTTAATTAGCTCTTAACCACAGCACCAGTCCGACACTCTTCCATTTACTGAGGAGATAACTAGAGAGGCAATCAGGCAGACGAGTCAGACCGCCGCTGTTAATTACCCACATGCCAATAATGAGACAGAGCCTCTTATTAGCTCCCTACAATCCAAAGCTTCCCCACACTCTACTGCTTTGCCAGCTCCCCACGGCCTACTAAAGGAGATCTGCTTTTTAAAACAGGAGAGAGGAAGCTTACAGTGTAACTGTATTTTTTTAAGCACCTGCAGCAATTGCTCAGTTTGGGTGTGCTTGTGTTGGCGGGAGGTAAGTCAATGTGCGTTCTTCACCCTCTTTCTCTCAGTACTTTTTAATCAGACAAGTTGTGAGGAAACTCAAAAGGGCAGACATTTCAGGGTGTGTGATGTTTGTCATTACACATTAACAGTAAGATACAACTGTTGCAATCAACAAAACCCATTGCATCAGTGTATTGTGGTTACTTTCAGCTGCCAGACATCAGCTCACAAGATGAATGTGAAAACTGAGTTGGAATTTAGCACAGCAGCCATTAAAAGGTCCAGTATTTAACATTAAGGGGGAGCTATAGGCAGAAATGGAATATAATATTTATAGGTATGTTGCATTAGTGCATAATCGCTGGAAAATAAGAATCGATGTGTTTTCATTACCTTAGAATAAACCGTATATATCTACCAGAGGGAGTGGGTACCATTCCACAGAGGCCGCCATGTTGCAACATCATGTTTCTACAGTAGCCCAGAAAGGACAAACCAATCACTGGCTCTAGATAGGGACTTTCGTGTTTTTCGAGCATTTCGCGTAGTTTCTCCCACATGCTTGGAAGGGGAGGGTGAGGCGAGCGTTACTCAAATGTTTGCTAACTGCAATTTCACTAGATGCCACTAAATCCTCCACGCTGGACTTTCAATTTTCAAAGACAAGTAAAAAGTTGACCTGTGCAAAGGAGAGGTTTTGAGCGTACCCATACAAACGGGACACATACACCCTATATTACATCCTATATTTTACAGTACAAAGATATCTGACACAGAAATTGTGTTGTAGGAAGGGGAGGGAATAACATGTTGAACATCAATTCACCAGCTTGACAATGAGGCAGGCAGACTAAAAGGAGGCAAAAGTGGGAGATGAGAGAAATGAAAGTCAGCTGATGAGACATTTGCATCTTTCAGCACATATCTTTAGCTCTTCCAACAACCAAATGTTTCAGCTCTCTTGGGTACAGCATTTGACTGGTCACTGACACACCAAGTTTTCAGGCTGCCTTCTCTGACCTCCTCCTTCACTCCACACATCCTCCAAGCTACCCATCCACTTGCTCCATTTTTTCCTGGTCTTTGTGGAGAGCTTGGGCTGAGATGGGAAGCGATGCCGTTTTGGACTTTAAAGTCCATTGAGATATATATGTGATATTGGGCTATATCAATAAACGTGACTTGACTTAAATAACCTTGTGAAAGCAACATGACTAACACCTTTCTGTGCCAGAAGTCTCTGCTCAGACTCCTTTAGTTAATTTATTTATGTCATTACATTAAGTTTATTTATGACTATTATGAGCTTAATAAAATAAGAGCAATGGCTTGGAATGCTTTGGGTAATCATAATATAATGGATTGGCTTCGTTATATACGTGGACAAATAATATTTCCTTAATTGTAACAAAAACAAATCATGTTTACATTCATTTTAAGATATTAGTCAAACTACTGTCAACAAATCTGATTAAATACAAACTGGCAAAAATGTCTTTATGGCAAACATTAAATCGTCTTCTTGATCATGCATCCATGGACACAGGAAGTAGGGGTGCAGCAGCACACCCTAAAACCAGGCATTATAAAAGCCATCAATTGATAAAAAAAAAATAAAAAAAACCTTTTCAACTTATGTTTCCCCTTTCCTACTTGGAGATAGGCTATTTGTAGTACACAATTATTTGTGGTTATTATTAGATTCCTCGTGATGTGGATTCGCACCAGGTCAGCACTTTTCTATCGTGTGCAAACACATTGAGGCGTTTTAGAGAAAGTTTTTCAAGTGTCCCACTGAATAACCTGGTAATCTGGTCATGGGTTACATCTCTCGCCCGCATCCAGGCGCCGTTTAACTCCCTCTCCCTTTCCTTGCAGTTCTCATGCATTAGTTCAGTGCCGTTGCTGTGGCTGCTTTGACATACAATATGGTGGTGTTCGGGTCTGCTGTAGTGTAAGATGTTGGCAAACTGTTGTTAATAACTATTAAATAAATGATCCCAGCCAATAAATCGATTCAATAAATCAAAAACCATGAGTGTCACCCAACACTTAGTACGACATCATTATTTAGACTGAGTTTCTTTCAGCACCCCCAACTCTGACTGACTTCCAGCTTCCCCACATACAACTGAAATCATTAGGAAAACAAACCAATTAGGGCGATAATATCTACAATTACAATATATGCAATTTTCATGGTGATATCAATACACATTGTGATATAGTACGTGTTCTGGAAACGTCTTGAAAATCGATTGAGAAACTGTTGCTATATAAATAACAAAAGAGGAATGTCTTTTTTTGGCTAACACAGCAAATACTTACTAAATACTAAAAATCAAGATACTTAATCAGAGATGCAAAAATCACATAAAAATCCAATATGACCATAAAGCAGTCCCACTGTTTTGCAATGGTTTTATTACATCCAGAGATATTAAAAAGTGATAGCTACCAAAATCTTACAGTATAAAGTCATAACATTGCCCAATACTACAACCAACCAAGAAACTGTCTACAAACAAACCATGAATAAGACAACAAACTAGATCCACACTAACAAACCAATATGTCTATGAATCATCCAAAACACAGTATATCTAGAAGAAATAATCTGGTAGCAATTGGACTGGTCAGTCTCAAAGAGGTTTTGACACTGATCCAAGGAACCCTATCGTTTCTACTGACTGGTGAGTAGTTTTACACACTGTCTTGCACTCATTTTACCCTATACGTTATTCACACCTTGATATCACAAGGGTATGGTTTCAGGAGCCCAGCTACCTATCATCAAATAAAACCTTTAAAAGGCAAATATTCTACCACTGTCCTGAATTTGACAACTACAAATCACACAACTCACCAGAAATCAACCAGATTACAAACCAGAAGCCCACCAACCTATTTATTTAATTTATATTAGGTTAGTCAAGCAGTCAGACTGTGGTTTAAAGACAGATTTGAACCACAATGGGCATATGTAAAGTATGACAATGGGTGCAGGGTCTATGAGGGTTGTAATAGTTGCAGTAGAGATACCTGTCTAAGTCTGAGGTAGAAGGTCTCGCTGAAGGTCTTGCGGCTGAAGTACCAAAAGCGTTCGTTTGATGGATATACCCTGACCAGAGTTTCCAGCAGGAAGCGAACTGGCTCCACTACCTCGGTGACTACCAGGTCCGCTGCCACTGTCATGTAGACCTGCTTATCTGGAGCAAACCAGAGAGAAAAAGCAAAACAAGAAAAAGGCCATTTTACTGTGGAGCCATTATACAAGACTTGTTTCTTACATAATATGAATCAACCTTTGTAAAAGAGAATACTGATTTCAGTCAGTGAAGCCCATTTACCTATTGTCTATAACATTAAAAAGGTTGAATTACAGTGTTAGGTGCACATGATAAATCGTTCCAGATGCACTGCAGCTCTCAGGGCATTCAAAGAGTAACCAGGTAATGAATCATCCACCAGCCAAATGCTAGTATACATTAGTAAGCCTGCACCAACCTCTCTGGCAAAAAAAAACAACCTGTATTAATGAAGGCCATGTTTTTTTCTTTTTCAAAAAATGCTCAGAGCTAGTAAGACAATCTAACTTAACCATGAATTTAGATATCCATAATTATACTGTAAACTGAAGAGATTTTACTATTTATCTGACTGGCTTCTACTGGGAGGTAGGAAATCCACGCCATGTATCCTGTGGGGATGCCACACCCCCTAGTGGATAACAATGTAACATTAATGTCTCCAGCTTCACAACTTAAGTCTATTAATTATTCTTTTTAGGGGGGAAAGTGCTAGAGAGCCCTGGAATTTAACAAACGTGTTTTCATAGTACAGCAGAGGTTTTGGTTTATACAACAAGAACTTCAAACACAAAGAGATGTGAGCCTCCAACTAAATAATCACATAATGCTTCTTTTCTGGGGACAGTCTAATTATAAAGGAGGAATAAACAAAGAGACAGAGGGGCCGGAGAAGTTATTTCACAATAAGGTTTTATTATGTGGAGAGAAAAATAACTACCAGCATCTTAATATAGACTGCAAATTATAAAAATTTCAAGCACAAACTCCTGGTTTAACTCGTGGAAATATTTTTGGGGGGAAAAAGGACTTGTTTGAAGATTCAGTCACTCTTGGTGCTGGAGCTGAAATAGTTTACTGATAATAAAAGACATTGCTTTTGATGGTTCAGGCTCCCCAGGTGAGGGCTATAAGTGGCTACAAGTCATTTTAAGACAGTTATTTGGAAGCAACCACTATTTCCTGACAAACAGTAAAATTAAGTTTAGCTATAGCAGATGAAGTATGCTAACTTGTGTGCATATTATTATAAGGAAGAATAAACAAGACTATTTTGGACAAAGATTTCTATAAGCTTCATTTTTGCTGCAATTGTTATCAGATTTCCCCCAGCGCTTGAATGACTTATTAACAGCCACTGATCCATTAACCAATTCCTTGCTCAAAAAACTACTCAACAAGAATTGTGACCCTGACCAGTGCTTCCAGAACGAAGAAAACTAGTTTTAAAATCTCCACATCACACTAAAATGCATGATAATGTATAACTCTCAAATACTGCATAATTAGCTTCTAATCTAAATTTTAAAATGGTATTTCTCTTTTAAAAATAATTGAACCTGTAATGGATTTGGTGGGGCAAGCATACTTGTATTATATATATTTTTGTGTACCTAATTCATGAATATTTAATTGTATGTTCTTGTTCAATTCAGGTTGAAGATGTTAATATTCAGAAAACAGTGATGACTAAATCAATAAACCCTCCCTCTTTCTCTAACTTAATAACTACATTTAGAAGTATAATATCAACTGAGTATATTATCATTACATATTATTTGTGTGCGCAAAAAAAATATCCTGCATATTGCAGTATTTTATGTCCTTAATGTTTTTGATCCAATAGCACATCCTGTGATCATTTCCATCATGTCCTATGTGTAACTTGTGTTATGAGGAGCTTTATCATGCAAAGCGCCAACAAAAGGAGCAAAGTGTAGAAGACCTGCATAGCTAAAAGAATGCCAGACAGGGCTACAAAGTGAGTTGCATAAGAATAATCTCCTCAATTTAAATTTAAATTCTATTTCTCACACGAGTGAGTGTCCACAGCTCTGTTGGCTCTGCCGCCTTTCTCGATGTGTTCACGCTTCAGTGTGCGAAAACACGCAAAGCTTTGACAAGCAATGGGTCACAAGGATAGGTACGAGTCTATTTTATTCTAGAGAATGGATGAAGGCAATTATCTCATCCAAGCACTGCATAATTCCCAGACATGACCTTGAGCTTTAGTGTAGTCCCACATCACATCTGTGACAATAATGTATGGAAATAATACCTACTTCATATGTGTGTGAACAACCAGTAAACAGGCACTGTTGGGTTCCACTTGACACAGACCATAAATTCAGCAAAAACAGTGCAAAATTACTCAAAAAGAACCAAAAAAAAAACATTTTACTGGCAGCCAATAAATCGCTGCCATGTGCACTAGAATTAGTAAAGAACTACATTTTTAATCAGCATTGAAACACTTTAACAACAAGTGTTTATGCATGATTTTAACTTATTTTTTTAAGTATTAAAGTCAAAAGCTTGCTACCTTTGCTCAGTGACATGCAACTGTTTGACATAACAGTCAGGGGGACAATTACTCGCCTCACCTTTAGGTGTGTCTTCATTCAGCGGCTGGAAGGCCGCCATGTTGGGGTTCCATGTTCCTGTGATCACATAGGCCTTCCCATCAGAGCTCCTCCCCATCGACTCCTGTACAAGTATTAATGCATGGCTTATATACTCAAAATCTTTTTTTTTTTTTTTTTTAAATAAATTGCAAGACATTCAAGGCTTTTGTAAAATGATTAATGTGAAATATAAATACAGGTAGAGGTAACATTTTGAACAGGCACGCAAAATCTGTTTCACAAATATAAACTGGGGCAAAGAACGCTGAGAAAAACAAGGGTGAAGTACAGTACTTGGCCAATAATAAGTGGGTAAATAGATTATTACCCTGCAGGTCTGTTAACTCTGGACAAGACAATTTAGGTCTAACCAACAAAATAAAAAGGCTGGTATGTTATTTGATAGGACAGGTACACTGCTCTCAGCTATCATGAGGTACTTTATCTCACCAATAAAATGAGCTATGGTGGGTGCTGCTCACCATGTCTAGTAGATGCATGTTGCTGTTGCAGACTTTCTGTCCTGGACTGAGCAGCATCCCAAAACACCTCAAAGAAAGACACAGGAGTTAATATTACAAATCAATAATCACTAATTCCACTGCAGCGCTACAGTCTGGATTCAATAGAAGAGTGAGTCGAATTAGTTGGGAGGGAAAGCGAAAAGGAACATGGAAACAAACAACACTCCTAAATGTTGTCTTGTTAATGCATTATAATCTTTCAGGCATTTCCGGTATTAAGCTGACACTAGACACAAGACTTCACGAGCCAATATCGCACATTGGTTAATTTACAAATATATTATCTCGGCCAAAATTAAAAAGATCTTAATCATAATCTGCGCAGCTCTAAATAATGTAGCCTAGCATGTTTAAGCCTTTCAGGGTGATAAAACACCCAGCTCTCCCTGGCCACCACTGGCCTGGAGAAGATCTGGACACGGCGAATCAATCTATACTAAAGCAACATGGTTTGTGTCGTTTCCAGTTCATCACACCAATCCAACACGATCACTTGCTATAGTAAATTCCCTTTAGCATTAATGGAGGTGCCATCATGTGGTCAGCATATGAATCTCTCGGTTTTAGAAATGCATTACATAAGACTACATTTACAGTTAACCCAGCACCAACCCAGGATGGTTCTTATTGAGTTTGAAAGATATGGGTCAAGTGTCTTGCAAAGGGACATTTCAATAAGCATGGACAGAAAGAGCTCCAGGTAAAAGGTGTTTTTCCCAAACAAAGGTGTCATTCAGCTTCTCAGGATTAATACTTCACATAATGTACTGCATCCACATAACTCATGATGGAAAACCATACAGCATTTCAAAGGAATTAAACATTAAGACTGAGGCAATTACAAAATGTAATATTAATATAATACAGTGTTTTCAGACATGGGCCAAACACCTCAGAAAGGATCAGTTCTAAACAATAGGGGTTTCCATTGACAGTAAAAGTAAAAAGGAGAGGCCAGGTGTCTGTCTCCCTGTGATAGCAATAGTAGGTGAGGGAATGAAGAAGAAAAGGGGGAGTGATGAAGATGACCTAGTTCTTTGGTGCGGTCATAAAAATGAGAGAAACTGCAGGAAGTCGAAAGTGATTTAAGTACAGCAGTACTCCTCTGTTGGGGCGTTATTGTTCTTATGCTCTATTTGGGTGGCTTGGCTCATTTTACTTTTTTTTTTTGCTGCTCTTATTCCCCTCCCTCTGCAATATTTTGACCACTCAATGTGTGCACTGTCCTTGTGAAAGCAAACCATTTCAAGCTGTCTGATGCTTTCATCTGGAAAGTCATTGTATAATTTACCATAATAAAGTTAAGAACAAGGCTATAGATTTTGTATGCTGTGTGTATACCCAGCATGAGTAGTGCTCGAGCAGTGTTTTAGGGCTCTACATCGTTACCTCCTTTAGTTGAGCTCATTTGTCCTGGTGGGACAGCTGCCTTCCAAACTCTGGTGATATAACACCAGTATAGTTGAAAAGGCAAACCTCTTCTCAAAGCATAGGAAGTAAAGGAAATCATGTACAAAAACAACCCCAAAAAGCAAAGGGTTAGTGCAAGGAAGGATAGAGATGTAGACATTTTATGGCCACCAATTCCTGACTTTTGGAAAGTGCAAGGTTAACTGCAGCAAACCTAAACTATACAGTAGAGAATATGAAAACGGGGTGAGGAATAAATGCAGTATAAAACCTGCGACATAGACCCAAACCCCAATAAAGATCCCAGCGGAAGGTTGTCATGCATCACCTCTTTTTACAGTGATCCTCACCTCTCGATGCCCAGCTCCTTGTTGCACATTTGTTGAACTGAAACCACGACCTTCTTCTGAACACCTTGTCGCAGCTTGAAGTAGAACTTATCTCTGTCCTTAGGCACTGGACTGTGGAGAGGTGGAAGGTTATACATAACATTAGGGACTTAGACGTGATTCCATTTTGATTGTGTTTATTGGTGTCCTGTGGTGTCTTTGATGTATTTTAAGTGTATTTAGAATTAACCTTGTTTTATATTATTGTTCTCTCCGTCTAAAATCCCTTTTCTTCTTTGAGAATAGAGTCATTACCTTAGTACGACTAAACCAGTTAAAGATAAAAATGTGACATGTCTTCCCTCAAGTCTTCTGAGTGCATTATATATTACAGACATCTGCTGTGCTTTCAGAACAGCTATTGGGCCATTTTATTTCAGAGGAGAACAGAAAATGAAAATCTATTTTGAAAATACTTGATATATGATGGCTTGTGAAAATGGAAAAATTGCCTTACTGTGCCGATAAGCTTTATGCTCTTTACGGATGAACAATAACAGTCAGATAAAACAGTATTGTGGCAGCATATTAAAGCTTTTAAAGCTACCAACATATCTGTGATACCAACAGTCCTGAGCTGATAAAGACACACAAACAAATGTGTTTTTTTGTGTGTGTAATTCACATGCATCACAGGGCTTTCCTCAAAATATTGAATAATGGCGCCAAATGATCCTACTGTCGTGTAGGACCATCATTTTTCTTTCCACATGCAATGTAAAAGATATGAAGGTAACACATCCACTCCTACTTTTTGTAAATGTATAGAACGTAACACTCAGAGACACCTGTAACATTTAGGAGGAGCTATTGGCAGAAATGGAATATAATATTCATAAGTCTGTTTTCATTAGTAAAAATAAGAATCGTTGTGTTTTCATTACTTTACAATAAGCCGTTTTTATCTACAGAGGGAGGGCGTTCCCTTCCACGGAGGTCGCCATGTTGCACCGCCATGTTTCTACAGTAGCCCAGAAGGGACAAACCAATCAATGGCCCTAGATATGGCCATTTCCAGCCACTGTAGTTTCTCCTACATACTTGGAACTGGAGCGTGAGGCGAGTGGTATTCAAGTGGTTGCAAACTGCAACTTCACCGCTAGATGCCTCTAAATCCTACACGCTGGACCTTTAATTGAAGAATGCGTATCTGCCCGTGTGTGTATGACCAAGTACCTGTAGTTTCCCTTGCCATCGTCCTCTTTGATCTCCAGCGAGACAGTGAAGGTGTAGAGGTCACCGTCGGGCAGACTGGACAGTGCCGTGTCTCTGATGTCTGTCGGCCGTGAAGACCGGCGAAAGGCTGTGGAGAAACTGTACAGGATACGACTCACCTGGATGGAAAAGGAAAAAAGAAAAACAGAAGCTTTATAGACTAAAAGAGAAGGAAGTAGATTGGATCAGATTAGGAGGTGGGGAGGAAAAAAAAAAATCTATAACCTAAATGGAATAGCCCCTTCTAAGCATAAGAAGAAAAGATAAAATAATATGCTGCTAAAGGAAATAATTCAATATAATCAATACACGCAAATAGAAATGAACAGAACATTAAAATAAAAGTATAGTAATAAAGACAAGAGTAGAATAGACTGGACATTATTTAAAAATTACAAAAGACGACAACAGTGCCCCCAGCTGGTTTACCAGTGTCAGTACTTATCTGACTGTAGTAAGTCATTTTTACATCAGTATGCAGCGCTCATATGACAGTTCTTAATGTTACGACAGAAGATATGGGTATCCTGTTTATTAGAGTCTATATAGAGAGAATTAATTCACTGTATACAGTACACACTGATTACAGAGGTGCACTCTATTTAAAACTGTTGGTGGATAGATGATCTTGTGCCATGATGGCTTTAAATGATATCTGTAAGGGCAACAACATTGCTTACTTAATGTGACGTAACATTTAAAAAAAAAAAAAAAAAAGGAACTCAGACGCATCTTGTTTTTCTTAACTGCCACAG
The DNA here is from genome assembly GCA_011952105.1 of Coreoperca whiteheadi. Lineage (NCBI taxonomy): Eukaryota > Metazoa > Chordata > Actinopteri > Centrarchiformes > Sinipercidae > Coreoperca > Coreoperca whiteheadi. The sequence continues at coordinate 10,320,131 of CM022489.1, read as the reverse complement.
ACAGCAGTGTCTCATTCTCTTTCTTCTTACCAACCTTATACTTTTAAATTATATTGTGTCCGTGGAAGGGAACATTTTGATTAACTATTTAAAATCTTGCTCCAAAATGCTTTTTAATAATTCTGTTTCCTGTTCCAAACAGCTCTCTTCACATCTGCTATTTTTTTGTATAATTGCGCAAACATAAAGTCTTACAACTTACGTCACTGAACGTCCAGTCATCTAGTGGGGTTCTGGTTTACACAGCCTGGATTAAACATGTTGGCTAAAACAATGCAATCATCACCCTCCTTTAAAGCCAAATTTTACGTTACGGGATTAAGTGCTCCATGGCATAGTGAAAGCCATGTTGAGCTGCAGTTTGTAATGTGGAATCCATGTACGCGACTCACGGCCTCTTTAATATGGCAGGAGAAGACGTGAATCTGGAAGTCCTCAGAGCTGCGGTAACTCTCGGTGAAGGAGAAACAGTCACTTTCCACTGAACCCTCCCGTCCACGAGCACAGAACAACACCTTGTAGATGGGAAATGAGGCAATCTCTGTACCTGAGGCCTGGTCCACAATCCTGAGGGGAGTTACATGTGAAAATGATGCTTTGGTACACACTTACAATCAGTGGAACAGTACATTAAAGATCCTAGCCAATAGTTTTGGCCAATTATCAACTTTAACATTTATTGTCAAGTTTTATCCATTTTTTAGATAACCTTATCTCTATATACTCGTGACCTGAGATTCCAAAGAAAATATCTAACATTTGCAACTTTTAAGATGTTTTGGGTTAACATGTACAATTTTTATCAGATGCTGTATATTACTTTGGGATCAGTTCTGAAGTTCTGTATCGTAATGGTCTACCTCAGTAAATGGTTATATTCAACCAAGAAATGAAAACATTTTCAGCATGGTCAAAAAAGTCATGTCTCATTTCCTTTTTGGTGTATCGAAATATTTAATGTTCCCTTTTCATTTCATGACTCAGAATGGTTGAAATGTTTCTCTCAACTCAAGTAATATACACTTCATCTGCAACTTCCCTTCTTCTGCTGGCTAACAGGCATCACAGGTGATGGGTATGCTTAAAAAGAACATAGTTCATGATGATCTGTTCTGGGTTGATCTCCTAGGTTGTATATACACGTATCTGCGACGTGTGCTGTACAATTCTGACGTAGACATGTCCTGCGTTCACCTTTTTGTAATGTGACTAACACAGTATCACTTGTTTCTGTGATGAGCATATGGATTACATTGACCTATGTCCATTAGTTTCACAACAATTCCACCAATCCTTGAATATTGTATTACCACACACAGTTTTAGTTTCTTTCCTGCCAATTTGTAGTTTAAATATGTTACTACCAATCTAAACAAACGTATCTACATTCCTTTCATCATAGACAATTTTAAAATCCACCCAGATCTCAAGGTACACACTCTTAATGGGTGGCTGACCTGACAGAGCCATCTGGTCCGCAGGGGACGTGCAGGGTGATGGGGATGGGGATGGCGCTTTCAGCCCGCAGGGTGGCCATGGCACTCTGTGCCTCTGCCTCCTTGCGAGGGGCTTTGACCCAGGTGCAGCCCAGGTAGGACAGCTTGTTGAACTGGACACTGTCCTCCTCCAGTTCTGTGATGGATGGTGCTGGACAGGCTTCTGTGGACACACAGAAAGGCAGTGATATTGTTAATTTTTCTGAAAAGCTGAAACTTGTGGGGTTCTGTCCGTATTGTAAGCTAAATGGGTGTCTGCTTCTCTAAGGTCTAGTGAACCAAAATAAAATAACTGTTTTATTGGCTTTCAACAGCAACAACAACAACATATCCCATGAGTCTGGCATGCCGTCAAAGCATCATGAGAACATGACATTTCTTGGATTTTCCCATCCTGTAGAGAAACAGACTAGATCAAACCACAAAAACACAACGGAGAAGGTGTAAAAATAGGCAGAAGGTGAAAGAGAACTGCACAAAAAGTTGGGGAGGGGAGTCTTCTCTGAAATGACCTTTGACCTGGTACTTACTTTCACACTTTGCAAACAGGAAGCAGAACAATGAGAGTAGCAGCTGGACGTCTTCCACTGCTGACTGGCTCTTATTCTACACCACACAAACCATTTCCTCCAAGTTCACTCAGCAGTAGTGCAACACAAAACACTGGCACCACTGAAGATGTGAAAAATTACCTAACTGCAAGTAAATAAATAAAGATAAGTAGACTTTTCTGTCTGATTTTATTTGAATTTTCTTTACATTTTTATGGCATTGGACAAAGTTTGTCCATACAGGAAGAGTTGGTAACGACTGACCTACCTAGGGGACTTATGAAATTAATGGTCATTATTATTCTCATGCACCCAAAAACAATATTTTCAGTTATTAAAATTGAATATTTTAATAACATTGCTAATTCCACTGTAGGCACTGTGACACACGGTATCACTAGCTATTTAATTTCACCTGAAAGTGAGGAGCGTCACCAGAAGGGTGAAGCTTTTGGTCTCTAAATTAAATAGTGGCACATCAACGTCAAGCACATTTGATGTTTATGTAGTTGGGGTACTGGATATTTTTTCTTGACTTTAACACCAGTACTGAACTGCGATGGACATGCCAGAGGTATTGGAATCTCTAAGTTGTAACCCTGGAATTGCTAATGCCTTGCACCTTCCACTGAGCTGAACAGCGCAGTATATTGACCACTGTTAGTATGTTGTTTTTGCACTGATGTTGGTTGAGCTGTCTGGGACCAACGTGTCCTTGCTGATATACAGAGTCATTAAGCCAATGTCAGAGAGTTCAGATACCAGCCTTGCTAATTTGATATGGCAAAAATAGATTTTGGTATGTCAATGAGATGCATGCAGCTACATTCTTTGTCAAACATTTTTTATCCAAGAATGCTTTGCAAACAGTTATTTCCACTCTGTGATGTTACATTTCTATGAAAAAAAGATTTGTACTTCTCTGAAACCCATACCCCATAATATCTTGAACTGACAGCATGAGGAAACAATAACGAAACGAAAAACTGGATTTTTGTTTGCAAGATGCCTGAAATAATTTAGTATTCCATTGTACCACATGCTAAATGACAGTGATCCAAGCCCACTAGAATATGACAAATTACATATGAATACTGTCACAGTGACACTGGTACAATACAGTGCTCTGATTTAAGTAGTTTAATATTAATTTAACATTTATGCACTAAAATATTAAATATAGTAATATTAAATATAGTTGATATTTCGGTTTAGATTCATGGGTGAATGAAAGAACAGATCTATACCTGCAAGTCGGGGCTCCAGGACTCCGCTCTCTGGGTCCCTGTGCTTCTCCATCTTTTCCACACTGCTCTTCTCTACCTTCACCTCATCATCATCATCCAACACCTCCTCCATAGCTTTCTCCAGCTGCTCACTCCCATTCCAAGACATCTGAGAGAGAGAGAAAAAGTTGGGGATGAGAGCAAGGGGAAACAAGGAGAGATAAAACAGGGTGAGGATAAAGATACATAAAGATAGATAAAGACAAAATAGAGCTTCCTGGACTGAATCAATGCTTGTGCAAAAATAATTGAATCACCTCGTTTAATGGAAACAAGGTGATTCAATTATTTGGTGTCAACATGCTTTCTTGGCTTGCACAACAACAAAACCACATGAAATCCAGGTACAAACTTGTGCATTGATGATCTAATCAGCCACAACAGCTCTAGTGGTAGCCAGAGACACATTTGGCTGGGTTAACAAGAAAGTAAGATTAGTAAATCCAGATGGAGGGTGATGGGGAAAAAATGTGTTTTAGCTGCTGTGTTTGACCTTTTGCGACCGCAAATCTGACCAGCAACCTTCAAGTGGCTTCATGTTGAATCATTTTGTGAATGAATATTACATATTGCTCCATTAAAGTCAGATGTGAAAGTCTGTCCATGTGTGGTTCTGACCTTGAGTCTTGGTTTGCCCGCAGAGCCTTGCGGTGAGCCGGCGGCACTGGACTGTACCAGAACAAACTCCTCACTGGTGACGGTGGCTACGGACTCTGTAGAGCTGCTGACTTTTCCAAGTGAGGAGTTGTCATCCATGGCTGGCTGGTTTACTCAGAGTCGGCTGGGGAGACCAGGGTTAAAGCTCTCCCCTTCCCTCTCCTGTCTGCCCAGCAAGGTAGGAAGGCAGCCTGCATGCACAACAAACGGATTGCATTAGATCATAATGGTGTTCTTCTGATATTTCACTGAACATTTTAGGCACCATACTGAAAACTAAGAAAAACCTATTTGCTTTGGAGACATTTGGAAAACAGATGAGGTGGTGGGTAAACATCTGTGAAACTTACTCAATTAAAGTAATAATGTAAGTGATTGAGAGAGCTTTCACCACAAATGGCTATGTAGGCACATCTTTCTAGGACCTACTAGACCAATAAAACAAGGTTTAATAGGTCACAGTTAAGGCAACATGTGCAGTGTTGTCACTGTAATATGCAAGGCAATGCCAAACTACAACACACCCATTCAGTACTGGGACACAGCAGGGGTGTGCCAAAACACTTGGTGTTATAGGTCAAATTTTAGGGTTGTGTTCTAAACACCTTGTCATCTTTGAGTTAATGATAGATCCCAGAAATAAGCAATTTGTAAACCTAACCGCATATCTGCTGTTGTGCATTTCCTAAAATAGTTTTCAGTGCTTAGGGTTATTCCAGATCAGTTGCCTGTCACAGTGTCTGAAGGGGCCAAGCTGGCTGCCAAATTTCTGGATGACTCTATTTTATATATGCTTTTCATACAGAGCTTTATCAGCATAGTATTCTGTGCCACCATCAGCTGATTTTAGGTGAACATTTGGTTGCTAGCAACCACGATTGGGACAGCTCGATAGCAGTTTAACTGGCATTGTTACATCAACAATTTTTGTCAGATCTGTGATCAAGCAAATATTAACAGGCATCTTTTACCTACTCCACCACCTAGTTGTTATACATTTTACTCATTTTATGTTTACTCTTGTGGACTCGACATGCATGTTTACAAGCAACAGCACCAAAAGACAAAGACACTGACAAAGTCCGTCTGCACATCTGTATCAGCCCATTGTCTCTACATGTTGCATCCTGCCGGCTCATTCATTTCGCCATGAGCTGGACTACACCACAAACATGTCTAGTTGAAACATGGTTGTAAGTATAGATCAATAAAACACATATAATTAATAATGTTTTTTGTAACAGTTCTAAAAAGACGAATATGCCTATGTTAGCAAGTGATCAGAAACAAGTGAAGCCTGGCAGACCTATTGCTTTCAGCGTTCACAAACAATATTTACCTCCTACTAAACACATGTAAAAATGTACTATAACCAGAGATTACTTGATCGACAGAAAAATAAACTTGCAATTACTTTTTTAATTCAGGAATCATTTGAGCCATTTTTTGTAGGGAAAAAAAACATTTATCTGGTTTGAGCTTCTAAATTTTGAGGATTTGCTGCTTTTTCTCTCTTTCATTACATTATTAAACTGAATATCTTATCTAATATAAGAAATGTGAAGACGTCACTTTGGACTTCGAGAAATTGTGCCGTGGGGCACCATGAACACATGCGCGCGCACGAAAAAAAAGCAAATACAGGGTCGAGAACAAATGCATGAACGGGGCATTCATTCAAACATAGTGACATGAATACATGCATTCAAAAGGCATTCACACACTCAACCCTGGCGAATTATACTAATGCATGCATGCATGTGCACATGCACACAGACATATATGAGCAAAGCAACAGGGTCATGTGGCGCCAATCACCCTTATTCAATTACACAGAGCAGCGTGAAGCAGAAAAGCAAACACACACACTGATTCACTTTGGAAGAAGCTGCAATGAGAAGGAACCCAGATAAAAAAAAACCACAAACAATAACAGGCCATGTTGGGAAATTATTATGTTTGGATCTCATGTCTCTTTTTCTAAAGTCAGACTGGATCTGAAGCCTGTGGTAAACACACTAAACTGGCTATTACTTAATGTTGATTGTGCAAGTACAGAACATCCCATAATCTCCCTCTCTCACACACACACACAGGTACATGAATTGTAAAAGAATATCACAATAAAATGTGATAAAATCCATTAAAGACTAATTTTATTTGCATCCGTTATTTGCCAGGCGGTCATTTGAAATCTGGTTATTACATAGATACAACTGTATTTATCAAGATTACACTGTTCCCAACCTCTCTCACTCTTGCTCGTGTGTGCGGACAGTCGCTTCCTCTTTGACTGTAACTCAAACTGTAAACACAGCAGCAAATTTGCACCCAGTCATTACCAGCCTGCTCCTCTAGTACACTCCCAATTCGAAAGACTCGCTACCCAACCACTGCCTGTATGGAAACTGTGAGCGGCCAGTGGTGCAGACAGGCTGAACACCCACGGGCACTGGGCTAACCAGAAACTTTACGTCTGTAAGGGTGTGTGTGCGCGTTTCTATGGGTCGACTTGCCCTGCCGTTTTGTTACACTTAAAACAGTGTCAACAGACACGTGAATACCGTAATCCCTGTCATGAGAGCCAAAGCAGTAAACCTTGTGGGCATGAACACCTAGTAGAAAGTTAACTGAAACACTCCAAAAACCTATTATCACATTGTAGTTGACGATATTTTTATACATGACACTGTGTACAAGACACTTCACAGGGTTGGGTGATAAGGCAAACATTTCCTTTTGACCACTGTTTCTTCAGCCGGTGATAAACAATGCATTTGGCTTGATGTCTCTTCTGGTTGTGTATAATGATGGCTATGTCTAACTTGTGCCTCAATCTAACTCCCTCTCCTGCCCGCTGACCTTTCTGTGAAGAACACAGCTAAGGCTCGCCAACCTGCTGACTGCATCTTTCCTGTCTGTCATTCACTGAAGGACTATGAAGCATGCAGTAAGCACACTGACCAAACCTGTCATTGCAGCATGGCAAACCTGTTCAATGGGTATAAAAGATAATAACACTGTTAGGGTGAGGCTGGGTCTGATTTGACTAACTTTTCAAGGCAGTATAAACTTGAAAAGAATAATTTACTCTTGCCTGTTTTCAGATTTTGTCCATGCTGGCCACTGTACACTGTGAGGCAGTCAAATCACAGTTTAGGAAACAGGCAATCATGTTACAGTGGTGTCTTTGGTGGCTGGATGGGTAACTCCATACTGGGATTAGGGTGTGACATTAGCACTGTCATGGCTTGGGAGATCATTTCCCTGAACACATTAGTGCTCCTGGAAACCATTCTGTGCAAAAACATCTATAAACGCATCATGTTACAAGTAACCTTAGCCAGTCCTAACATTTGAACAAAACTGAGCCAGGTGACTCTTCACACAGGCCCACAGAGAGACACAGTTCAACTCCTTTGCAACTGGGAGTGAAACCTGCTCTGAGGCTTGGTGGCGAATACAAGGTCTGTGTCTGCTTTCTAGTGCCACCTTACACCTGTCATTGACTCACTTCCCGTTAACTCTGATGCTGAACCCATCTGAGTTATTTTCATAGTCAAATACATGATCTCATCTCTTTGGTCTGTTTATGATGAGTTCAAATGTATGACTAGCACTATGAAGGAAGTACACTGTTTCGACCTGAAGTACACTGTTGCGGCAACCTCTTTTACACACAGCAAACACAACATAGAAGACTATGAATAGGCTATGCATTTTCGTAAATCTGATGAATCAATGTGAAATGTAAGATAATTCATTCCTGATATACTGGTTGGCTGTGTAATGCTACCTCTTTATTGTAATGTAGCTCATTCATTACAAAGAAACCCTTCTTCATCAAGGCACACAACAAAAGGCCACTTTGGTTTAGTGCCAATGCTAAAGTGTGGCTTACATCAGACTAGTACCTGTTAATTCCTGTTTGTTCAGACAGCAACAATCTACCAAGCATAGAGACGCTCCACAGTTGTCAAATTATTACCAGTCTACACACCCAAGACACGTGGGTACAGACATTTCCAATAATATTAAAAAAAACAGATAAGCAGAATATCTTCATATTTGAGAGGCTGAAAACTGCAACCCCAAGTTTATGGATAGTTGCTTGCAAAAGGGCCAAAAGAGCAAGCCCATTTACCAGGCAGACCCAGATGATCCAAATAACAACCATACAATACTGTGGAGCTTAATTTATTACTAGGAGAGATAAACAATTATGCAACAGGCACAGAAAATAGGTCTATTGATGATTGGCTTGCAGAGGTGTTGTTATTGTCCAAAAAAAAATAATAGTATGGCACCTCCACCGCTTTCCTCACGGTACACCAGGAAACCCACTCTCTTGCATTACCATTTATGATTTCATATCAGTTTATCAATTTTAAGTTCTGCGACTCACATTCTGAAAGTGTCATCCCCAAAATCCTGTCAGACATTATCCATTACAAGGTAACAGACACTGATATTTTTGTTGAGATCACCCGGCCCTGCTTCAGTTATGGCTCCTTCCTGCTGTGACACCGGTGATGTTACTGAGGTGTGGGTACATTTTAGTACACAGCAGTAGGCACTCCAGTCAAATAAAACTAAACTGGGTGTCAAACCAGTGTTACATATGTGATAAATGTGTGTTAATGGCTCAATTCCATAAAGTGTCACCTGATGGCTTCACTGATCCGGGTGTTGATGCTCGGGTTTTCAGCTGTGGAGACAGTTGTCAGTGTTTGCAGATAATGCCTTAGTGGTCCAAAATCCAATTAAATATCATCTTATTATCTGTAAGGGTGGCTTTTCTTATTAATTATTGCAATAAGCTGCTATTGCTGCTCTCACTGGGGTCTGCAGGCCGGGATGGGGCAGACCACCGTCTCTCACAGCCTCAGCAGCAGGCTAGCTTAGTATGGCAGCTTTAAACTCTTTAAACAGCCGTTTAACGCACATTTAGCAGGTTAAATGAAACTGGTATGGTATTCTGTCTGAAACGCCTTTTCCGAGTGGTCAGGAACACGTAAACAGCGGATTTGTACAGCAGACAGACTCCTCTCACAGGAGCTAGCCGCTGCAAACAACACAGAAAAACACAGGCAAGGGAAAATTAGCTAGAGGGAAGCCCACTTATCCGCTCAGTGACCAGAGCCTTTCCCTCGCCGCGGAAATACCAACATGGGTTTGTCACAAGCAGAGAGGACAGCTGTCGGAATAGGTGAATGCAGGCTAAACAGGAAGTAATTACCTATGCCTGCCAAGCTAGACCTGCGAGCTAAAGCTAACTTTGGCTAACGCTAACCAGCTCGAAGTCCAAAACAGTTGTACCACTATTCGGATGAGCGACCGCACTCAGAAACACCCCGCCCGGCTCCGGAGGAAAATGACACGAAAGGAGCAGGAAAACAACATTTCTCTTCTCAAAGCACGTAAAGGTGACACTAAAATCAACACAGGCGTTGGTAAAAGAGCTGTCAACTCACTTCTTAGAGCGTTGTTGGAGTCGCTTGATAGCTGTCAGAAGAGTTGCAGCGAAGATCGTGTATGTTAATGAAGATGAATCACTCGGGGGTTTAATGACACCTTTCCGGTTTGGAATGGTAGCGTATGTCACGCATGCGCTGTACTCCTGCAGATTGTCTGGCTCGCACACCTCTTACAATCACTGAACAATAATTTCTATTTAGGAATTCGGAATTTTTTTGCCCATGAGATTTATATATATGCAAACATACATTTGTTTTCTACCGATATAAAATACGATTTGTTTGGGAACATGCTTTCCCATCAGGTAGCATCATTTCAACACTCCTACTTTCTTGTTAAATGGTTAAACTGGGAAAATATGAAAACTTATGAAGGCTATCAAGGCTTATGTTTTACCCAAAAGGGCATTATTTATGGAAAAACATACTCTAAATGAATGCTTTGTTCTGAAAATGAATTACAGCACCTGGTAGTAGTTGTTTTCCTCGCAACAATCATTAGCTGGAGGTTCATGCTGCCTTCACAGCTCATGGATATTACAGAAAAGATTAGTTTCTTTTTTCTCCTTTAACATTTTGATGAAGCTCAAATAATATAATGTGGAAATGCATGTGTGGAAAAAGTGTTTCATATTTAATAGGCATAAAGTGTGTGTATGTGTGTGTGTGTGTGTGTGTGTGTGTGTGAGTTTAGTCTTGTCAGTCATCACACAAAGAGCCATTTCAAGCAGTTACAAATCTTTAATTGTCAAAAGTTAACACTGTCAAATATTACTGTTTCTGTATTCGTAAGGTACGATATCTGTTATAACCACATTTCTAAAAAGCTTTTTGTCTGTTTTCAAAGATAACTAGTTAAGTAAGTAGTAAAATATATAGTTAATACAATACTTCAATAAATTAATGATGACAATAAATCCTTATCTGTGGTAGTGGACAACAACATGGAGAAACACGATTATTTCACTGAATCCTCTTCAGAGATTCCAGACAAATTTCGCCAGTTTTCCAAAAATCAAATCTATCAACCTTTAGTGATGAACTTTCATTTTTCCAGACCTCTGTACATTTATTTGCCCTTTTAAGTTAATCCAGAGAAAACCGACAATTCTTGTGTAAAATGGTCTTGAGAAGTTTCAAGATGTACGGTGTAATGACTGCATTTGGCATCTATTTAACCTTAATGAAAACGTAATTGAGAAATAAATGAAGTGTAATTATGTTATATGCACTGCTGAAAAGAGGTTGGGAAGAGCATTTTTGTTTAATGCTTGAATGATATCACTAGGCCTGTCTGAAAATCTTGCGAAATTATCTGATATTGTCACACCATGCAAGTCCTTAAGGTTTCTTGCGCTGCTTGTTAAGCCTCGCTGAATCCTGCTGTACACAGAAATATGAAGACAAATATCACAGGAAATATTATTTTGTGTGGCAAGCAATGCTGGGTAAATGTCATGTAGAAAATGGTCACTGTGAAACAGTTTTCAATCACATAAATGTGTATTCTAATGTCCTAACAATATGAAAACTTAAAACTTAAAAATAAATGACATGGTTATTTGCATTTCAAAGATTCCACATGAGAGTAGTACAGGAGTATAGGAGGAGTGTGTAGACAAAATAGCACAAACTAGTAAATCACACTCCCTCATTCAAAATAAATCATGTTCAAATCTCATGGTGCATCTCTCTCTGTCAATAACATAATGGGATTCAGAGATGTGTTCATTGCTTTCTGGTTATTATTTACATTTCAAACTTTTTGCATCACTGTCAAAACAGAAATTCGCTCTCTCCTTAATTTCAAGCTTACCACTGTTGTGTTCAAGTGTCCTTCCTCGTTCACTGGTTTACAGAGGAGAAAAAGGGATGGTTCAGTGTGGCCCTGGCAACACAAGAGGCTTTGAACTACTGTACCCATGATCCTGCTGTAAATACTTGTATGTCTATCTACAGGTGCAGCTTTGTAATATCTCACTGGGTGTGCACCATGCTTTCAATGTCCCCCCCCCAAAAAAGCTACATGATGAGCCAAAAACTGCTGAAAGGAGATGACTGGAGATGAAGAGCTGCAATAGTTTGCCAGCTTGCATAGAGAAGGCTCTAGTCGTCCGTCCTCTTCCGCCTTTCCTGTAACTCAAGCATGCTTCCAGAGATCCAGAAAACTGCAGACGGGGTGTTGACTTTTCCTTCTTTTGCCCTTTTTCAAATGTATTTCAGTCTCCATTCTGCTTATCGTGACAAAATTGCTTCATATTTACTACATACTTCATTATACTCATTTTTTATCTATTAGGAAATGTGTAGCAAGGGAAAATCATAAATGATCTTAGATAGCCCTCAGTCTAAAAGACACAGTGACAGTCAACCGACAGTTTACAAGTTTAAAACCACATCCTTCTGGGAGCAAAAACTGACATTTTCTTACAGGAAACCTTACAGCTACAGTTGTATCTACCATCAGTTACAGAATAATTTTCTATGTGAACATGAAATCTTAAAATGATTGGGTATAAAGTGATGAACTAGGTTTGAAAGTGATCCCTGCATGTCACACACTTCAGCAGTTGGCTTAGACAATCCTCACTTAAATCCCTCTGAACCCCAGACCCTAAATAAATGTGGGGGTGCTGTGTGTGTAAGTGAAGAGAGGAGAGTCTGTGTGTATGGGTGGTGTTGAGGGGTTTGGGGGTGGTCACACCTCGGTGCTGATGGCTCGGGTGTTGGTGTAGAAATCGGGAGGCCGGCCTCGCTGGGTCTCCCTCAGCATGGAGCCTCGGATGGTGGGCAGCGGCATCGCCAGCGCCTGGTTCTCATAGTGTGTGGGCATGTAGGTGATACGCTCGCCACCGTTGCGCATCTCATCAGTGGTACGGATGTAGAAGGGCGAGTCATAGGGTGAGCAGGTGGGGCAGTAACTGCGTTGCCCCCCTGGTGGTTTGGTGGGGTTGGAAGATCCAGGCGGCTCTGGTGGAGACATGGACAGTGGGGTGACGATCGACCCATCCAGGCCGGAGACACTGCAGGCGTTGCAGGCAAAGTGTTGCTGAGAGATGGAGGCGCTGTCAGACCCATTCTTCTTACAGCAGTAGTACTTCAGAGGAGAGAAGTCCATTACATGTCAAATAAAAACAGTTTTCAACACAGTTTTTTTTTTAACATAAACAGGCTGAAGTTCATTATTAGTGCTATCTTATTTTTTTAAAACAAATGAATAAGTCTGCAAATAGGGTGAGATCAGCTCACTTTTTCCAACATAATCAATATGCTTCAAAGAATTTAGTATATCCAAATGCTGTTTTCTTGATACAAAAGAAGATGACTTGCTTTACTCTGTCCTTTTTTTAAGATATTGGCACCCATTTCTACAAAATTTCTAAAACAAGAAAAGCTGCACTGATAAATTGTATAAGTCTTTCTTCCCACAGGCAGACGCTTTTGTTGTTAAAAGAAAAGTAAGTATTCAAGGCTTATTAAGATAGAGGTTTTTAGTTAACTATGCCACGACCACTGTCTTTAAACTTTAAACTGTCTAAAGTACTGTGAACTACACATTTTTACTGAATATTCAAAATACAATTTCCATATAATTGAAATAATTAACATTTCTTACTACTAATATCATATGATTCGTTTTTATATATTTGATGGCCATTTGCAATTTGTTGATGTATTACTCTTCTTCTCTAGCCAACAGTCTCCTGTGAGGTGGTGAGGTGATAATACAATGTGGCAGGATTAATATGGACGTGGGATTTAAATATCTCTCAAACACACACAATCAGGCATACCTGGAGTCTACAGTAACAGAGCACAGCTATGATACACAGAAGTATCACTGTGGCCAGTATTCCTCCGGTTATGACAACAGTTCCAGCTGTCATCCGACCAGCTCTCCATCAAACTCTGACACAGGCACGGGAAGTGACATCATTAACAAGAGCTTCCCACTGCACATCGATATATGAAGTTTAATCAAATCACAGAAAGGTCAGTATCACAGTAAACACAGACACAGCCTGCTGCAATATATTTTCTATGTAAGTGTGGTAATAGAGCAAACTCAAAAGGTCTTTCTATAATTATGTGGAGAGAATTAGGTAGAGAAAATGCACAGTGTAAATGACTAAAATACAAACATGTATTATGACAGTTAATACACCTGTCAATCTCGAGTGACAAAATTTATAATAATTATTATTATTTTACACTTAATTTCCTTTTAATTTACACTCCTCTAGTACATTGATCACCAAACTGCAACCGCATTATGTTCCTTTCAGCATGTCTTAAATAAAAGCATATCAAACAAAATGTTATTTTGAGAGTGTTGTATCAAGTATTAAACTTAGTGTAAATGAAGACCGAGTTAAAAAACAGAAATAGCAAACAGAACAGAAATCTGAAATTTTTTCACAATTCATAAATACTGTAAATCACATTCTGCTTAACCAACACACAGTATGCTCATTTGAAATTGACAAAACAAAATTAAAATGAACTTGCCAAGTGGCATAAGTCTTTCAGAATAAACCTGGTTGTGATTGTTGTTGTTGTACTCACGTTCAGCAACGTTGCTTAACACCTGAAAGCAGAGAAATGACAGAGATAGTTTTATAGTCTATAGTCAGATAGATAGATAGATAGATAGATAGATAGATAGATAGATAGATAGATAGATAGATAGATAGATAGATAGATAGATAGATAGATAGACTCACATCAGAAGAGTGTTTGAAAGTAGTAAGGGTGAAGAGAAGTCAAGTCAGATATCAGAGGTGAGAGGTCACACCACTGGATAGACACACTGCATGAACATCTCTAAGGAGAGAAGAATGAAGGAGGGAGGGAAGGAAGCAGGAAATGTGAGGAATTGGAAGAAATGGGAAGTGTAACACAAGGGAACAAAAAGCACAAGTGCACCAGAAACTAGTCTGTTAAAGCCCAGCACAGTGTACAAAGCTAAGAATAGGACGTTTTGTAAAAAAAAATTTAAATGAACAACCTTTAAACATTTTTATCCACAAGGTGGCACCAAGAGAACAGACAAATATCTCTCACACACAACAATACAGTACTTGCACTAGAGAATGCCTACGGTAGGAATGACTTGGAGGACTAGGAATAAAGAAGTAACGATAGGAAGGATAGGGCGTGAGGACAGGACCAAAAAAAAGTAAGAAAGACCTGTCTGTAACACAGTATACGTGTGTTTCATTACAAAATGTACAAAAGGCATTCCCATGCATCCACACACACCCACACACAAATTAATGTTGCATTACGCGCATACAGAGCAGTGTTGTGGTCCACAACAAAAAAAAAAGACATATAATCACAACACATCACAATGATACAATCACAACAAAGTAATCACATTACCATCAACACAAACATATTCATTCGGGAGCTGCTGGATTTGCGTTGGATTGTAAAGGTGTTATAATTGGGCCCACTTGCTGTAAATGAACACGGCATTGTCGTTACATGAATCAGTGAATGCATGTGATGTTTCTGTCAATGAAGTTTGAGTTTCCGTAGGTTGCGCTCCTTTCATTGTCTACTCAGCTATGGTAGTTATCATTAGTTGGGCTAACTGTCCAGTTCTTCTTAAAACAAATGTTCACTTTGGCTACAAGCAATCAGCGAAACGGGTCGGATCACTCCTGGGTCACTGCTGTCAGACAGAGAGGGAAGAAACGGAGAAGCATAGTATTTAGAATGAAAACATCAAAGTATTTACTGTACACATCAAAGTCTCGAAAACCTCAGATATGCATATTCTTGAGCGATGTGTCTCTATCTCATCCACACAGAAACACACAGACGCAAGCAGCATTATGGCAGAGCGGCAGTAAAAATGATTTGGCAGCGAGGGGCTCAGTTGGTTTGGGGTTTTGCTCTGCAGGCTGAGGCTTGTCTAGATGAAGTGAAATCTATTACTGCTGATAAAAACATGTCAAACCCATGATTGTGGTGGAGGAGGGGGACCATTTTTTTTGTAGGCAGAGAAAAGAAGGGACAAGAGGATGGAAGGTATGTAAGGAAGAAGGGGGAAGGGATTAAGGAACTACAAGAAGAGAAAGGAAGGAAGGAAGGACGTAGCACAGTAGTAGTACAGATGTTTATAGAGGTTGACACAAACTCACGAGCTCACCAGCTCACGTTCACACGTTTCTGCACGAGCACACAGAGCTAATTTCTCAGCATGTCATGTATGATTCCTGCTGTTTGATGTCTGAATGGACTGGTGTGTGTGTTTGTGTGCGCGCGTGTGTTATGTTTTCATGTGAGCAATTTGTCCTGTACATGTGATGTGATAGATAATAGATGAAGTCTGTCAGTCCATCATGGTGCAAAAGTGTCATTTAATTAGAGATCGGTCTAATGAGATCCGGCCTTCTCAACCATAGCGATGCTCACTCCGCATGGTTGCATATGCGGGTCTTCTCACCAGCTCGCCACAGTCGGAAGCTCAGAGAAGCGCAAAGCAATTACACCTTCATTCAGTGGTACCGACCAAGAACAGCAACAGTGTGATTACTGCTAAAGAGCGCAATATACACACAACAGCACATAAAAAGCCAAACCACTTAATGGGAAAAATGGCAGAAATCAGAGGCTAATCGAGAGCGCTTGACACTGCATTTGGGCTATGTTGGATTTACTGTATATATGAGATGCCTACCTGTTCACATCTGTGGCTTTGTGGCAATTACAAATTGGATTACTTGGCTGTCCAATAGGCCAAGGGTGTACTAAAAGAGTACTCATTTTACCATTTTCACCCATTTGACTCTTCAAGACTACTTATTAAAATCTGAGCAAAGAGAATATATAGAAAATAGATATACAAATGCAGTCATTTCAGAGTGTTTTTGTTGTCTAAAACATTTTTGACCATTCAACAGCTGTTCCTTTTGTAATGATTTTGTATGAAGCTTTTACGTAGGTGTGAATGTGAGCATAACCGATTGTCCGTCTCTATGTGTCAGCCCTGTGATTGACTGGTGACCTGCTAGGCGATGCTTCTCGCTCAATGTGAGCTGGGAAAGGCTCCATCCCTAACCCTCTAAAGGATAAGCAGGTATGGCTAATGGATGGATGTATGGATGTATGGATGTCAAATGACCTGCAATTCCAACTATGGCCTGTACACCAAAATTGCCTCACAGCGTCGAGCTGTTCCTGGGAACTTTCAGTAGCCACTTAGTCTGACTGACAGTACCTTCAGTTGGGTTGCTGAATAAAAGCCAAGCCATCGATTCTCCTTGTGTGCTGATTTTTTACTTGAATGTTATTTTGACATTTCCAATATTGTACATTTTTGAAAGATTTTTGAAATATTTCAGCAAGCTACCTAAAGGAAATATGTAAATATTGATCTACAACTTTGGAATTTCAGATATGAAAACTTTAAACAAAAGTTTAAATATTTAGTGATATGCGCCCCTATCCAATATTTCCTGATGTTTTCCAGCTGTTTAGTCTTTTCTGCTTTCACTGCGATATGAGATGATTGTGTCCATTATCATGACACTCAACAATGGATCAATTTTAGTGTGCATGTTTGTATTTTATAACATAAAACAGTAACATGTGCATTACATACTGTGGTCCAAACATAAAATTGCATTGTACTTTCTAAATATGGACACAGGGACTAACTGCAGTAGAAGCAGATGAGGGAGGTTGAAGAAAAGTGAGGTCAGAAAAAAACCCCACAGGACCAAACTGCATTACACAATAGCTCCTGAGATGTGTTGAACATCTCAAACTGACAATATGTACCAGTGTTAAGAGAGTCTTAATGGGTTAGTTCATTGAGACAGACCCTCCACTGAGGAGAAGGAAAGGAGGCGGTGCTGCTTCCACAGGCTGCGATCTGAACCGCTACACTGGCACCGAGCTCATAAACCATGTTTCTGTCAGAAAGTACACTAGCCTTCAATTATTTGTGGAGACCAAACGGGATGGCAGCTGACAGATTCCTCTTAACATCATAACTCTCTCCTGTGCGTGCAATCTCAGACTCAGTACACCAAACTATTTTTCATAATTAATGCCAGCACGGTGACTTGTACTGCAAGGAGGAAATGGAAATGGAGTCACCGCTGTCACCACATCATCCTTTACTCAGACACACAGCCGCAGAATAACACAGATCCCCCCCCCCCCTTGTTAAGCCTACATGTTGCTCTGCAAGCACTTTGAGGCAAAAATGTTGGTTAGATTAATTTGAGTTGACTTCATTTGACAAACTACAGAGAGAAATGAGATATCTGCATCAACACACACACTCACACACACTCATGCAGTGCATAGACACAAAGAGGGCTGGATCAGTCACCATCGGGTCCGGATTATAGTGGCCCTCAATCCCCCATACTGCCTGAAGAGCCTTGTATACTGATAAGACTCTCTCATACACACAACACATACACATGTACACATAGAGAATTCCCCCAGGCGTACTCATGCATTACCAAATAAATCAGGACATCCTAATAAAACAGACAGCTGAGTCTTCATAGCCCTTAGCTGCAGTCAGTGTACAAAAAGCACAATTGTTTCATTTACTAAATAACACCACTGAACCTCAACATTCACCATAAATGTCTAACTTACAAATACGAGTTGATGCTCAGGTTTAATAGATATAAAATGTAATTCATTCCAGTACATTTAAGGCAGCAGAACTCTTGTTTGCAGCTTATAGTAGTGAACAAACATAATGCATTAAGAAAGACAGCATCAGATTTTCAAAGATTCACCTATTTAAAGGGAGTTTTTAGCCTGTTTCTAGACATTTTTTGAGCTCCTGTGACACACACTTCATTTCACAGCTGTCAGAAATACACCGAACAAGCAACAAGTCTCTAGCTCCATTTCCATCCAAGTGGCAAGCATAATAAAAATTAGTTGTGTCTCAGTTGAGTCATACCCCGTGGATGATGAAATCCTCACAGAGTCCATTCGGTGTGTCAGTTTGTTGCGAGTTGGAACTGCACCGCATGCTGGGATCAGCACAATAGATTCGTTTGCGACAAGCTGTTATTTATCTTAATGCTTGAATCTGCAACATTTTAGCTTGAGGCAGGAAATACATTTTTTATCTCACTATCACTGTTCACGTTACCACGCTGACACCTGTCAGTCATCTTGATGGGCTTATATATATCCTGAGGCTGTAAGCAATGCTGATTTTTGTAAATGGTGGTATTTTATATTACATCTTGTAACACTATACTAATGGCATGTTATGTTACATTTTGGTATGATCCAGTATGTAGGACTCTTCCTTTTTTTTAAAATCTGTATTTATTTCATGAATAAAAAACAGTTGACAATCATACAATAAAACCACTATTTGCAGCTCAAAATAAATTCTGTTTATCTGGCTATTTGTTATGTTTGTTGTTTTTCTTTTTTAATTACTTTAATTCATTTGAAAATCTGTTTAAATTGACTGTTTAAATGTACTGCTTTTTAAAAATGTAGGGTATTTTTTTTGTAAAAGTATGTTACATAAAGCATGGGCTATGCTAGACTGCAATATGCTACACTACACATTTAGTTGCATTGCATTACACTACATGTCATGCTATGCTATAATACCATACACTTCACTGATATATTACATTATGTTTTATGATACATGTCGTTATGTTTTATTTTAATATACTGTAAACTGTATGCTACACTCCATTATGTTAGATTATGCAACGGTTTCATACCATTATGGTATGATACAATGCACTGCCTTCATTGGTCTTTCATATTTTGTGGGTTTTATCAGCCTGTTGTACCTGTTTATTGGCACTCCAATGTGCCCACTTCCGTAATTGCCTTCCATTCTCTCTGTCCTGTAGGTTATTTTGTTGGTAGGATAAAAACCCTTCATGTTGTAAAGGTTTCCCATATGCTGTTTTTGGCAAGTAATGAGAATATCTCAGGAGCTACCTCCCTCCCTCCCTCCCTCCCTCTCTCTCTCTCTCTCTCTCTCTCTCTCTGATGGAGTGTTCCCTCTGGAGACTCGGCCATCAGTCTTCAGGAGCACCTGAAGAACCTTGACTGCCCTGGAGGATTTTTTACAAGATTGATTTTTTGGATCTTAAATTGCTCAGACCAGTCAGCCAGTGTCAGTCTCTCCTCCTCCTAACACACTAACGTACTTGTAACATAAATTCCACAGGTTCGATACCCACAATGTGCCAGAAAAACATAGTATGTTTGAACGAGACACCAACCTGCTCACTCATCGGTCAAATACAATTTTGTAACTTCAAATGAAGAATTACTAAATTAACTGTCGTCAAAAAATCCCCTTCAAAACCCACTGGATCCTAAAAAATGATGCTGTAGTCAAGCTAAAAAGAAGACTGATATATTTTGGAGATGTAAGGTTTTCACCAAAGAGCAGCGTCCCTAACCTGAAACTGCCAAGAAGTCTCCAATTTTCAGAAATGAATGCATTGTCATTTCTTTTTGCTCATGTCGTTCTGAAAACATGCAGCTGGATTTTACACCATACTTACTCTTATACTATTCTCAGGAGCAGCAAGAAAAGGTTACAGAAGTGAGCTTGTGACAAAGCCTTGCAAAGCCAGACTACATCTTGAGGGCAATGTTTTTGCTTGGGTTGGGTATCATTTCAAAATTAGCGATCCGATTCCGATTCCGCTGAATGATTTTGGTTTCTGTACATATTTTATACAGTTTTTTTTTCTTCATTTTTTTAACAAATGGCCAATGTAGATGAAAACACAGTAGGTCCAAACTATTCTAACAGAAATCAGTAAGCAGAATCAAAAATCAAATTCTTATTGAATCCTGGTTTTCAAATCTGGAACTGGTTGTAATTCAGAATTGGTTCTCAATATCCAACACTTGTTTGCAATACATGTCATTTAAGTCTAGAAAGCGAGAATCAATTGTTCACACCCGGTACCAGATTAATGAACACTAGGGAGTGTTTAGATGATGATACTGACTCACCACTAAATTGGTGAAACAAACAATTAGTTGAAGTAGGTGTTATCAATATAAAATGACAAATGACTCAGCAATTGTGTGACCTCTTTCTCATCTGAGGAGCAAATTATTTTGGTATTAAGTTTAAAGAAAACATTGACAACCACCATTTTTTTGCAGTATTACAGTGAAACTGGAAGCAAAGACCAAAGACAGCCCCAGCACTTAGTGTGTGCGTCACATCAGGTGTAGGAAGACTTCCTGTTGATGTCCGACTGAAGGATAGAACTGTTAGTCATCCACTGTGCTTGAAATCCACTTCCATCCATGGCCTTGTCAGACCGCAATGACAAAAAAGAAAATTGTGGGCTTCCTTTGCAAGGTTAATTCGACCTGAGTCCCCAGAAATGTGGATGAAGTAAGTGGAAGACACTTCACCTTCAAATGGCAATGCATCCATTTTTTCTAGTTGCTTATCCTGTTCAGATTTACTGGTGAATTGAAGTGCTCTTGACCCGTGCACTGAACCCACACAGCACAAGATTGTGTTTGAGAATGTGTAAATCTACGCCCATCTGTCTTTTTAAACGTATTACACTTCCTGTTAAACTCTTTCCCATGCCTGACAACTTCAGGTGTTGGCAGCGGCAGCTCAGACCCAGAGCCAATAGACCCAGGCAATAATTCATGCAAAATGTCAGCACATTATTATTTTGGAAAACCACCATTTTGTCCCAGCTCTGTGACTGCCGTTGTAAGCGGAGAAAAAACAAGTCGCACACCCAAACGGGATTCATGGTCACAGTTGAAATGTAATTTGTCTAATCCTGTTATCTGGCGTTCCAAAGGCTTTCCTCTATCTGTTTCCTCTCTCTATCGTCTCTGTTGTGGCGCACCGTGGGCGTCTGTGTGTGTGTTTGCATCAGTGTGTGTACGTGTTTGTTTGTTTGCATGCGTGGGTGTGAAGTAAACACAATTTAGGGGGTCGGTTTAGAAATTGTGGCATTTCTTTTTCATGACGATTATTCACCGTAAAAGCAGAATCGTGGGTAGAATGTCAACACAAAAAGACCCTAATCTGTGAAAGCTGCACTGGGAAACTTCACACAGTGGCAGCTCAAAATTAATTACGACCACTTTTCACCAGTTGGGTGCAAAAACACTTCCTACTTAGGTGAGACTATCTCAAAATCTTCAGTATAATGTCATCAAACTGGGCGTAAACATCTTTTAGCATCTTTTAAACTTGGAGAGGGCCTCTAACTCCAGTTTTAGTTTAGTTGAGTTTTTACCCCCAAAACAGCATTTAGTTTTTATTTGCATTGCTGACAACATTTATTCTATTGATACCCTTCTCCATATGCAATAACTTGTGTTTAATTACTTTACTAGCTAAATGTGTTCCCGGAAGTAATAGGACATACTGTATATTTATATGCATATACTTTGCACTCTGCCCATCATTATTTTTGTTTAAGAGGGATCCTTAATAAGAGCTCCACTCCCCCTCTGCTCTTTCCACCCATGCCCATAATGTAAAAAGGAATGAATGATCTGTAAACACTTTCATAGGAGAGAATAACATCTCCACTCTTGTAATGGTTCATGTTACATATCAGCTGTTCACAAGAAAACGGTGGAAATGGTTCCATAATAACAAAGAAAAAAGCAGCCACTGAATGCAGAAAGATTTGAGAATTTCTTGAACTCCATATGTGCACAAATACAGGCGCTTAATGGCTCAAAGAAAACAAAAAGTCCGGCCTGGCAACTACTCTGGATTGCAAAACACAAGCAACCCTTTCTTCTTTGTGACGCGACATCAGCTGTTAAAACAGTGGTTTTATTTCATTTTTGCATTTTGACATATGCCTCGAAGTGCTTTACAGAAAAAAAAAGTCATTTAATTCAATAATCCTGCTACGAGAGCAGACATTTGTGGGACTGTCAGAGCCAGTGGGAAACATCCTGTACAAGCAAAACAAAGTGGAATGGAAAAAAATGAAACAACATATACATGACGATGGAATGATTTACGGCATGTGCTAAAATGAACAACATAATAACAGACTGTCTTTCACTATTTTACTACTACATATTTTTGATAAGGTAATGCTCCAGAAGATAAGTAGATTAACTTCCAGGACTTAGATACAACCTTGAAAACCTTTCTCATGTACTGAGGGACCTACAGGAGCTCAACCAACCATTATCCTTTCTTCCCTCTTAAGCTGTCGCAGCAGTTGCAGCCCAGTAGGCAGAGATTGATGACACTGACCATTTTAGTTCAATTACTTGATTTTGCTCGAGGTCATTTGGGAAAAAGAATACAATGAATTTGAAGAACCACTCCCCAGAATGATCCTCTTGGCCCTATAAAAGCACGTGATCAATACAGACGGTAAAACACCTTCGTCCCTGCGAAGATGGAGAGAGATAGGACGACAGAGAGTTGGAACACAGTTTCAGTCTTTTTCTCCATCCAATCTGGACTATGTTGTGATGCCTTATATGCTGCTGTCAGATTTATAACTGGTGTACATTATGCTGTTATGCAGCTCTCCAGGCTACTGTGCTCCACCCTGCCAGCTCCTGATTCAGCCTTTCTACACACTCGCTGTGACTCAAGATGTGGTGAATACCTTTGTTCACATGGCAAGTGAAAGATTCATTACTCATGGTCCATCTGTAATTTTTATAGAGATGTCAAATTCAATTTCCTCCCTTTCTGTATAGGCCTATCACCACGTATCCAGGCCAGTGGGATGGCTCTGGGTCTCCCAGCTGACTTCTCCCCTCTATGGTTCTGCTGCACATTTACTGCTGTTACAACCACGACTAATGTTGCTGCTAATAGTACTACTATTGTAACTAATACTGCTAATACTGTTAAAATTCTCGATTCCTCCAAATGACTAAAAGGCAGTCAAAGTTTTCTTTTGAAACTTGACATTTTCTAGATTCATTCATTCATTCTAGACATATCTACCCACCACAAACTCAGGTTCTCTTGCCGTTTCTCTATTCACATATATCTCTATCTCTATATTGTATCAACCTTGCTTTCACAGTATGATTCTAATTAGTCTGCATTATTTTGGCCTTAACAGCTGTTCTCTTATCTTGAAGTGTATTATTGAAATAAAGCTTAATAAAGATAATTTTTTCCTGTACATTGTACTAGTTTATTTCTTCTGGGGTATTTTTAATTCTTTTGTGCAAAGCACTGTGAGCTGCATTCATTTCATGAATTCTGCTATTTGTAGAAACATTTTCATTCTTATTTGTTAGGAGCAAAATAAGGGGATCATTTCATGGAAAGTAGCTTAGGATGACTATAACTACCTATGACAATGGCTATTAGCAGCTGAATAAATGGTAATAGAGTGGGGTCAGATAACACACGTGACACAAAACACATAACAGCACGGCATAATTATTTAATATTTTCTCCAAATCTATCAGCTCCAATCAGTGACAAAGCTGCTGGTGTCGGTGAGGGCTTTGTGGTGAGTCCATTAAAAACCACAATGGGCACAAAGCTTGCAGCAGAGAGCTAATGAACTACTGCATGAAGGAGATTTTGCTCAAACATGCTTCACTTAATAACAGTAATGATTAGATCTGATGAGGAGCCTGTCACAACAACTGACAGAAACTCTGGACTGACTGTGAAAGTCTCTGTGCCACACCAAAAGAATAAAACCTTCCTATGACGCAACAGAAGCTGTTGTAGGGCCCTTAGGCAAGGCACTGGACTGGAGTAACTGCTGCAGCTGGAGCCTACAGTAGCAGATTGTATTCACAACAGTCAGCTCCCAGGTTTAAATGCGTGGACCAGTTCGAATGTAGAGCAGGATGGTGTCAGTACAGAACATAGAGCTCAGCTCATTTCTTCAGGATAAACATCCCCAAACACGTTTAGATATTTAACAGATGTAGACACAGCAGCCCGCAGCAATGCTCCGCAAACATGGAAGGTAAAGCGGCACTAGTGGATGTCCATAGATGCTGACTATTTGTTTTGTTCAAACAACGACAATCTGCCTGATATTGATAAAAAAAATGTTTACCATGCCTTAAAATTATATCAGGAGAATTTTGTGCTGATTTGGGTTTTACGCTGTTCCTAACATCCCGTACATCCCCATTCTTTAAATGCTTATTGAATGGGGTTAAAAACATATACAGAACCATTGCTGCTGTAAACAATAACCCAATGAAAAGGAAGAAGACAATGTGAGAAGGGCGCTGTGGGATAGTATCGCTTTCAGCTAACTACATTTTGCTGAATGCTTTTATCCAGCGCAACTGGCCGCAACAGTGGAAACAACTTCAATTCACATATCATCACCATTAGCATAATGAGGTCCGAGGTCAAACCCACTGAGACATGAAAGTGAATACAGACGGTATTATTGGAATATCAGTTTTCACACACTAATTGTTCTTAGCAACAACTGTCTTATGATTTGATCGGCGGTAGACATTATCAATCTTAAAAACAACCACTTCACAAAAAAGTGGCACTTCAAAATTATAAAATGAACTCATTGTCTATAGCCACTGGGTGTCTATCCCAGCATGCTTTGGGTACAAGGAAGGAAACAACCTTGGACAGGTTTTGGTCAGTCACAAGAACATGCAGACAGACAAACATACAATCACAACCACAGAGTGTTACAGAGTAACTTAAAAGCCCCTGTAAATCTTTCGCTTCTCACCTTGATTCAGTGATGTACAGGTGCACTCTAGGACTATGTGACATCACTGTTGGGTGTGCAGAGCACATTTCTGACCATATACCAAACCAGAGGTAAAACAACTTGAAACTCTTAACCAGAGAGAGCAGCAAAATAACTTTTCAGCCTGGTATAAAGTTACTCTTAAAAATTCTTTAAAAACAATCTGAACCAACAAACTACTGCCTCTGGTTTTGAGGGGACAGTTCTAACAACTGAGTCACTTCAAGTTGGAAGGCTCGAATTGATTTTCTGGTTAATTTACGTCAAGTTCAGACAGATTTACAGTGAAGAATTTCAGCAAGAAAAGGACTTGATGTAAAACGTGCATACAAGTCTGCGTCTCC
Organism: Coreoperca whiteheadi; assembly: GCA_011952105.1. Classification (NCBI taxonomy): domain Eukaryota; kingdom Metazoa; phylum Chordata; class Actinopteri; order Centrarchiformes; family Sinipercidae; genus Coreoperca; species Coreoperca whiteheadi. The sequence goes on along the minus strand of CM022489.1, from coordinate 10,294,598 downwards.
CTGCTTTACGAGGTTTGCAGAGGTTTCATTATAGCTGCTCAGCTTCTCTTCTGCTGTCCTGCGATATGCCAGCTTCTCTTTCACACTTGGCAGCAGTGCAGCATTGTTGAACGCACACCCAGCACAGGGCAGTGGGCAGCCGAGGAAGCTGTAATTACTGTACCTCCATTCTGCTGGTCAGCACGGCAGTCTCGTAAAAGGAAATGAAATGGTCCAGCTTCTATCTCAGAGGGATTAATGTAGCACGAATATGACATTACCATACATTCAAATGCACATTTTATCTGTGACAGTTAATATAGTGAGGGAGTGCAGCCACAGATGGCAGGGCTGGCAGGGTGAAGGCAGGCCTGCTGAGGTTCCTTGCTCAGAGGCAAAAGAGCATGAGTACAGGTTAGGGTTCAATGAGTTGTCAGTATTCTCTATGGACCAGTAGATATCCTTGTTTTCCCAGGAGAAACTACACCATCAGCCTTAGAATTAGCCATTTGCCTGTGAACTGATGCATGTTACTGCTGTGACCAACATTTTCAATCCACTGGAAGTGGGTTTCCATAGCTCATTCCTACCATACTGTATATATTACTGATGATTGTTAACTTTTAAACATAATAGAAAATATATGACCTAATGACATAGCAATAACTACTTTACAGTTATTGGAATGTAGTACGACTTCCACTGCTTCCTCTCTAAGGTCTAGGGATTAAACAAACATTACTGTACTCCACTTTTACATTTCCAATCCTTTCCTGAATGACGTCAAATGTGAGGTTGTACTGTATATATAAAACATGGCCGCCTTGAACAGTCTGTCAACAGCCTTTTAAGCCGTCACACTAACAGTCAAGTCTTCGTCAACCTTCAATACCTACCAAGCCTTTCTCACAACCGTCAAAATGGACAAATTAAAGAAAAAACCGTCCTGAAAACCATATGCTTCGCCGCCAACCTTACAAAGAATGAGTAGGTGTGAATTTCAGAGTGCTGCTCAAGGCCATTTCAACACATGGCTGTGCAAAAAACTGAACCTATGACCTTCAGCTTACAGGACTGTAACTAAATCCACAGTGTCATCCTGCTAACAGCCGGGCAGACACACAGAAGGGGAAACGCTTCCAGGACAAACAAGGACTCAGATCTCCTCTCATCTCTCTGCATTAGTTAGGCTGTTACTGTTTACATGTTACAGACTTTTACTGATGATTTCAATAACCCACTCTTTTGTCAAAAAATGAGCATCAGTAAAACTCAGGAGGTTATTTATCAAATCTGTTTTGAAAAAAGGAGTTTACTTTGTAAACTGCTAACCTGTTGCACATGGTATGTCTCCACACTTTGACCCACATAAACATGGGAACTGGAAAGCATGCAGCTATTGTTTCCACGTGCCATCTTTGTTTGGGTCAAGATAAAGAGACACAACTTTGGAAATGGTTAAATCTCAAGCATAATGTTAGCGGGATGGAATAAATAAAACAGATAATAGACTCTGCAGAAATCTTGCAATCTCCTCATACACCCATTTCACCGGGTTTATTGTGTCTGGAGACCTCTCTCAAATACCTTATGAGGCGTGTCTACTTGCCCCAGAAAAAAAACGAATTATGACCAGACTATGATTACTATTATCACATGAAATTTACATTTAGAAGTAAAGGCTTGGTTTCCTCAAAGATACCTTCTCTTATGAAATGCATGTTATTCAAGTGCCATCTTAACATCATTTTGTTAGATTCCAAAAGCTAAGCTTACTCGTGAAATTCATGTTGCAACATTTTCTTTCGTGGATGGCAGAGGGGAGTGAACGAACACAGTCATATAACGTTACGAATAACTTGATAGTTTCCAGTTGAAAGTATTGACGTCAGCAGGATCACAGTTAAATCTCAGCTGTGTGACATGTTTTATTCATACTGAATTTATATTTTAGCAAATGTCTTTCATGTTCAACTCAGTTAACAGGAATATTATCTGGGTCCTGTGGCCTCCGACCTTTTTCATGCAGCTGCTTATTGCAAGTGCAAATGTTTTTACTTAAACTTCACGCAATGCATGTGTAAGAGGGCTGCTGCAGGATCAGTTCTACATTTCAAATAACGTTGAAAAAAACAAAGTCGGGGAGCTGGTGGGTGGTGACAACAAAGGGCAGAAATTTTATGAAAGAAGATGTTTTAAGATGAAGATTTAGTGCATGAACAGTGAGAAATGCGTGCCTTCTCAGCGGGAACATGTTTAGGCTAGAAACAGGAGGTACAGGTCACGGTGCGGGGGGTAGACAGGTGTAGAAATTGATCTTTAACTCAAATGACCCAGTTTGTTCAATTTTCAACTCATGGGTGCAGTTTTTTTACTAGAAGGGAAGGTTTTATTCCTTTAATAAGGACAAAAGTGCTGTACTTGTTTCACATCTCCAAATTGTGTTGTACATGATCTTATTATCATTACAGGAAATCTGTGGTTCAAAGTTGGTATGTATGGTGTTTGTTTGTCAATCTCCATGTGTGTCTTAGCATTCAGAGGATTGCATTTGTCAGTGTATGTCTCAAGGCGCATATCAAACTGTGTGTTAGTATGTAAATGTCAAAGAGTATTTTATCAGTATTTTGTGTGCGCTTATGTTTGTCAGTCTGATTATGTCTGGAAGTGTCTCTGTACGTGTGTATGTCTGTGTGTGTGTGTGTGTGTGTGTGTGTATGTGTTTTTTGATGAGTCACCACAGATACAGCAGCCAGCAGCAGTAGAGCTACGTTAGCAGATAACTGCGTTTCTGTTCCAGAGGCCTCTGGCTCTGCCAACAAGCCTTCCTCTCCCTGGCCTCAACCTCACCCAGCCTGGCTGCGCTTCAGAGCTGCGTTCACATCCATGTGCCACACATCATCTTGTGCAACGGCACAGTAAGAGTCACAAGTAGTGATCCCAGCCACCAAAGCAACTAAAATGAATGCCAACATTTACATAATGCATTTGTGGTGGTTCAAAGATTTAAACATGGTGCTGTCTGAAGAATCCTGATGGATAATATTATGTCCAGAAAAGCAGGGCTACTGTATCTCTAACCGTTGAGTCTATGAGTGCACTGCAATAAATCAGAATCAGAATCAGGTTTATTGGCCAAGTATGTGTACACATACAAGGAATTTGACTCTGGTTTTATGTTGCTCTCTATGTAAATACACAGACATAGCCATTCAAAATGAAGCCAAAACAAATAGTAGGTTTGGAGTAAGAGAGTGAATAATCCATACTATGTGACCACAACATCCACCTATTGCTCCCTTTTTCCCCCCTGAGTTTTTATCATTGTCTGCTATGAACTAATAACAACAAACTACAATATTTGAAATAAAAGTTTTACTTTTCCCTGTTAGTCCACGGTAGCTGGCCAAGTAAGGAGTTTTAATTTTCAGGACAGGTAACCATCTTTGTTTAGGTCATATTGCATCCTTCAAAATTGGAGGAGGGAGTAACTCCTTTGTTGAGGCCATGAAGGACAATAATTAATAACCATGTCCCTAAACTATTATGGTTTCTGGCTGTGTTATTAAGTTAATGCAAATTGACTGAAACAAACGCATAGCTGTGAGCAGTCAGTGGAGGTTGGACGCCGGAGGACACCGGGCACCACCCAGGTCGAGTGAAGCAACACGGCAGGAGATGAGTCGAGCTCACAGTGATTTAGGTGGGCCAGCATCCTTACAAGATGGCCTATGTTGTGGCCTGTTAGTGGCTATTATAATCGCAAGGCACAATGTTGATTAATTGCCCCAGATGTAACAACAAATCCTTTCTCCAGTACTACCTGTGCCGTGACACAATTTCAACCATTAGGTTTAGTGTACAGTACAGTTTAAAACTGCATCAAGAGTCGTACATACCAACACGTTATTTTTCTGTCATTCACATATGGCAATCTGCCAGGCTCAGCCAGAAAAACGCTACGATTAAATTGTTATGTACACCTGAGTAGGAAGTGGGAGACTTTTTGTATGTGCTAGGTGGGCAACGTTCACTGAAACAAATTGATTCCTCATTCTTTGTGTAACACATCCATGGGTAAAAGTGGCTGATAAGCTATCTTTCTCTCCCAGGCACTTCTGACAGAAACCAGCCATCGTCTGGAGATTCAAATCTATTCTAAAATTATAGATGGTTGGTCATGTTAGACCTTAAGACGAGCTGGTGTGACGGATTCCGGAGTTATGTTTCCTGTCCTGCTAATGCTGCAGTGCAGTTTGAACAGAGCTCGTCTCACGTTTAAAGTGTGACTACGGTACTCGACTCGCAACGGTGTGGCAAGACATACTGATCCACCAGCCAGAAAAACCTTGAGGGCTTTTCAATAATTCACACACCACTCCTGAAACACTGAAACACTTTCCCAGGGTAGTTTCTCCCCAACCCCAACCCAACAAACACACACTTAAACACATACTGTATATACCACAACTTCAAAACACTCTCCCGTGCATGTTGTCCCAGAAAATACATTGAGTGGAGCATCAGCAGGAGGAAGCAAGACATGACTTTACAACCGAAGGTAGGCTGAGTACAGTAGTCTGCCTGCAGAAAGCAAGAGAGACTAAATCTATGCCCTTCTTATAGTAAAAGTGGATCTACTTTGATTTAAATTTCACACAACCCAGGGCAGGTTTAAGTCAGTGACTTACTATTTTAATTGCAGTATGACTTGTGTCACAAAGCCCACTAACCATCAGATTTTCATGCCAACCTTGTGTGGACATGATTCAAGATAGTGGGTCATGCTTAACAGCAAAATTCCACCACCTGTTCTATAACTAGATGGCTTCATTTTGACCAGCCTGCTTTGCTCTTCAATTTGAGGTTCTTTAATGTATTTTTCAGTTGCCCGGGCCATGACTCAGATACTTCAGAATCGTGGAGGAACATTTCTCCATGAAGACTATAAAACTTTTAAAATACAGACGTTTATACAAGGTCAATTCTGTGTCTGCATTAGGACACCGACAAGCATTATCAAAGTGACAACTTTTCCAATGCTTAATAATTTACAACATCTGCAGGCTGGTAACATTGTATGTAACCAACATATGGCTGCTTTTGGTTGAAATCAAAACACCAAACGGAGAGTTTGTCCTACAGGTTTTGAAAACGTTTCATCTGTCCACACAAGGTTAAATCATCCCAGTATTTCTTTAACTGCAGCAAAAACACAAAAGTCAGCAAAACTGGTGATAGAAATTGTCTCCTAGCAGCAATAATGATGAGCCATGATGATGATTTGTCTGGGTTAATAAGGCAGCTTAGGCTAACTGTTTCCTAAATTAACTGAGGTTGATCAAATATTTAGTTTTCCAGCCAGAGCGGCTGTTACAGAACAACTTAGCACTAACAGACCAAATGTTGCTAGCAGCTAGTTGTAATTTCCCTCAGTGTTTTGAACTGTTGGCACAGCACAACACTATACAACCAGTGTATTAAATACATTTTGTCTGTTGCTGCTGTGTTAGCTGTGACAGCCCTGACTGCAGTCTCCTCTGGGAAATCAGTCCACTTCCTGTTGTATCACAGCCACTGGAGGTGGAGGAATTAAGAAGTGTGTGTGCTTGTGTGTGTGTGTGTGTGTGCATTTATGTGAGAGTGTGTTTGAGGCGGGGAGGAGACAGGAGGATATAGAGAGGCTGCTCAACAGTTATTTAGTCAAGCTGTATTTTCCTGCTTCCTTTGTGAGAAATGGGTCAGAGCAGCACAGTACCTGCTGCTGGCTGCTGATGTGGGAGATCAATACACTGGATATACTGTACTTTAGCGGCCAAGTGCACATAGTGGAAGACTATTTAACTTGGAAGGTTTTGTTAATTTGTTTAATGTGGACATATTTGAGACAGAGATAGAGTAAGCAGATACCGTGACACTGCCACATATAGCTTCAAGTGCACGGGCCATCACAAGCAGTCAAACACGTTTTAAACATGTTGTTTAATCTAATTATTTAAAATGACCCATTTATGGGAAAATAAAACTTGATTGATTTTTTCTTGAATCTATTGCAGGATGTCTGCTGTATTTATAAAAAGCCATCCTGCTAACAGCCAACAAGTAAACATAACAAACCAATATACAGTGTTTGCATATTTCAAACAGTAACAGGAGCGGAAGAACAGCATTTTGGTGAAGTACATCTGGTTGATATGTTGACATATGATTATTGTAAGGTGCAACTAGAGATGTGTCTTTTCCTAGTCTGAAAGGCTGCATTACTAATGATATAAACTTGTGAACTTTGGAGTTTGATAGCTGAGTGAAATGACCAGTAAATGCCTCTGCTTGTTTGGGTCCCATGTTTCCATTAACAATAATTGTTCCTCTTCTTTTTTATGCCTTACATCTTATGTAAGCAATCCTCAAATATTGTCACATTATCGAGAGGTATACAGTGTAAACCATAATGACGCACTTTCAACTGACTCATTTTCAACAGGAGTGGCATCAGTGGGAATCGAACCACTCTAACCCCAGCAGTTTGAGTGCTTTGCTCAACCCACTGAGACTCAAAGACCTTCGCCTGTGCCCTCTTTCTGTCCAAAATGTTTCATGATTGAATATAATTGAAATACAGGTGACTAAAGTGGGTATTCAACCACTAGCCTCACTGCCTTACTTCATATTTTCAAGTAGAAAGGATGCAGTCTTTTCTACCCCTGCCAGCAGCAGGCCACCCAGACCAGACTGAACCAGTGTGAAGGAAGATCACAGCAGCAGTAAAATGGCAAAACCCCCAAGACTCCAGCTCCTGCTAAGCTGCTCCACGATCACTTCCACTCCTCTGGCAGACTTAAAGGCACATGTCACGTTGAATTTAAAGTGGAAATTAATTGAAGTCACAAATCTCTATGCTAGCCAATGTGAACCTTTACATTATCGCCACAGCAACTGAATGGAGGCGACTCATTCACATCAAGGGTCCCAGTCAAATAGCCTAAGTATCTGCCACCTCTGACGTGTGCAGAGCCTGGGGCATCTAAAAAGCTTTTCCTCAGAAACAGACGTTTCATCATTGCACATACCTGATCTGGTTACATGGTCCGTTTGTTCAACTCAGGCTAATCCTGGGGAGTTTGGCCACGAAAAGCCACCAGCATGCTTATCTCAGCAGGAGGAGAGCAGAGAAGCGCTGTGCATGAGACTGCGGCGGAACTTCTCCAAGGATGAGCCGGAGTCCAGAGCGCACAACGCCGCCAGGAAAACCCAACACTCCCGCTGTGGGACGAGCAGACTAGAGGTCAGAGGGACGGCAGCAGAGACAGCCACGACGGGCAGACGCCGAAAAACGGAGCATAGTAACGGTACGCAACCGGAGCGAACAAACAGGTAAGGACGAGGACAAGGCTTCAGCATAAGCGCTCTTTACGCGCATGTAACCTGTAAAAACGCTCTCATCTTCACACACAGCAGTGGTCTTCTCAGGACTCCAAGAGGGCAAACATCCACCAGGAAGCTTGAAACCACAGAACTGAAATCGGACACATCCAACAAGTGAGGGAAGAGGATGCGAAATGACGGAGTCCGCTGCTGGGTGGACTGGGAGGAGGCGGTGGGAGGAGAGGAGAGCAGCCGCCCCGCAACACTACCTCCCTGGCAAAGAACCTGATTTCAGAGAGACAGCCCTACTATAAAAATATTTCTGGACATATCAGGTTGTTATTAGAGGAAACAGTAGTAAGTCATAGATAAAATATCTAGTAAGGTCTCTACACCTTTTGCGACTTGCGGTTCTGATACTATAAGACCACAAATACAGTAACAAACCATTAAGTATTGTATGACCACTAGAAATACCCCATTGTGTACTCAAGCGTCTAGAAATAAGATGATTAAGAGGATAAATACCATACATTACAATTATGTCACTGTAAACACACAATTGTACCACTATGGGCACACACCATAACCCAGTTGCTGCGAGTATTATAGAAACATTTAAATGATGAATATACAATAAATTGCCCAAATATTACAGACAATAGGTCCATATATGGACATAGTAACATTATAGTGACGCCAATAGAAGATTTAAAACGCACTGTATGATGTGTTTTCTCAAATCTTCTATTAGGGGATTACTCCTAATTGATGATTTGATCTGATCACAAGTTCCTATAAGGATTATAACCTGAATATTATAGTGACAGTTTGTTCAGGATGTTCCCATCAGAAAAGGAGGCTAGGTAATGTGGTTGTGCCCTGTACACAGTAAATAAATACTACAGTAAACCCCCCAAACACAGACCACTGAGCTCCAGTAATTGATTTGCCCTCAATCACTGGTCTCTTAATCTACTTACTGTTGCAACCAAGTCAACGCAAATATCGACAGAGAGGGAAGGCCTGGCTGACCAAACAGAGCTGTGCTGCACTACAAAACCGAGACACTCACAGATTCATACCTCTGAAGAACAGTGTGGAAGATGAGGGTGGCACAAGTCAGGGAATCTGGTTTGGGGTTCAGAAAACCCCACAAGCTGCAGTATTTAAAACGCTTTCAACAATGAGGTTGAGAGAGGTAGGAGAGCAAACAAACCTTTGGTAAGACATTTTGCAAAAGAACTGCTCAAAAGAAGCGTAATTGAAGTGGTTCCGCTTTCATGAATCTCTACACTGAAGGTGACCTGATGAGCTGAAACGTGCTCTTTTTTCTTAATTAGGAACTCTGCACCAGCTGAGCCTTCTGATATCTTTTGAAACTTTTGGCTTATAAATAAAATAGCAGTTTCACTGCAAAAGTCAATGCACAGCAACTCTTTCAATGAGTTAATTAACATGCATACCAATAATTTGATATTTACCTCATCAAGGCAGTAATTTCACACTTGAAACATCCTAAAAATGTAACATATTTTACTATTATAATTAAATTATGTTTTTTTTTCAGATGCTGAAAGGCAACAGCGTAATCATTTCATCATTCATGTTGAGCTACAGTGACAGGATACAGAAGAACAAATCAGCTGCCTTAAATCTGCTGTTAACAATGTTTGGCTGAAAGCAAGAGTTACCTCAGTAATTTAACCGCTGTCCATCCTAGCTCTGTAAAACAGAAATAAGCAAAAAATCATAAATAGGTCTAGCTTACTGTCAAAGCTCATGCTGTGTGTCATTGAAATATCCATCTGATTTAAAACTGTCTGAAATGTATGGACAGGAACATGGACAGGAACACAATACATTTTTTAAGTTTTATTCAAAAGGAAATGAAAGCAAAGCACATTCTTGGTTTTGATTCTGATTTGACATTTTTCACAGACAAAAAGTGTATTGCTAGTCGTGCAGCTCAGATTCCTGCCACAACGACTGCCATTCAACCTAATAAGCTGTCATCTGTTCTGAGGCTATTGTTAAGAATGCTGAACACTTGTCTTCTCATCTTTTCTATTGCTGTCTCATCTTTTCAATTGGGACTATTTGCTCTTTGGCCACTAGCCTTTCATTCACAGCCACACCCAACTCACCATTATCCTATGAGACACACCCACAGTAAATTGGTAAATGCCCTGACACTAAAAAGCAAATTTTGCAACGGTTAACAGTGACGGAGAGAAAACGTTCCCTGGAACAGCAGTGTCTGTTCATGATAGCTCACAGCTACACAGCAGAGATAAAGCGGCAGGGAGTGCTGGTTGCACCGCATCGTACTTCATCTGTGTTCATTCAGCTAGAAAACTGCCTTCACTGCTGCAGAAATGGATTTCACCCTTAGTTGTCCAAAAAACAGACAAAGATTGGGTCTATGAGAAATAGTATGGCTTATTATTTTCAAAATTAGTCACTGGTACAAATGTTAAAGCAGCTGGATAAATCTAGGGGGAAAAGTGAACACATTTGCCTGCTGTATCCTTGAAAAGGTGCTCTGTCAGCCATTGAGCAAGGCCCTCACCCCCAGCCACTCAACTGCAGCTGCACAGTAGACTGGTTGTCCTGGCCAGCTCCCAGAGTTTATAGAACCAGATGAATGTGAAGCTTTTTATTTATCCCAGAATAACGAGTTCTTTTAAAAATAAACATAATGAGATTAAGCTGCAGTGGGACCCAAACTTGAAGGAATAAATTGACATTTTGGGAAAGAACAATTATTCGCTTTCTTCCGAGAGTTACATGAGAAGATCAATACCACTTTCATGTCTGTGCACTGAATACGAAGCGACAGTCAGCGACTGGTTAGCTTAGCTTAGCATAAAGACTGGAAACAGAGGGAAACAACTAGCCTCTACCCAAAAATAATATAAAAAAGCCACTACCAGCACCTCTAAAGCTCACTAATTAGCAGGTTATATCTTGTTTTTTTAATTGATACCAAAAGTGTATCTAAAAAAGTGTAAAAATTACAAGTTGCAAGTTGTGGTTTTATGGGGGGTTACGTGCCGAACTATTTCTTGGCTGGGAGCAGTGTCCAATAAGCATAGTTCCCAAAATGTACAACTATTTCTTTAAACCAAAACCAAGGTGATTCACAACCACCAGTACTAAAAAAAAGAAAGAAAGTGAAACGTCTATAATCAAGAAATCAAAGGTGCTCATCCAATAAAAAATTATTCATTTCAAGGATTCAATTTTAAGATTTTTTGGGCATTTTCACCCTTTTTTATTACATTTACATTTAGTCATTTAGCAGATATGCATTTCTACAAAGCAACTTACACACTTATATAGCAAAGGCGCAGCTTCGGGAGCAATTGTGGGCTTCAGTATCTTGCCCAAGGATGCTTCGACGCATGGCTGGGGGAAGCTGGGATCGAACCGCCAACCATACAATTGGTGGACAACCGCTCTTCCACCAAGCCGCAGCCACCCCGGTGAAGACAGAGAAATGGGGAGGAGAGAGAGGGGGTAAGACAAGTAACATAGGTCACCGACTGGAATCGAACCGGTGACGTTGCATTTTCATAGCATGCGCTGTAACCACTCAGCTACCAAGGCGCTCCAATCTCATCTGAAAAAAAAATCTTTAAAAAAGCAAGCAACAATAAATAAACATTGGTGTTGGGCTTAGACCCCAAGCTCACACCACACACACACATAAAAAGTATCTACTGTAAGTAATCCAGCTCACCTCGAGAGCATCCACAGTGCAGAACGAGCCGGATCAGAGGTATTGCCAGTATTTTGGGAGTGTATGTGATTTAAATAATGGTAGTGACTCTGTTGGAGTGCAGTGAACTGTCCAGGTGTGACACTAGATCTGGGCTTCAAATTACTGGGTCAGTCAGCAATGACCTTCCCTCTTTGCATCCAGGACCAACCTCCTACAGTATTACATTTTATTCCGACTGGCAGTGGCGTGTGCTCAAGTTATTGGATAAGAGATTCAACGGTCAGAGGTCAGTGTCCATACAGTGGGTTCAAAAATAACTGTAATATTCCAGCAAACACAAGAATGCATTGTGTTAAACTTGGAAAAAGTGATATAAGTTGGGAGAAGTTAAAATGGTCCTTTGGTTTGGTGATTAACACTGCTGCAACAACCTGTCGTGGAGCAGGCTAATTGTTTGTGATGAGAATGAATGAGACTGGCTTTACCCATTTATTTTACTAAACATTTGCTTGTTGTAATTGTTCGATCGGTCTGCCAGACAAGCTATCCATTACAGGTGATGAGCTCGAGCCAGAGGTTTGAGTCTAACAGTCAAGTTCAATATGGAGACAGAAAGAGAAAAACAGGAGACGTCATTCATGAAGGACAATGTGAGATTCTCCTCTGCAGGATGACATATTTTAAAATGATGTTGTTTTGATTAAATAGAAGAAGAATACCTGGGTAGTTAGCATGCACAGTGATAGTCACTATGGTTAAACAGACAAAGAAAAAAAAATCCCATCTACCAAAACTACATCAACATAAAATCCAAGGTCCCACCCACAATTTGATTGACAGGTGGGTTCTGGGAAGTGCAGTACTGCAACACCACACACTGAGTACTGGAACTGAAGGTGGAGCCTCTATAAAATCTAATAAAGCAGTGTATCTGGTACTGTATGCATAGGACATATACAATGAACATAAAACCATTAAAATTGATGGAAGCACATACACACATTTGCACACACAATAAGGCCAGCTGTTTGGGAGTGTGTAAAAAGCGAGCAGTATCTCTATGGAAACCTGGGGAGGAAGTCACTGTGTGTGTTTGTGTTTGTGTGTGTGTGTGTGTGTGTGTGACAACAAAGCTAATGCTATTTCCTGTGCTGGGAGGCAGCTCTGACGTGATGCCTATCTGGACTCACCCATCCCTGGTATTTTAGCGTACTGACTGCTGTCTGTCTGGCCATGTCCAAACTTACGGGAAAAGACATCAGTTTGCAATAAAAAATTAAGCTTTCTAAAAGTTTGCCATCCACACAACACATAAATGCTGAGATCTCTTGTATCTGCCATGTACAGGTCACTCTTCTAGATGCTTTACTCTCCGTCAATCAAGCTGCTTTCCACTGTTGAAGTTGAGCACGCCAGCAAGTCTATACTTCCAAAGATTAATCACATGACCGTCAGTTACCTGACATCATATCAAAGTTGCTGGCTTAGTACGTCAGGCTAAAATACATATTTTCCACATTATGCCTGATTTAGGCCTGGTCTTGCCATCTAACATATTTGAAAAAGATGATACGTAACGCCTTACCTGGAATTTACACCGTAGAAACTTGAAAAGTGGCACTATCACACTGTTTTGTATGCTGTTTCACTTATGGATGAACATAGAAATTAATTGGAATATAAAGCACAGAAGTATATTTATGTGGATGGGTCATTTGGGTGATTTAAGGGATTCAAAGTGATACTCTACTTAAAAACCTTCTGAAAATCTTCATGTGACTGTTTTCCCTGTTTTGTCCCATTTTGGAAATCCCAGTTCCCACAAGCATTATGGACCTTATCATTGCTAATTCCACTGTTGACCAGGAAGGTGTGGACATGCCTTGAGCTTTCTCTGTTAGTCATGAAGTCGCCAAATGCATCACCAGTAGGGCATAACATGTCCCTCCTCTTTCATAGCTTTTTTCAATGAGCTTCAATCTGGTCAGCCTAAAAAAATGTACTTTAGTTAAATTTTTCAGACATGCACATAAATTAGAAACTGTGCATATGGCAACAAAAAACAAATTGGATATTAAACTAAACTGGGAGACAGACAACATTGGCTTAAGATCGATTACACACAGCCAGCTAACATCAATATCTATCTATGCTAACTGAAGTGCAGATATACAACTTTTCAAATCACAATAAATGAACAGTACATTCTACACGATCAGTCACCAGCAATCTAGCATAGTCAGGAACTAGCAGTGATACAGGGCACGTATTCAGAAGAGACTTTTTTTCCTTTGAGTGATATGTTTCCAAACACACAACCACAAAATCCGTGCAAGAACTGTTCTTAAAGTTCAGAAATGAGACTCATTCATATTATTCTCATCGAGTTGGTGTAACTAATTCATCAGAATGTCCATCTATCGATTCGTCTACATCGATCTATTTCCTCCGGTATTATGGGTCGAGGCCATGGTCGCAGCACACCAGTAAGCAAGGTAGCTAGACGGCCTTTTCCCCAGAGACGTTCTCCAGCTGGGGTCTCCACCCACGTGGACATGTCCAGAATAATTTCACAGGGAGGTGTCCAGAAAGCTTCCTGATCATATACCCAAACCAAGTCAACTGGTTTCTTTCAGCACAAGGGAGCAGCGGGTTTAACTCCAAGCGCCTTGAAGCTCCTTGTCCTGTTTTCAAGGGTTAGTCAAGACACCCAGCTTGAACTCATTTCCGGTTGCTTGATTTGGCAATCAAATTCTTTTACTAAAGTCACAACACCAAAAGTTCTGGGTGGTCTTCACTGATAAATTCAAAAGCTCTGCTTTCAGGCTCAGCTCCCTCTTCTCCAAAACAGTCTGGTACAATGTCTGCATCTCAGCTGATGCCACACAAACATGCCTGTGGAGGATCTAAATCTTGCTCAATTTTACCCTTGCTTATTAACAACACCTGAGAACTCTTTCATTTCAGGAAGCAACTTGCTCCCAACCCTAAGCAGGCAATTTCCTGATACAGTACCATTGGCCTTAAAATGAACACATTATCCCTATTTAAACTATATCACATCTCTACCCTCTCTATGGCAGCCAGCTTTTCACTCCACCTTCCAGTGTAGCTGTTTGGAACAACACTTTGGATTTCTGACGTGGTGAGACAACACATCGTCACCAACCTACAGAACTGGTGACAAAGCACAACCTTTCTCAGTTTTTCAGCAAAATTGCGCGCAGACGCCCAAACCAAACAGTAGTGTCAGATCACAGACAAGGACAGGATCCCACAGACGATTTCCATTCAAGAAAAACTGACCATCATGTATGTGCCCCACCAAGCTTGAAGCACCATTGCTTGGAAGTGAAGCCGGTTCACTGTGATGATGGATGAGTGCTTTTTACACATCTATAAACACAATCTTCATAGAACAGTCCAGTATCCAGGGGTCATTATCTTCATATTGGTCAACTCAATTTATGTCCAATGACAACAATCTGTACCAACGCAGAAAATAGTGTTATAAATGTGGTGTGGCTGAAATTAAGGGTGTGCAGGTTGCAGTGGTTGGTAGTCATGTAGAGAGTCAGGCTGTCATGCAGAAGGCCAGACTTTGTGTCCCATCAAATAATTTAGTTAAACCATAACCACGACCTTTCCCTAACTACTATTAAGTGTTTTAGATGTCTAACCCTAACCATCGTATATTTGGCATAAGCATAATATGTCCCCAATCTTAACAACACTGTAGTTGCCATGCCTGGATATTGCATAAATAGATAACTGAGCAGTCAAACATTTTTGTCATTGAATATAAGCCAAGATTTTGCAGAATCATCCAACATCAATGTTCTGTCACCCTTTAGCCGTTTTATTTTGCACTTCTTTAACACGATACAGTTGTCATGTTGAATAGTGGCGTGTCCCTCCCAAGGGAACTGTCTTTGGTGCAAAAGCTGCAGATTGTCGTTTTATGTAATGACTGTCTAAACTGAAGGGTTGCTGCGAGTCCCACTGACAGTTACTGCTCATGCTCAGCTGTTTAAGGCAGAACACACTGCTGGTTTGTGACGTTGTCTATATGAATGGGTCTCAGCCTGCTCATCCCAGATATGTTGTATAGCTGAGCGTCTTTTGTTGTACAAACCGTGTCTAATGCACCAAAGGGACTGACAATGGATTGAGCCGTGGGTTCAACGACAGATTCATAGTACTTATTCGAGGGCAAACACTTCTTACAGGAACATTCATACATATCATATCATTCATATCGTTCTACCTTGCCTGTTTAATGGATGTGTTTTATAATCTTTTATAGAATGAAAGATTGTCAGTGCAAACTAAAGTGTTTCTTCAAATCAAGAAAGATTGCAAAAGTGAGATAAGCGAGGAAAAGATGGAGGAGAAAAGACGACATAAGAGACAGAGAGCGAGGGAGATTGGCCTATGGGGACAAACAATACCCAGTGATGGTGTATATTGCCTCTGTTGTCACTGAGCATGGCAGTTTGATGCATTGCACTGCTGGACCAAAGACAATTGTGCGAATGCGGACAGCTTGGCGTATCTGCATATCGATTACTTGTGGCTGCCATAAATACGGTTTAATGGAACTGTCAGTGTGTGCCGTCACATATTAACTGAGCCTGGAGCTCAGCTGCAGCTGGCAAACAATACTGGCCACATCTGTATCCAGGTGGAGAACAGCAGGAAGCATAGCAGGTGGTGTCAGCAACATGTACTGACTTGAATATGGACAATGGGTGTGTAAGAAAGAGTCAAACTTAATATTTCAATTTCAACAACTACCCTGTATATTTTCACCACGCTGAATCCAGTAATAATAAAGCTGCTTTGGAATTTGTGATCATTTCTTCCTGTATTGTAAGGGGGCTTTTTCATACCTGCTCAGAGTTTACACACAAATTATGCACTGCTAAATAATGTAATCCATAATGACCCCACTCCCGATCCACTCCCCTCTGTAAAGGCTTAATGGTAAAACCTTTTTGAGACTTTGAAAACTGGTATTTTTTGCACTATTGTTACTCTAATTCACTTTAGATGTTTTGCTTTTTGTATCAAAAAAACAATACTCATTTAATTTTTGTGTTACTGGGGGGGGGTTAGCTCAGTTGGTAGAATGCCCCCCCCCCCGATGTACGAGGCTGCAGTCCTCATCGCAGCGGACCTGGGTTCGACTCCGACCTGCAGGTCCTTTGCTGCATGTCATCCCCCTCTCTCTCTGTCTCCCGTTTCCAAGCTCTACAGCTGTCTCTGTCAATTAAAGGCATAAAAAGCCCGTAAAAATATACTATAATTTTTGTGTTACTTTTTTCCACGTACTCCTCTTGCATGCGATATAAAATGTTTTTCATTTTCCAGCAAGTTGAGATCTGCGGCAGACAAAGTTAATCATTAGACTAAACAGCCTTAACTCTAAAATGGTCCACCTACTAGCTTTCTCTCTAGAGCTTTCAACCACATCTGTCTTAAATCATGGCCAGAGCTAGTAAGTGCGCTCTGCTGCTTAATTGTACCATCAGGGTCCAGGCAGCTTTTCTGGATGCAGTCCTTCTTTCCCTCCTGCCTTCCAACAGGCACCTCTCCTCGGCCTCCCCACGGTCCCTTCAAGGCCTCCATTAATTCACAGAGCCATAAATTCTCAGAACGACAGGAGGCAGGGATGGGAATTATAAAGGGGAGGGTCATCACGACAGGTGGCAGGATGCCCTCTCTTTAGAAAAAAGGTAAAAATGTAAGACATAAAGAATAAAACATTTCAAGTAATGACGTGTACAGCCACTTCTATAAAGTCTTTTGTTGGCTATCACTAGTGTCCAGGCTGACAGTGCTGGTTAACGAACACATCTGGAGGAGACGAAAAACACAAAACCGTCAGATGGATCAGTGATGATCACTGTAGAGATGTGTTGAAACACAATCAGCTGGAGTTCTTGTTATAGTTCAATTTATAGTTAAACCCATATAGTTGTGGTATATAAACCGAGGTTGTCAACTGTACCGTATGCCTTCCAGTAGCCCATTAGGTTGATGTCCTGTGTTTCTTTCATTTCATTAATCAACTGTTAATTAATTCATTATTTTTATGAAATACACTTATTTGATCACTTGCACAGCGTTTGATGAGTAGATTGATAACCGTCTCATGTCTGTCAGTACAGAGCCAGAACCAGGAGGTGATTAGATTAGTTTAAAGACTGGAGGCAGGGGGAAAAGCTAGACTGGGTCTGTCCAAAGTTGACAAAAATTCCTACCAATACCTCTAAAATGTATTAATTTACACATTATATCTTCTTTGTTTAATATGTACACAAGGAGAAATGTAAAAACTACAAGTGGTGGCTATCATCACCATGAGTTGTCCAGGAAATAGTCTTTTAGACTATTCTTTTGATCAAGAGAACGACAAATAATCTCGCACATATCAACAAGACAAATTCTTGTTCATGTGGTGGTGATTAAAGTACTGTTTGGAGTCAGTAGAAGGGAAAAGGAAACCGTTAACTAAGCATGACATATAAACCTAAAGTGTAGCGTGGAAAAGCTTCATTAGGAGTGCTGGTTCTGCTGATTGTGTGTGTGCGCGTGTGTGTTTGTGTGTGTGTGTGTAGAAGTAGCAGAACTAGAGGCCTGAGGGGTTAGCAGGAGAATAAAGCTTCTCTCCACTTTTCGAATTGTCTTCAAATTAATGCAGCAGATAAGTATTTTGACACGGGGATAAAAATAAAGGCGCCTCTCTTGTAGAAATTATCTCTGTGGATGAGTGTGACTTAATACACTTTTATTTACACACAGCACAGAAATTCACACGGACACAGCTGCACATCACAAAAACCTCCTCAAATTCTACAGCCCTTAGAACGCACACAAGGACACACTCACACACATTAACATCCAGAATCACCCGCCGTGCAAAAACAGACGGATAGAACACAACAAAGTAACCTACAAAATCCCAAAGGCACTGCAAATAAAAAGCTGGTCGCAAATTGAACTGGGCTGCAGGGAAGACAATAAAATGAGCAATGCAGGAAGGATTAAGCAGCTAATCATTCGTAAACATCCATCCATCTTCTTCCGCTTCAAGAAGCTGATCCAACAAGCAGTGTGAAAGTCCACCACCAGCACAGACAGACAAATATAAACATACAAAACCGTAGAAATTCCTCACTGAAAAAAGCTGTTAAATAAAAGAAGAGACTGGAGAACGGAGGAAATACTTGTCATCTGAGATAAGATGTTACGGTCCTTTGTATTCCAGTGACTTGGCAACACGTAACACTGCACATTAAAGTATCACAAGTAAAAGTATTTGTTCTGCAGAGAAATGTCCCATGACTGATTATCATTATAAACTCATGAATCACATGAAGAGACTTATTACTAATGCATCAGTGTCTAAGTAGCATTTTACTGCTGTAGTTGGTGGAAGTGGAGCAAGTTTTAACCACTGGACTAAACTACCTAAATCTATATATTTAACTAGATTAGTCCCAGTGGTTCCCAATCTAGGGGTTGGGTCCCCCCAAAGAGTCACCAGATCAATCTGAGGGCTTATGACATCATTCATGGGACAGGAAAGAAGAAAAAACTAAATTCTGCTACACAAATGTGTTTTGGATCCCCCCCCCCCTTAATCTTTGTTGTTTTGGGTGAAATTGTGGATACTTTTACCTCTTTCAGCCTCAAACAATTACTTAAATGAAACCACATGACAAGTTTAGAGGGAAAATGTCTGTTTGGGAGACCTGCTAACAACCCATAGACTTATGAAACGTGACAAGGCGCCCACACTGTTATTTTGTAAGTGGGTCACGAGTCAAAAAAGGTTGGGAACCACTGGTTTAATCTTTATCAGTGAAATTGATAAGCTTATGTGTTTTTATCTAAAATCCTATTCTGTAAAGTAAGTAGTAACTATAGCTGTCAGACAAATGTAGTGGAGTAAAATGGAAAACTTTTCCCCCTGACGTGTAGTGGAGTAGAGCTGAAAACTCGCGGAAAATGGAAATACTCAAGTATAGTACAAGCACCTTAAAATTGCACTTAAGTACAGTACTTAGAGTAAATGTACTGTACTTCTTTACTTTCCACTACTGCCCTCAGGTGGCCATATTTAAGTTCTATGTCTTGCACAGTTAACACCTCACGGTCTCAGTTAGATTATGGCAGCTTTCTAAGCTATCTGACAGCTCCTGCTCAGGTGAAAATATTGAAGGATTCACTAAGGTGATCTAAATGTAAAAAACTGGGGACAAACATCCAGATGATCAATAGTACCCGTCGCCTCATACTCAGCTAATCAGCAAACCAACGCCTGTGAAACAAAAGCAGTCTTCTTTTCTGGTTTAGGGTCTCGACTGTAAATCAAAGCCACCCGATCTTCATGCTTCATTCAGCACACTGATGCTCTGCTGCTGTTGGCTGCTAATTCAGCTGCAACTACATTACTCTCCATCTTAATAAGGTTTCCTGTGCGCCTGCCTTACCAACCACACAACTCCACACACACAAATGGAGCCTGCAATAGTATCATGCAATGCCTTGCAATGTGTGTGTGCATTTGTAAAAGCTCTTTTGTTGTGTATTTGTGTTGAAAAGTGAGCGCTGTGTGTGTAATCATGGGCATGCTTGTTAAAGCATTGCCATTGTATGCCTGCTTGAAAATCAGGACGAGGTGAGTTTGTGTGAAGACCAAAGTTTGTCAATTTGTGATTGCTCTAAAAAGCCAATGTGTGTATGTACAGTTTGGATCGTCATGCACTTACAATGTTCGTGTGCATCCAAATTAGGGATACGGTTTGTGTTACAAAACAAAGACAGGTGTGTTTACGTATGTACAGTACTTGTAGGTTATACGGCGTTTAACAGGAGCCTTTTGGAAAGCTAATTGGTTGAGCCAATAAAGGTCAGGGAGCCCACCAAGATGCAGACTAATGATCCAGGGCTCCACATTCTACTTTAACCTTTATAAGTCTGAGCACATTTTGGTAACCGAGCTCTAGTTTCAAGTTCTAACCTCTCCATCGGTTTCAGAAGGATGCATACAATACATTAGCTTTGTTTTTGTTTTTTTAACTCTTATTGGAAAATGAAGTGAAAAAAGTAGGTTTTAGTATCGTGGCGAGGCTTTGAATCTATATTGGGTTGTGTGGGTGGCTCTGCTAAACAACACAAACACATTTTAGCTCCATAACTGTCAGCTCTGCTCAGTAAAGTGCCTTGACTCACGGCAATGAGCATCGTTGAGTTTAGGGATGGTCTCCTTAGTGCTTCGTTTTATTCATTGTTCCTGTGCGCTGATCTTGTCTCTTTAGTCATTCATATTCCCTCTGAGATGCGGTTTTAAGATGAGGCTGTTCGCATGCAGCCTCATTGGAAGAGCAGAGTCATGCAAGTCAAATGCAGGAAAGCTGATTTGTATAAACAAAAGAAGTTTGAGTAAATCAGCAGGATGAGGCAAAGTATAGATTAATTCCCTTGCTGAAGGTCACATTGGCAATGCCCTGAAGAGCTAAGTAGAGCCAGGGAGGAAGAAAGGCACTACAGCTGCAGAATTACTGGACCAACATTGTTCAGTTCGAGCGGTCCTGACAAAGATTTTACAAACGCCTCATTTATAATGGTGGTCTATAGGTAAAGCTTGCTAGTGGCCAAATTGGCAGCAAGGCTGCTGAGTGGCAGCGCTGTATCCAGCACTTTTAATACATCCATGATAACATGTTCATAACATGGATGTATTATTAGAACTGAATATGACGCCACTCAGCCTTGCTTCCCATTTTTTCCAGTGGCCACTCACGGTATTGCAGCAAAAATGTCCCGTGTCCCAAAGAGCATTTTCCCCACAGGCCACCATTATAAAAGAGACATCTGAAACTGTTGACGGGACACCTCAAACTGCAAACAGAGTCAGTTATGACTCTGTCTATTATGGATTTTTCATCCATGGAGGTTTTATATTTAAAAAAAACTATATTTCAATAAAAGCAATTTAAAAATGACAATGACAATGCTAACATGCTGAAGTTTGGCAGATACAGTTTGTTTACCATGTTCACCATTTTAGCACAGCAGGTTAGCATGTTGCCTTTTGCTAATTAGCACCAAAGTAATTACTATTCATCCTGAGGGGAACAAATTTTCTGGTGATCCATCCAATAGTTGAGACATTTCACTTAAAAGACACAAATGTCAACCTTATGGTGGCATTACAGGAAAAGTCAGGGGTTTACCAACGTGAGACCAACATTGGCATCCCTGGCGGCACACCGCTAGTGAGGCTAAAAAAAGACAAAGTATTAAATACATATTGTATGTATGAATACGAGCATTAACACAGGCAGTTTTGCACTGCTCCTTTTTAAGCAATATGCATTGTTCTTCACATCAAATATAAACAGAGTTCCACACAATATCTTCAGATGAAAAACACCATCTGTGAGGTGCGTTTCAGTGTATAGCTTACAACAGCGGCATCTGACTACAGTATTTGCCTTCTGAGATTCCCTAGCTGTCGAGGGTGTTTGTTCATTTACAACTATACAGAATGAGTGACCAAGTACTGGGCCAGAAACTTGACAGGGTGAGAAGAGGCCAGGAGAAAGTTTGAATTTCATGTAACCAAGTTAATTTCTTGGTTACATGTGTGGATTATATTAACAATGTACTCTATTAATAATTTCTTAGTTCTAGCTGTAATCATTTTCATGCACACTGCTGATAGGAGTGTTAATATATATCATGATCTAAAAAATAAAGCAAAAGCATTGTGTTTTAAAACTGGTCTAAATATGTCAGACATTGGATCCCCTGAAGCAGAGAAGGAAACAGTGGAAAGAAACATATAACAACAGAATAACATGACAAAAACGTATTTACTAAAATATTCTATCAAATAAAATTTATTTTCCAAAATAAAATCACATTTTTTTTAATGTATATGTTTCTGTACTGTCCATTATAACAACATTTTGAAATGTTAACTCTGTCCAGAACAGCAATATTAATATGTAAGGAAATTAAACCATTTAACACTTTACAGACATCTTGATGGCTTCTGATAAAATGCTTCACACAAACAAAAACCTTTTTTCTTTCTAAACAAAAAGCAATCATAAGATTATTTACATTTTTAAAAAAAGGAGAGCCATCCATTTCCTGTATTTTGTTTTCTATGACTAAACTGCTATGAAAGTGATACAATTACATCGATATCAAACTAACAATCAGAACTGAAGCTACAATTTAACTAATCTAGAAGACATTAAAATGACATGAAAATGAACTTCTTAAAAAAATGCTTTTAGCAATTTTTACACATCAGTACATAACTCAAGTGCTTGCTGACAAAATGATTCATAAAAAAATAAATAAAAAACAAAATCAGGCTGTGGGGTTGGGATTTAGTTTGGGGTGGATGTAGGAGGAACGACCTACCTGGCCCCAAACAGAGGAAACAGGATGCCAGACTTATGCAGACGGAGCGAAGAAACGGCTACACCTGGACAACAGAATAAAACACATAGCTAATTACCAATACAAAGACATTACTATTAGAGATGTTCAGTATATGTAAAAACGCATATTTATCAACGAATTGTCAAAGTGAAGGACTATACTGGTTCACCATTGTCAGTATTTTTAAGCAGTGGAGCTCCTCACTGGTGACTGTCAGCTCAGCGGTGATTAACAGTACGCTACTTCCTTGTTAAAAGCATATTAAAAGACTTTGAAAGCTACAGAAACTGATAAGTCGTAAATAATTGGCTGTTGAGCTATTAACCTTACGTGTAGTGCTTATAGGCTAGTTTTGTACTGAACTGAACATAGCCTGGACTAGCAACAGCCTGAACGTACTACTGAACGGAAGATCTGAATCCGTGCTGAACATCGCCTACAACACCTCCTGCCTTTGAACAGTGATGCAACCGCTTAGCTTAGGAAAAAAAGGGGGATAAACAGGGACTATGAACCTTTAAGCTAATCACCTGATTTGTGATTTCCACCTCTAGCTACCATTCTACTAAATATTACAAAGTTAACACATTTGCCATAAATAGTTCCATAAATAAAATAGTTTGCCTTGCCTTGTATGTGTAAGAGAACATGTGTCCACAGCTAACCTTGCATACTACTGGTCCCATCAGCCTACTATTTTTTGTGCACGTTTATGACTGTATGCTCAAGAACCTTTTGTGGTTGCAGTGATTCACAATTTTTGAAAAACCTATTGACTGCTCTGTTTCATACTGCCATTGACTGCTGACTCCTCACTCCTCCTAACTGGCCGGTAGGGGCCGCAAGTGATAAACAACTGCTTTGGTTTGTAATCTCGTTTCCGCTAGGGCAGTGATGGCCAGATGAAGCCGTATGAAGCTTTTGGGCTTTCTTTCTATTTGTGCCGAAACAGATTAGAAGCTTCGTGGCTTCAAACTCAAACACAGCGACATCTGGTGGCTTGTAAAACTTATAGCAGCCCTTCAAGACTGGGGCCAAAGCACCACCACACCGTGCTGATAATAACACTTTTAGTCTCGTGTGTGCAATAAAAGTCCAAGAAGCCTGCGTGTTATTATTAAATCTGTATACTTTTGATCAGACGTGCTGCATTAAATATAGGTTATTGTGCAATATTTTACAGTAAAATAATTATGCCTTGTCCAAAAAGCCTTGATACACACACTCAAATATCATATCTTCTAATCTGTCATGTTTGTATCTTGTGTTTCTATCTGTATTTGTGCAGCTGCGTAAAGCACTTTGTAATGCTACAGTTCACAAAAAGCGATTTGTAGATAGAAATCTGCCATGACCCACTTTGTTTTGCTTTTTTCATTAAAACTGTGGAAGTAGAAGCATGGTAGAGCATCAGTGTATCGATATCAGGACAAATGCTATACAATGAAAGCAGCTTGTTGGGTCAAATAGCTCTGGTAACAGGTCTAATTGAATCTGTGTCAGGTTCTCAGTGAAGGTACATCCACCCTTGCAAGCAGCAGGATGGAAATCAATACGTCCTCTCTGCATCCACAGACACTGTCTGATTTCATTGAAGGCCTCTCTCTCGCTGTGTGTGTACATGTACAGGTTAATGAAGGTCATTGTATAATCCTATTAGGAAATAAGTGTGTGAGTGCGCAAGAGACAAGACAAGCTTGTGTGTGTACATTAGGACTTTTGTTACAGTGTTATCTTTCTACAATTTGGAGGAAACGACAACAACTCTTACAAATAATTAAGCTCCATGTGATGACTTAAAATAAAAAAAAAAAAAGGTTTATATTTTTACTATGTAGCAAAGCATTTTGCTTAACAATTCAGAATGTCCTATTCTGATCTATGATCTACTTGATAGAACACAAGCACAACATTATGGTGCCTCATTAAAAGTGGTGCATTTTTGTTTAAAATGAACAAAAAACCCCAAAACAATGTTGTTGCCATTCAACAACAAATTCACATGGGAAAATCACATTTGCTGAAATAGCTTCACAATAAATCAAACTAACGTATTGCTCTAAAAGAAGTATTTAATCTGTTGCAGTTACTCACTTTGAATTTTAATACATTGGCCTGGATTCTGGATTCATGTACTATGTGCACATTGTGTACTTAGTACAAAGTAAATGGTATGTGTGTGTATGTGTGTGTATGTACCTTGGCCCATATCAGGGGAGCGGAGGCTAAGGGTCCTCAGGATCGGAGGCGGCCTGACCAACAAGGGGGCAGTGACCTGCTGCCGGTGCTGCTCCTCTTCTGGTGTCGGGCAGCAGGAGCTAAAATTAATGCTGGATGGAGTTGGTGGAGGAGTCATGCTCAGTGTCTGAGAAAAGAGTAGCTTCTTTAATGGACAAAAAACATCAAATCACTTGTCATTGTGGTTTTGCTTAACAAAAATAATAAATCCACAGTGACTTTGCTTCCATAAAACTAAACACAACTGATGTCTTCTCACTTTAAGACCAGCTTCACAGTGAGCCGGGGTTGTCTTGGTCAAAATCAAATCTGGAGGGGCGTGAGGGCTGGAGGTGGGGTTAGTGTTGGTAGGGGGGTTGGTAGGAGGCAATTTATTAGTCAAGGTCCAGCCCATTGTCCTACAGCTGAGGGTCTGGTCCTTTAGTAGAGCACTGAACGGGTTGGCGTCCTTACTCTGAACAAGACAAAGCAGTAAACCAGGATTTAGTACAGTTTGCTCACACTATTGTGTTTTTTTGTAAAACATAAAATCTCTTTTTGTCCATATATAGCTCTATCTGGCATTATCTATCTTACCCCATTTATACTTGTTTTAAATTATGTGATTGCAGTGGAAATCAATGTGAATCACCAATCCAGAAGACAATAACCTGAATTGTATTCCACTGGTAAGTTAAGATAAACACTGATAAGCCCGTCTTAACCCTATTACGGCAAGGCTCCAATTACTAAAATGGTCATATACTGTATGTGTATTTGTGTACACTCAATTACACCAGTTGACACTGCAAGAATTTTTAAAATGACCACTTCATGCTCATTTTTTTTTTTAGCTTTTTCAGAGGGTGAACAAAACACACCAACAACATGGTGAAATGCCATACAGAGACTGAAATCATCTAAGATTTAATAAGAGATACGTGGAATGAAAGGAGTGGTGGTGTGGATGTGGACAAGGTCAGTGTCAGGTGTTCATACCTGGATGTAAGGGCTGACCTCATTGTCCTCAATAAACTCCAGGGCGGGCAGCTCTTCCTCTTCATCCAGAGACACCAAGAAACGTCCTGTTTCCTTCAGAATCATATGTCATTAACAAATGTACCTGTACAGTGATCTTGAGGTTGTTTTTTTACTGCACATTGATTCATTTGTTCATATACCAACATCACTTAATCTCAGTACTTACTGTAAGTAAAAGTACAAATAACCAGATATATTTCCTTTAGTAAAAGTAGAAGTACCACAATGACAACCCTGACAATGACAAAGTGAAAGGTTCGAAGGATGATTCATACCCGATTGGGTCCAGTCAGAGCCTCATAGGGCTCTGATTGAGTCAAAGACTAGCGTTCTAAAATCTTTGGTGGCGCAGCAACCCATATCAATGGCAACCTCACTCCACTGGTGAGACAAATGTGTGACGGACGGTCAGGAATACGTTTTGGCAGGGGGAAAACTGAACTGAAAATGTGACGAAAATGTATCGGAACGTTGTAGAAATGTAGTGGAGTAGAAAGTAAAATAATGTCTGTAAAAGTCAAAAGTATGCACTATTGAATCTACTTAAGTAAAGTATACATGAAAAATGTACTTAAGTAAAGTAACGAAGTATTTGTACTTCGTTACATTCCACCACTGACCAACATACGCTAAGTGCTGTGATTGTATGCGATTGTGCACATTCGATAATAGTGATTTCCGCAGGTGGCATTGCATGTATGAGCATAAAAAGGCCTAAACTTACACAGAAGTTAATTACTGCAATAGATTTGTGACCACGTTAATTCCGATAGTGCTAACTGCAGGGTTTCCTGAAATACCAAATGAATGGCTGCCTCCATTACCATCAGAAGAAAATATTACATATGAAAAAAAATCTTAGCCTTCATGGAAAAGAGGCTCTATTTAACACGGCAAAGGTCACATTTTCAATTAATGTATTTTTTAGACCTTCATTTAATAGAGGTGATACCGTAAGGATCTGTCAGGCTTAGCAGGTGAATGTGATTGGCTTACCCATTAAATGTTCACATTCAATTAATTATTCAGAACAGCATGTTGCAATGTTGGGTTAGAAATAAGAAAACGTTCTGAATTTTTCTACAACTTGTAAATAAGACAGCTAGGAAAGTACAACTGACTGAGCTAGACAATCTGATTCCAGTCTTTGTGCCAAGGTAGACTTACACGATACAGCAAACAAGCATATTTCAAAATCTGTTTGAGTGTTACGGTAACTTGTTATTCAAAAGGGGATTGCTCTATTCATGAGAGTTTACTGTTGCCTTATTCAGTTTGTTTCCTTTACCATTTCATTATTTGCCATTGTTGTTCAGTCTAGTTCCATCTGTGCTTGTAAAAGTATAATTTTCAGTTCATCATTTTGCCTCCAACTTTTAATCAATATACAAATAAATCAAACATATAAAAAAACCTCTGGTGCTTTTTTTAATGCAGCTTAGACCGCAACACTGTAAAATCTCCTTTCCTATATGTTCAGTTTAACAACAATCCACTCATTATCATAGGAGAGACACAATCTTGTAATCCAATATCCATTAAACAGCCCACTGATTGGCTGTCATCTTATTTATTGGCCAACAACAAACTGTGACCTTCTGAACAGTGTGACCATACATTAAGTAGCACTGGACTGCATCCCACCCCCCTTCTGCAAATGGATGTGTGCGTTTGATGTAACTGTGTGTGTGTGTGTGTGTGTGTGTGTGTGTTGAGGGTGCGTGGTGCTGCAGTGGGCCCGCAGCACTGACAGTATGGCTAGTAAGATAAGAGCTATGGACAGCTGAGAATAAAAGCTTTACAGCAACATTAAAAGATTGGGTGAGAAAGAGGAAGTGAGAGCGGGAGGGAGGGAAGAGACAAAGAGAGTGCGCTCATAGATAAGAAAAAATGGAGACATAAAGCTGCAAATCCACCACAAACATCCAAGTAACCAAATACTGACACTTGTGTTTTGTTTGGCTATACTGCAACCTCAAAGATATTTTAAATGGAACAACAGCAGCAGCCAGCTGTGTGTTTGGAGTATGTACCTTCGGTGAAGCAGATATGGAGTGTTCAAGCATGTTTGCTGGCTTGGGGGAGGAATAGGTCTCCTCTTCTACCTCAGGCAGGTCAACCATTCCCTCTCCCAGGTAGAGACTCACTGGGCTGACCATCACACAAAGCTACAGAAGGAAAAATGTCTAAAGTATAAATATATAATAACTGTATTTTAATATTCTACTCATTCCATGGCCACATAAACATTTGTCTGTAGTCAGACTGACCCATAGTTAGGAATTAACTAATAACTAACGTGAATTTAGAACGTTAGGTAATTTAAGTATTAATGAAGTAAACTATTTTTACTTTTACTACTCTTTATTATCACGTACATATCTAATGCAATGATTTCGTACAGTGGGTTAAAAGTTGACTGCATACATAGCTGTGTGAGGTGTGCTGATATATCTTATAT
The DNA here is from genome assembly GCA_011952105.1 of Coreoperca whiteheadi. NCBI lineage: Eukaryota > Metazoa > Chordata > Actinopteri > Centrarchiformes > Sinipercidae > Coreoperca > Coreoperca whiteheadi. The sequence continues at coordinate 10,266,336 of CM022489.1, read as the reverse complement.
AACAGCTGAAAGGAAAAGAAGAAGAAGATATATATATATAAATAAATGTATAATATACCACCTGACAGCCAATCAAAAACGGGCACTTATCATGACCATGGTACAAATCACTGTGTATGTGTGTGTGCCTCACTGCTGCACTGGCTGCAGGGCTGCATGCTTCCCCGTGGCCCTGGCTCAGCAGGATAGTGTGGATGTAGATGTCCTTATCAGTACTTGTGTCACACAGGTAGAGGTGCAGCACATCTCCAACGTAACAATCCAAAGCGCCCACCAGGGTGCAATCACAGCACAGCCTCTGGAAATAAGCCGTGGCCTCAGCAGTCCAGCCGACCTACAAGAGCCAAACCACAAGACTCACGGCTACTGAACATTTCATAACATCTACAGCTTGACAGTTTGGATATATTCACATTAGCAAGAGCAAAAATGTCAGCTGCAAGAAGCAAGATGAAAGTAAAAAACACTATTAATTGCTAATACTACAGACTTTTTAAAAACAATATAGCACCTGACCATTGTTTTGTGCTTGTATTACTTTCTTACGGAAGATTTACGGAACATAAATCATGAAGGGGTTGATGGGCAACAAAAAAAAGGTAAATAAGCCAACACTGATGGTGAGTTTTACAAATAACCTGTCAAGTCAAAGACAACTATATATACTAACTAGGACAATCAGTCTGATAACGATGCAGTATGAATGCACGAAGGAACACGAAATCCAACACTGTCTACAGTACTAATACAGGATGGATGCCAGATACAGCTGACCGCTGGGGTATCAACAAGAGGTTAGTGCAGGGCAGAGCTCACATTTGCCAGGTAACTGTGAATGTATTATTAGATATGCAATCAGACTCACAGTGGTGGGTTTAATTCCAGCGAGTGATGACGGAACAGCTTGTGCTGGAAGAACCGAATAACATGACCTGAGAAACAGAGAGATGAACTGTAGAGAGCACAGCCAAACAGACACTGATCAGCTCAGTAGCAGCAGTGGTAGTAGTAGTTTTGTTCAACAGCGTAAAAGTTTGAGATGCCCCTACTTGAGGAACTTGAGGTTGACGGTCTGTACCACGGTAGTGTTGCCAAAGTCGACATAGTACACCTCGACCTGAGAGGGGCTTATTATCTGATGGATCACCACCCGGTAGAACCACATTCCTTTGGGTGACACGCAGCAGACCTGACCCCGTCGGACAAATCGCTCAGGGAGGCGGTAGCGCCTTGACACCACAGGACAAGTGTAAGATCGTCTAGAGGAGACAAGAGAGAAAAAAAATTGGAGACACGAGATGTCATTGATCATGAAGCAGCATCAGAAAGCTCGAAATGTAAGTGTTTTTGTTGAGACAGTATTGAACGAATGTTGATCCAATACTGCTTCTATTAACCGTCACTGTCCCAGCTTCAACTTTGCAGATGCTGTCAATGTTTGGTTTTATGCTCTCTTCCAGACAATTCAATATGATTACACTGCAGTTCCAAAGGGGACGCATGGTAATGCAGCTGACACAATAGATACACGAAGGGTTAGTACATTATCTTTTGACTAAGCTGCCACTAACATGGCCACCACCTCATCTCAATCATCATGTCCTCCATAGCTCGGGCCTCCTCACTCTCGCTGAAGCGGATGTGGAAATGTCCAGGCGACTCCACCTCTTCCACCAGGACATCTTCCAGCGCTCGAGCACCACGGCGTGTTGGCCGTTTGAGACGTTGACTTTGCAGGGCGTCCAGGGGCACCACAGAGCTGCAATGCACCTGAATGGCAGGGTACATCTCGGACATCTACAGGGGGACACATAAAAATCTGAGTGAGAGTGCTGAGCTGTAAACAGATAATGGGGCACTGAAACCTGCTTGTTAAGTGCAATTCATGATTTACACTGGCATCATGCCATGTGATGCTCTAATTACTTAACTAAATCTTTAGTTAAGTCTCTCAAAGATTGCCCTTAGAGCCTTAATATGTAAAATGATAAAATGAAAAAGATGTTGCCTAACCATTTCCTGGGTCTTAGAACTGTTACTTGTCTGTAGCTCCTCATTCTTGTCATCTGCTGTGATATTATCATCATATCCTTCCCGTGGGCCTTCCCAAGGAGACTCTCCACCGCTGAAATAGTAGCTCTTAAATGGCAGCTCCTTTGAGTCTACAAAATAAAATAAAAAATTCATTGAAAGTCATTGTGCCACAAGAATGCTTTGTCACATGATATCTTATATGTATTAAAATAGGTCGTTGGTTAGAAAGGTATTGAAACAAACACAGACTAATGACGCCGGGATACCACCGGGCACGGCTCTAAAACATCACGTCTGTTAGCCGTTTTTGTTGCGTTCTCCAAGCGGCTTCATACCCCACTGGGAGCGTTTCTGAAGCAGAGCGGTTTGCCTGCCTGACGTAGTTGATTTGTTCACTTGTTCCTTTTTCCTTGACTTTTGCGCTTCTACCGCACGTAAGTAGGCTACATAGTTAATTGGGAGTCTGCACAGTATGTTGAATTTTGAAAATGGACCTGATTCTCTATGCCGTTTTTGTGTCTGACTTCCTGCCCGGTTCATCTGCTCTCAGCTTGACGTGGCTTCCGTCAAAAATAGAGTATTCACGCAGTGCAGCACGGAGAACCTCTTCTGGGATGCTTCGCGTACGCGCTGAGGCACGTCTGGTGGGACTGGTGATAGCACTGGGTGTAACCACCAAATTAAAAGGTCCAATATGAAACATTTAGGAGGAGCTATTGGCAGAAATTGAAAAAGATATTTAGGAGTATGTTTTCATTAGTGTATAATCACCTGAAAATAAGAACCGTTGTGTTTTCATTACCTTAGAATAAGCAGTTTTTATCTACATAGGGAGCAGGTTCCCTTCTATGGAGGCCACCATGTTTCTAAAGTAAACTAGAACGGACTAACCAAATGGTGGCTCTAGTCGCGAGTTTCAAGACCGTAGTTTCTCCTACACACTTGGAACGGGAGGGTGAGGCGAGCGGTATTCAAATGGTTGCAAACTGCAATTTAAACGCTAGACGCCACTAAATTATACATATTGGACCTTTAATTGACCATTTCCACAATTTTTCCAAGCAACCTTATTCAGGGTGCTTGTTTAACCATGTGAAATGTCAAAGTCTGATAATGCAAATGAATAGCAAATAATTTTCACAGAAATATAGTTCTAGTATACATATTGTATATCAAATCTACAGTATATAAAATACCTGGCCTTACAACTACTAAAGAAATTGCTGTGATATTGACTTCTGGCATTTAAACACGTGCACATACACACCTGCTTCTGTAATGTCATTGTCCTGTATATCCATGACTATCCAGTGTTGTCCATTGTCACACCTTGCAGGTTTCAGGTGGAAGGTGTCACTCATGGCACTGACCAGTTCAGTGACACTGACAAAGCCGCTCTGTAGCAGCGGCACGTCCTCACCAAAAAGCCTCTGTGAAGCAAAAACCAATACTATTAGAGACAGGTAGGCTAAATGTGTACTTTCTAAATCAGTATGGTGCTCAAAAAAAGCAAGAAACAAAACAAAAAAAAGTGAAGCCAATGCTTTTTATTTAGCTTTAGACTGAGTCCAGTTCCTCAAATGAGTGAGTTCTTAAGCTCCCAACCCTAATGACTAATTTGTATTAAACTCTCATATGACACCATGAAGGTGAACAGGAGCACTGCATGACTGTTTTTACCTTGTACTCAGCCGGTAGATCATGTACAGATAATCCACCACTGGTCTGACCTACCACCTGCGGAGTCATGAACATGTGAAGGGTTTCATTACACGCGTCTACAAAAATAATTCTTGCCATGAAAGCAAAGCATATTAGAGATGTATAGTCACTCGTGACACTAAGACATCTGCTTATAAACTGCCAGGAAGTCTGACCTTTCGTAGCTTGTCCTTCAGCTCCTGACTAATGGTGCCAGCGACTCCATTCTCCAGGATCTGCTGGCGAAGCTCCTCCTCCAGCTGATGTAGAATTTAGGTAGAAAGAACAAAGATAGCGGTACTTAAAACATACAATTGTACACAAAATCTTTTTTCTCCATAGTTCTTAATGAGGTCATTTTGTGATATAGAATTATTTGTTGTATTTCTGCTGTGGTGTGTCACAGTTAATCCTGACCAGTCACATTCTTAACATTTAACAAAGCTTCATGTGACAACAACAAGTCTGTAGGTTGTAGTTGTAACACACGACCAATTTTCCTCAGCAATTTTCTATTGCTTCTCACACTAGTTTTCTGTTGCCATCTGATCAAGTTTTGTCTGTGTATCCAGTTTATGCAGTAAGACCTGATAGTAATGTAACATTAGAAAAAATGCAACAGGTTGCAGGTGCAGGTACTACGTTTTCTTGTTTTAGATGAGAACCAACCTTGTGGACACGTTTCTCAAAGAGGGGACCTTCCTGGCCGAGCTCTGGATCCGCTTCTGGGTCAACCATCTGTGGCTTGTTACTGACAGCTGATGACTCTTTATGGACAGAGCCCAAGGCAGTCTCAGTAGAGGGCTGTTTCAGAGGACTCTGCCTCGCTGGGACTTCAGTTGGAGTAAACCACAAAGGTATTTTAAAAATTAAGATAACAAGGCTACAAAGTATGAAGAGCCTGCTCAGTGCCTTTCTGTGCAAAACGTACAGTAAAATCATTTCACATATGGACTTTGCATAAGGTGTTAGTTTGTTATTACTAACGTAATAACCCTTTTAACATTTACACCATCCATGCACATTGAGGAGATTAAATAGTAACTCAATCTTAAAAAAGCCAAGTTTAAATGCCACTAAAAGAGACTGGATTGCTTATAGACACACATTCTAGTAAGATGTTCAAAATCTGTAAATGCATCATTGTCTCCAGAAAGTGATGGATTTACTGCCTGTGTAAACCCACCTCTCTAATAACACACCTGGGGGTACTGTTGGTGTCTGAGCTCTTGTATCTGGCGGTTTGGAGGCTGACTTGTCAGTTCTAGGCAGTTCTGACATTATTGGTCCAGTCCTCCTTGGTAAGCTGGACGGTCTGAGCAGCGGCCTCGGCAGCATATGTTCCCTCAGGGTCAGCACTGAGCCCAGCCTGCCCTGGTGGATAAGGATCAGATCTGCAGCTGCCTCCAGCATCTCTCCAGTGGAGTAGAAGCCGTAGTTGTGGACACGCAGAGCGTGGCCGAAGCAGCGCAGGAAGCCAGTCTCCAAATCAGACAACCTGAGTGGACCCTGGGAAATCGGCTGCATTGTTACTTTTTACATTTTGCAGTAACAGAGCTACATGATTTTGTTAGAAAAACAAAAATTGCTATGTGATCAATTTTTATCATATTTGTCCCATTGTAAGAGAAAGGACGGTTGGCTTAGAGAGTGAGATTCTGGTTCTTGATATCTTCTAATAACACAGCTGAAAAACAACAGACTCAAACAGCCCACCTCATTATGGAGGATACACACAATGCATTTTGGTTAGAAACAATGAATGTAAATGTACAAGGTTTACAAAACACTTCACAGGGTAGTTCAGGTCACACCTGAGAGAGCAGTAGGCGGAGCTGTGCCCTCAATTGGGCAGGGAGAGCCGCAGGAGCCCGACCTCTTCTGGGAAGGACCACAGGCGGGGACCGGGAAGAGTAGCGGGGCGAGAAGTAGCTGACACCTCCGCTCCTGACCTTCTTGAAAGACTTAGACGTGCGCTGCTTCGCTACCAGCTCCTCCATGTGTCGGGTGCTCTCATCGCTAACAGCTGCAATGGCAGACATATAAAAGGTGACAGCATGAAGTAGAAGACCTTGTTCACGTGTTTGATAGGGAGCTGTTTGAGAGGACTTGCATGCATCAAGCACTGCAATGCTTTAGTTTGCCCCCCCCACCACAATACTTTACTGAAACAGTATTCCAAAACATGCTCAAATGACAAAATTGACTCTACCCTTAAAGAACGTGCTGCCATCTGCCCTGAAATGAACAGTCACCACGTCAGGCATCTCCTTCACCATATCCATGATGTTTCGGAAGCCCAGCAGTTTCAGGGGCATGGGATGCCCCAAAATGGCGACATAGTCTCGCCTGAGCTGCTCATCGTCCAAGCCGTTCTTAGATGAAATTAGCAGGGAACGAACGTCCCTCTTCAGCTTTGCCAAAACGTCTTCCTGGTTCATCTTGCCTGCTGACATCTGCAGAACACAGCGAGAGGACAAATGGAACAAAAACAAGCTGTAACGTTACATCCTGAACCTAACCGCGTGGTTGGGCCACCAGAGAGGAGGAATGTAACCGTAGACAAGTCCACAGTGCCGAAATAAATGTACAAATACTGGTGTATTAATTGCTTTGATTCAGACTTGCTGCCAAAATAAAACGACCCTTCTTTAGCACATATGGTTCGAATTTTGCACTTAAATTTATATTTTTAATGACTCTTTCGAAATGATAAACGGATAAAAATGTCAAGCAATGACGGCCGTTGAGTTTATGACGTAAAATACAACCTATTCGCTTTCGGCCATCTTTAATGGTTTCCTTCCCCTTAATACAGTAGCATGCAATTTGACATTTGATGTCATTACAGCGCCAACAAACCTTGGAATAACACACTCACGCCATAAACAGGAGTGGAAACTGGCTCGCTAACGCTACGCTACTTGAGCTCCGCGCAGAAAAACATCAACGCCAGCTGCACGTGACTCAAGAGCAAAGGTTAACGTCCGCCGCCTCGCACAACAACTAACGTTAACATGTGTAGGTTAAGCACGGAATCCAGTAACGTTAGGATAGTTAACGTTGGACGCCACTGCTGCGATTTTAAGTTAAATAATTAGCAACGTCTTTAAATATTGACACTGAGCAGAACAGTCTTGTCTTGATAGAATTGTTTCAAAAGTATTGTGGACATAACGTTACACCAAGTCTTCAGCACCTTTGCCGCATCCTCGCACATCTGAGCCCTCCGTTTCCTCCACTCTCTCCACACCTGTTGCTAGCGACCACCGTTTGGTCACAGCGCAAATGAAGAAGCAGCTAAGAAAAAGAACAGGACCGTGCGCTTCGTTTGCAAAAGGTGTTAGTCACCAAAACCTCCGCGCAACTAACGTTGCAGCTTAAAATTAATAAAAACACGAAGCCGTTTCTTTCAGTTAAGCTCTTGCGCGTTATCGTGGCAGCGCCGCGAACACAGATCGTTTATTGTAGGAGGAATAAGACTCGCTCTAACGAAAACCTCGAAACGAAAAATCAGTGCAGTAAAACAATGAGTGAGCTGGACGATTACGTATATAACGTTAATTACATTTTTTTCAAGTCTTGATATACAGGCTTTAGAAATATGTTTATTTAAACATATATATATTTAAAAGAACGTTAGCAACCCTCCTTTCATAAATGCAAAGAACCCAGTTATATTTACTTTACACAAACCAGTACAAACAAAAAATATTATTCTTAACACTTTGGTTGGGTTTTGTGATACATTATCATTAAAATGTAAGTGTATGCAGCATGTAAAAAATGTCATCTTTGCTTGTGCATTTTACAACAGTACTCCTTAAGTGGTGGTTATGTATAGGCCTATTTCTCTAGGAAATAGTATCATCTGTCAGGTATAGGCTACATATACATGTAGGTGCATATATATATATATATATATATAGGTTAGAGTGGGATTGTATGTATGCATGTATATGTCTTTCAGATTATTTGTATGTGCAAGTAAAATTAAAAAAAATATATATAAATATGATTGAATATGGTTTATATATATTGCAAAAATGAGCTTGTTTCACAGAGCATCTGGTGTCCCGATATCTGGATAATGTTACTTACTTGCAGTATTTCACATTGTTCTATCAGTGCCATATTTACTCACACACATAACATTTGGCATGGCCCTCTGACAACCAGGAACTTGGCCCCTGGTTCAGCCAAGGCTTACACTGCTTGAGCTGAGGCCCCTTTGCCTGGGTTTGTGGACAGCTAGACTTACGACTTCCATAGCAGAAGAATTGATTTTCAGTTTGATTAGGGATGCATTAGGGAGGATACTGTGTGTCTTTTCCTGTAAAAACAGAGAAAAAAACGACATCAGCTCTTTGAAAAGGAGAGGCCTGAGTCTGCACATTCCCACTGAAGACACACTGTGACTCCCTGAGCTCAACTGACACAGTTTGTCTCACTAGTAAACTTTGAATGATGGACTACAAACCTCTTTTGATGGCACTGGTTTTACCAACGCAATTCAAACAAATTGACCAAGAGACACAAAAATGTAGAGGTGTAAAGATTTTAATGCAATATGTGTGCTTGTTATATATTGTATATGGCATGCACTCAAATAACATGGCCTATGCATGATTTAATGGGATAAATGGTATAAGCTTTTCTCTACACTGTCTACCAATATACAGTAGATATGATACCATGCTGCTGCTGGGAGGGGGGTGATGTTCTGTGACAGAATCAAGGGCATCCAAGCTGTAACGGCTAAAGAAAACACTGGATTGAGTGAACCAAAAACTTAATACTGCTTTTTTAACCCTTGAAAAGAGATTATTGCTGAAAGAAACTCATCCAGCAATCCCTGAATGTTTTGCTTTTATGTCTGATAAGGCCATTCTGAATCTGGGAAAAAAGAGGAATAGAGATGTTCTTTTTTCCCTTGTATATCAAGAGATGCCCTGTACATGATAATTTATCATTATTACAATATCCTGATGTTTTTGACATTATTATCATACCTTTTTTTATTTTATTTTGCTGTTTTGACAACAGACAAAAGTTCACTGACCTGAAATTATATGTAGAACAGAGAGGATGGTAAGTGACACTCCCACTGGTCTCCTACTCCCACATTCAAACAGTCAGCCTGATTTACCATCCATCTATTCTGTCTGATTACCACAGTAGACAGCACCACAGACCTCACGCCAGAGGAAGCAACTCACAGCAGTAAAAGTCACAACATTTCGCCTTCCTCTCTGCTTTCACCCTAAAAGAAAATCCTCCACTACAAACCCATCGAGCAGAAACATCCCAACAGCCATCACTCTTATGCTCTTTACTGTAGAGCCTCCAGCCAGTATGGAGAAGTCGTCCAACGTCCACCCCAGTTATCCGCCGAGATCCAGGATGAAGCCTAGGAAGGAGAGGGAGAGGGGAGCCTTGGTGCCTCCCAGAAGTCATCGACAAAGGCCATCAAAGGCAGGCCGGGTCCCTGAGGCATCATCAGTGAGGAAAGAGAGGCTACAGAAGGAGAAGCCAGAGACAAATGAAGTGACAGTGGAGCAGGAGCCAGACGTGAAGGTGAAATCCACTGTGGTGGACATAGACAGCGTGAAAGAGGATGAAGTCAAGGAGGAGATCCTAGGACTCTTGGAAGCAGCAGAGCAGGAGGATGGTAAGCCGAAAGCCTAAAGAAAAGCCTGGTACATTGTACAGTATATGCAGAAAGCTTAACAGTGGGTTTATTTCTGTTATGGGTTGTTTAGTTTTTCCCAGTTCAGTTAAAAAAATGTGTAATCCTGTGACCTGAAATAGTCTTTATGTTGAATTTCTTGATGCATACATTCTGGAAAACAGATTGCAGATAATAAAATAAATAGTAATGTAAATTCAGGAATGTGACGATACAAATAAGTTTAATTTGCCACATTCAACTTTGCAATTTGTTGAAAATTAAAGCATTTTACTTGGTATTTAACGCAGAAAAAAACCCTTGGGAAAATACTCACCTTTGCAAAATTAATCTTACTTCCATTTAATCTGAGCATCTTGGTTGGATATCTTCATACTAAGTACTGTGGATCTCTGCAGGTCAGAAGCGCAAGAACCTGGGAGTGTTTGAGTGGCTGCTGATGGTCTTCGTCTTGGCTCTGGTTCTCCTCTTCCTCCCTCTTTCCATCTGGTTCTGTGTCAAAGTACGAAGTACACCACAGACCAAACAGAAACCAAACACTACAATAATCCACTTGACAAAAATGAGTGTTTGATTTCTTCAATAGAAATTATGTAAAGCACTACAAGAAATGTATCATTCAAGTCTCATCAGATACATCTCTTAATGGTCAACATGCAATTTCCACCTTTTCCACCTCAAAGGAAGTAAAATATTTCGAGAAATTAGTGAATATTAGGGAATTTTAGCATGAAAATGGCCATCACTGTTGTCCATTCACATGGACTGACTGATGTCTGTCATTTTGATTGACAGGTAGTGAGGGAGCATGAGAGAGCTGTGATCTTCAGACTTGGTCACCTTCTGCGTGGAAGACCCAGAGGACCAGGTTGTCACCGATTGCTGTAATCTTTTATGCTCATCGGCCAACTGTAGTTTTTAAAAGCTTCTTTACATTAAGAATGTGCCAAAACAGTTGACCTGCCATTTCTGAGGATGTGTGTCAGCGTTTGAATTGGGTGACCACACAGCTACAGTCATGACAAATTTGGACACCCCACAATTACTTAAAATATTTAAGTCTGAGGTCTGAACGTTTTCCATCACACAAAAGTAATTTTATTTTAAAGCAAAGTTATTTTTAAAACATAAACTGTCCTTAGATCAAACCCTTCTCCCTCCCCTCTCCAGGACTTCTTTTCTACCTTCCACTGCTTGATGTGTGTCACACGGTCGACATCAGACTGAAAATGCTGAAGGTTCCTCCTCACACGGTACAGAACCATAAGCAAAAACACAACTAACATTTACATTTTAGCTCCATATGTAAAAATGACTCCTAAGGAATGAACTGTTTACTTTGCTTTCCCTGAATGCACAGTCAATCTTTCATGGTCCATAAAGAGATCAAACTTATTTGTCACTGGCTGGTAGTGTGATTCCATCTTTGTTAGACAGTGTTTATCAACCTTGATAGTGAGAAAATGAAGTATGCCCCCACTGAACTAATTTATCAGACAGTGACATGGATTTAATTGCATTAGACTGGTGTCTCATATTTTTCTCATACGCTTGTACCCAGGTGGTGACAAAGGACTTAGTGAGGCCGGAGCTGAGTGCAGTGTGTTATTACCAGATAGAGAACGTGGCTTTGTGCAGCACAGCTCTGTCCAGTCTGACCACAGTGCTGCAGACTCTGGTCCAGGCAGTAGTCAGAGACGTTCTCGCCCAACACACATTCAGCCACATCCTGCTGCACAGGAGGAAGATCGGACAGAAGATACAAGCAGCCGTTGATTCTGTTGCTTGCCGCTGGGGCATCAGGGTGGAGAGAGCAGACATGTAAGACTGGTCATTTGTTGTAATTGTTTTTTGTTTTTTTATTAACCTTCCTCAGCTGCATGTACTTCAGTTCAGTAAGAGTAGCTACACTTCATTGGAAGTCAAGACTAAAAATCACAAAGCACATTACATCATGTGGCAGCAATGCATTCTGGTGTACCTTTTTTTACTATGGGTGTAGAGACTGTGTCTTGATGCCTCTCCTGCACTGGGTGACCATGAATGATTGAACACTAATGCAAAACAGCAGTTGCAGGAAGAAGCTCTTGCACTTTGATTCTGAGAACCTGATTTTAAAAGCTGGAACTTTAAATGGCTGAAGATGATCTAGATGATTTTTGAAGAAACCTATAAACCCAAAAGAAAAATAGACTGTTTTTTACAATACAAAGGGGTGGCAGTGCTTCTGAAAAATGCATCACTTTTTGTGTGCAAATGATTTTTCCTCTGCAAGCAGTGATTTTTCCAGGTAAACGGCAAAGAGGAATGTCGAGATTTGTAGTGTACTGTGATCTTCCTGCTGACCAGGCTCGTGTTTGATTTTCTGTCAGAGACGAGCTCAGTTTTCCTGTGGAGTTACAGCAGGGTCTGGCTGCTGAGGCTGAGGCCAAGAGACAACACCAGGTCAGAGTAAGTAACTGTACCTGCTTTTTATAATCTAATGTTTATTATTTTATATTCTAATGCTTGTTTTTGCATTTTAAATGTTTATAGCTCATTGATTTTTCTGTTTTTTGGGGTCAAATATGGCTTTTAACTAAATATTTAACTAACTGTATTACTATCAGTATTATTTGTAAAACGTTTGGGGGATAATACAAAAACAAAAGAAAGTAAGACGTTGAACTTTCCTTAAGATAACTGATAAAATTGACCATTAAACCATTGTGCTGTGTTTTTCCAGCCCAGAGTATAGCCTTGGTTTAGCCTGCAAAGCAATGGTTCTTTATCCCTGCCGACTGAAGTTTACCTCTGCCAGTGAGATCACTTCTGCAATCTCAGCAGTATTTGTAAAGTAAACATGTTTCAATCAGCAGTCCTTCTCTCCTCCAGGTAAAAGCAGCAGAAGGGGAGAGAGATGCCTGGGAGGGGTTCAGGGCTTCCCTCCGTCTCTTCCATCCTGCCCTGGTTCTTCCACTCCCCCCAGATCTCCTCAGCCCGACCCCTGACCTCTCATCCCTACCACCCCCTCCTCCCCCTGCTGTGGAGGGAGACGGAGGGGCGTCAGAGGGAGAGCCAGACACAGACTCGCCAATGATGTGACTGTTATGAGATGAAATGTTATTATTTGTGAAATGTTATAATGAATTAGGGTACTATTGGACACCTAATGAAAGTGTGTGCCAGTAATTCTCAGCTTACGGTAGAGTTTCAGGAAATCTTGATCGCGTTCAAGAAAGTAACCTTCAAGCCAAATGATTGTGTTCATTTAAGTGCAATTTAAAATATGAGTTCATGATAAATGTTTTCCTGAGTGCTTTGAAAAGAAAAGTCTAACTTTTTGAAATGTCTGCAGAAACTTTATTTTTTGGAAGGAAACAAAAACTAATTTGCCTTCACATGGAGTCAAAGAGATATCGCAAAGTTAAACAAAATCACAGCAAGCCATTATGTTCGTTCTCATACAACAGCCAAGCAGTATGAATATTAGACAACCTCCTGATACTGGAAATTGGATAGAATCGTTTAGAAATGATGCTTTTTGTTTATTCTTGTTTTTTTTTGACTGTGATGGAGTGCAGATGAAGAGCTCCTCTCTGATCTTATTACAACAGAGAACATACATGAATGAAGCATAAAAACCTAGGTGATAACTGAACAGTCCCATACATACATACAAAGTTGCACCACCATCTGATCACATGTCAGATCCCTGTTTCTTGGTCCTTTTGGTGCTGCTTGTTGGTTTGGCTTCAGCTGTGGTTTTCTTCGGAGGGGCTGGGGGTGTTACTGGTGGTGGGGAAGGTGGCGGTGTTTTCTTTTTCTCTGCACCACAAACAAAGACATGTACCACCTCTACGCGTTAAAACTGCGTTGCCGTCTCTCTGCCTCAGTAATGAGTTTATAGAATTGTTTGTTCTGTCGGTACCTTCACTTCTGTTGGGCTCCAGACCGGGCCGACCCTGCAGTTGTTTCTCCAGGTTCTGAATCTTCTCCAATGCTTCCTCCAGGGCTTCCTCAGCCTTCAGAGCGCGCTGCTCAGCACTCTGTACCCGTAGCTCTGAATTACTGACAAACACATGGAGAGAAATCTAACCCAGATGTCCAATCGCATATAAACACAAGTCAATAGAGGTCCACTCTCCATTTCTGAACAACCACAGAAACTTGGACATTCACCAAACTTATATCCACGACAGGACATTTGCCCATCTAAACTTCTCACATGGTGTAATTTCAATAACTGTTCAAATGATCCAATATACTTGAGGAAATCATAGATTTTTCACTCTCAAAAGGTGATGTGACTGATTTATATTATCACCGTATTTCAAAAATACAAGTGTTCCACTCAAAGATAAGGAAAGTGAACTTACTGCAGTTCCTTCTGCAGTAATCCTACTGTGGTCAGATCCCTAAAAGCTTTCTGGGCCTCATCTGTCGCTGGAGACACAACCAGCTCCTCAGTCTGTCGACGGATGGTCACAGAGACGGACAGAAAGTTTGTTCAGTTCTATACACAGCGAAAGGCATGAAACTCAAAAAGTATGTGACACAATTTTCTGACCCCATTCAGGTGGACACGGCTCTGTCCCAGCTTTCTTTGTGTAATGTCTCCATCATAGCCAATCAGCTTCACCACTGGGCTATCACAAAGCGTTAGCTCCCCCTGCAGGACAACAACACTGTTAATTTTTTGCAAGTTAGTCTAGTTAATACTGCACTATGAACATGTGAAACAAGGGGTTTTCCTTTGATAACACACATTTTTAAAATTCTCTGAATTCATCAGATGTTTATTTAATTACTTAAAACTGTTGTGTCTTCATCACAAATCTCCAAATTCCAAGATACTCCGAAGATTTTCTGACTTGAGGGAACAATAAACATAATGCAATGGAATACATGTTTATCATGTTGTGTCTTTTATCACACAAAGCTCCATAACCTTTACAATGAACCATAAATGTCTAATTATACCAGACAAGCACAGGATTTTTGTTTTTTTTTTCAGATCAAACTTGAGACTACATATAGTTTCCAAGTGTACTTGGATAAATTGTAGTGCTGTCCCACACAGTGGAGCCTTAATGACTCTGGGTCTTAGTGTCTTTTTTAGTGAAACTTGGAGGGCAGATAGTTGTTGACACAAGAGCTTCAACCTTGATCCTCTGGTTAAATGACAGACTGTCTAACTACTGGATCGGCCTGCTGCCCTTTATGATGCCTTTTCTCTTCCTTCAACCTTTAACTCATTAGAAAACAATTGCTTTGTTTTACATTATTAAATGTTTGGATAAACCTGTACATATACAGTGTGTCCAGTAACAACAAACACAACTCCAAATGGGTTTAGTGTAGTCACATTGAAAATTGTTCCATTTTCTAAAGCAAATGGTTGCGTCATCAAGCTTTTTACATGTACTCAACAGCTGTTAATACGACTTACCTCTCGTTGTTCTGCCTCAGTCTCATCTATGACCTCACTGTCTGCTGTAGGCTCTGCTGAAACCTTTTTGTTCACCTGTAAACATCATCAAAATCACAAAAATAACATTGACTTTAGAGCCTGACAAAACAAAATTATGCTTTGGTGTCCCTCTCATTTCTCCCGCCATTTCCAAATTTCAAAATCTGTGTTGAGATGATCACAATTTCATTGGGTAACTGATGCCAGCGTCAGGCCTTGACTACAGTGAAATCTCATACTTGATCAATGCCAAGAGATAACTAAGTTAAAATATATAAGCCCATTTGTTTTAAAGTTTACTACATCAATTTAATCATTAATGAACCATAACAAATTAGGTCTATCCGTGTGGTTTGCAGTTTAATCGACTCCTCACCACAGCCTCCATGCTGTCTGCTGGAGAGACCGGGACATCATTGCTGGAGGCGGGGTCAGCGCGTCTGACAGGAAGCTCCACAGGACCACCTTTTACTCCTGAGAGCAGGATCATAGAGGTCTCCACAAAATCAATGCACTCCCTCTGAGGACGGACACAACAACACAAAGACACACACAGGTGTAGGGGGTGCAAAGCTTACGTCTGTAACTGCACTATGGCTCCCTCTTCTGGAGTTTTGTAATGCTTGGACACAGAGTAAAACAGCTGTGTTTTTGTCTGTCATGGTTCAATTAAGCTCTTAAATCAAATCAAACTATTTATTTAACACATAAGTGAAATGTTAATGTTGCCTTTAAGAAGGCAGTCTGATAAAGATGAGTGGATAAACATTTGTGTTGGCAGATAAGCCTGTCTGCTTACTTTGGAAAGCAAGCAACCACCATTACAACCCTGCTCTACCCTAAACATACTGTCGTGTGCAAAAAAAGTGGTATCTTGTTTCTTATGGATAAATCTGCTAGTTGTGCAGATGGAAACACAGCAAGCTGTTTGGTCTCAAATGAAATGTTGGTTTGATGCATCTCTTGATTTTTTTTTGTTGTGTACCTCAAGCAATGATTACTCGTGAAATGTAAAAATACGCAGTCCCGACGTTACTATCAATTCACTTCTATTCACAGTATTTAATTCTGCATCAGGACATTGTTTACCTGCAACTTTCTGCACACAGCCATCTCATTTCCATCCTCAACTTCATGTGGGTTCTGTAGAATCTGCACCTCAAGAATCAGCATGCAAGAGCTGGAGTCAAAAACAAACATTCACTGATGAGTAAATCCTGGAGAAAATCCAGTCATACATCTTGTGTCAAATTTATTTACAATCTTAGAGAAACTAAACATATTTTAGCCATCATTTAATTTCTGTGTGTTGTTAGTTATTATGTATAGTGTAAAGAAGTTATCAATGCATTATCTAACAAAATTCAGTACTTGTGTAAGACAACAAACTTACTTATTGTGCTATGCACTAATTATCAGTTACTCTGGTTATTTGATTGTAAAAACAGGCAAAAACCTCTGGTACCTGGTAATGTATTTGGAAAAAGAGTCGAGTTTCTCAGCCAGCATTTTGGCATCCTCATCCAGTGTCTGTATTGAGATGTTCATAATGTAGTGGTGTTCCTGTTCTTGGTTCTGGTCCTCGCTATGGTCAGGTACCATGAGAAGCAACAGATCCAAAATCCAGCGGGTCTGAGCCATGTGTATAGAACTGACCTGGTAGGAGAGGAAACACTAAAAGTCAAGACAGCACATCTTTTCAACGTTAAGAAGCCAAAAAGGATACTCAAATGGAGAAGAAAAATAAAATAAATAAAACTAATATTGCGAGAATCAGTCTCCTCTCCCTCAAAAACTATTGTGGACAAGTCCCAGATAAAGGAACCACATGGACTGAAACCACAACTGCTCTGGTAAAGCTGCTCAGTGAAACTGTACGAAAAGAACAGTAGAAGTTGTAATTACTGGGCAGTTACAGGGTATCAGTAACTGCATGAATGTGAGGCACAGTGGTGTTGGAAAAGATTAACAACAAATAGGTTATACACAGTACAAAACAGAAATCACTGAGAAAAACACTGAAGCACTAATGATGGCAGGAGGTACCTGGTCATAGCTGCAGAAATAGCTCATTGAGTGAAGCTGACAGTAAAGAATCTAGTATTTTTGGTTACCTACACGAGTAGCTGAGGCACAACATCTTAGAAGGGGTTTTGGTCATTCGAATTTATAGCCTATGCAATATTTGAGCATCACATTCATGGAGCTGATATGTTTGTCCCAAAACACTTGATGGAAATGCACTTAAATTAAATTGTAGTTTTTGCAACATTTTAAAGAATCAGTCTATCGATAGCAAATGTGATAAAAAATGTGTGTAAACCTCCCTCCCTTGACAGTTTGATTGAGACTGGCTGGCACTCACCTCCTCACTGAGTCTCTGGTTCTCACCATCAGTGAAGTTGGACAGGCTGGTTATGAACTCCTGCACTTTGTCTAACATGTTTTCTGTCTCTGTACTGTTAGAACAAACAAACAAACACACAAAGCAGAAATGAACCAGGGAATGTTTAAATTTCAGTGTTAAAACACATGTAGCCGTATCTTTTATTCCCCCACCCCACCAATCTGTTCATTCATAAAACTGTATTTCAATCAAATTTTATCACAAGCAATGAATATAACTTCAGTCAGGACTACTTTCATCAAAGACTTTTATCCGGTCTGCATTAAGATATAGATATGACGGTATGGCTCTGTTCTGGGACCTCCCTGCCCTTCCACGTGCCTATGTAGAAAGCCATAAGGCGGGGAGAGCCCACCTCCCTGCCCTTCCACGTGCATACATGAAAGCCTAAAGCAGGGAGAGCAGCAGCAAAGACCCCCAAAACAACCATGCCAGACAAAACTCCGTGCACTTACATGGAAGTCCCAGCAGGAAGAGCTAGCTGAGCACTTGGTAGGAAAGCTAATTAGACTAAAATGAAATGCAGTGAGGCCAACTGAAAACACAGATTGCTAGTTTAAGGTAACATAGCTGGTGAGTTATTGAGAAAACCCAGCAGTCATAACACCTATTGCCTGAGCCAGCAGATTCAGGGCACTCGTAGCTTTTTGAGCATAGAGGACGCTTCAGCCTTAAACCCGAGGTTACATTCATGACCAGGTGATGACCATCGACCCATGGCCTTGAGCATTGAGACAGGAGCTATGGATGCTGCAGTTGTTGCTGCTCCTATGCAGAGAGAATAAGCAGTGTGTTGCTTTGCGGGATCCCGCAGTATTGGCAGAGAAGGCGAAGGCGAGAGGCGAACCAGCTGGCGACATGGATTTTCCCTCCTCCGTGGCAAAGAGAGGCTCCTGTTGGCTGGCTTGAGGTAGGCTGCGACAAGTCCTTTAATGTAGGGTGGCTGCATTTCAGAATTCAGACTGTGACTATAAGGCACATTTGATGGAAATATTGGCAGAAAAATAGCTACGAGAAGGTTGGCACAAAAGGAGGTGAAGTAAGGCCATGCAGAATCATACATTAAAATGTAGACTTGCTAAGCCAGACTGCATGAAGTAAGCAGCAGAGCACATAGGCTGCAGTGTCGTGGTTAATATAGCACCGTTTGGGTGAATGGGAGAGATTGCAGCAGCAGGAGGAGAGAATGAAACACCAGTGAGACTTGGACTGCGTTTCCCAGCGGGAATGTGATGCTATCGATACATCGATAAAACAAAACACTTAATGAGGATGCCGAACCAGACTCCAGGGCTTGGATTTTGGAGTTCTTTTTGGCAAGTGATGACTGAACGCTGGAAAGGCTGACAAAACGGCGTTATCCTTCAGGTCCGCGGTGGTGTCTGCTGAAGCTGGGACTTGTGCTCTTTTGGACGGCGGAGTGGTTTCTCAGCAAATTAGTGGGGACAGAGGAGTTGGAAAGATCTACAGGTGGGGTTCGATGTGATGTTTTCCTCGAACCATGTGCAAGCTCTTCATAAGAGGCTCCACTGGTGCCGTGATATTGTTTTGGAATAAGGCTGTCAGGAGCCTCGCATTGCCATTCACTAATGCTGGGAGCTTTTAACTTTTTCGCTGATGCGGAGAATCCATGATGCAGTCGATCTGACATGGATCCTCATCGCGGACGGGGATCTACATGAGGTGAGCAGCAGAGTAAGTTGAAGCGTATACACAGGCAGCATAAATAAGGCGCTTTGTATGAGATTGCCAATGAATGCAAAGAGGGGAATCACCTGAGCCATCAGCTGATGTGAGCGGATTTGAGATGGCTACTGTCAGCTGATGTAGCTGGGATTGTTGGCTCAGCTTGACTTTGTAGCCTGCCTGAACTAACACTATGCTCAATGTGTTAATAAAAGCTTACAGACTTAGATTATCTAAGAAACCACACATTTTCTATGGTTTTATCAAACTCAAACAAAAGCCTTTCCCCAAAATGTATTAATGGACATTTATGACGATTAGAAGTAAAGTAGAAATTAAGGGTGAAGGTAAAAGGCAATGTGATAAATCAGGATAACTAGTAATGCCACTGAATGAAAAACTTACTATATCTCGGCTTTGTTTTTGTCCTTTTCGTTCTCTGTCTGCATGCTGGAGAAGTTCTGCAAGGCTTCTTCAGCCATACTTTGCCAATTGCACAGCGCCTTCTCCAGCTTCAGCCAATCAGAGACAGGCATCCTTTCTGGCTGGCCAATCACTGCGCAAAGCTTGAAAACCCAGGACTCCATCAACCCGAGCAGTGACATGATCTGTCCGTGGATCCCTGAAACAGTGTGGCTGGAATCAGTTTCAATACTTTAGTTCATTGAGACCCATAAAAACATTAAGAAAAAACAAGAGACAGACATATGAAGATTCTGTCACTATAGCTTGAGTGTGAGTGTGTGTGTCAGGACACCGTGACACTCAGTTCTCTATGTTTACAGATATCCATTTGGACTATAGTCAAGCAAAAACTAAAGCAGTGCCAAGTGAAAGTGTATTCTTTACTTACATGTCTGTAGGCCTCAAAATCACACTGAACATTTCTCAAAAAAGTATTTAAAATTGTGACTCTATCTCTCCTCACCACTCTCTCCACTGACTTGCATGTCCAGCTGTTTGAGGAACTCAGACAGGACCCTGTCCAGCTCTCTTAAGGCCCTCTGGCCTGCAGGGGGTTCACCATCGGGAGAAGGGTGTCTTTTGAACAGCTCAAGGCTCATATTCAACCATTTTTCCTGGACACGGCCAAGCTCGCCCAGTGTCTGCTGGCAGCAAAGCAGCTTCTCACCTTGGTAGCACTCACAGTGGAGGGCCAACGTCTGCAGAGAACCAGAACACAGAGGAAGACTTTAGGACAACAAAGGAGACTTTGCTGTTGACTAGACAATACTGTGTGACCCAAATTTTAACACATCCACTAGATATTTGCAATACAATCTACGCAAAGTCTGCCAAAATGGCCTGTTCCTTATGAGTCAGAAAAATACCCTAAACATGCTTAGAAATGTAGAACTGGTTTGTCCTGGTCTAAAGATTGTTTCAACATCAAGTCAATTGATGTTCGGATTGTTAAAAGATTTGCAAACACATGACACAGATGAGTAACAAGTGACCAGTGGTAGACAGATATGAGATAGAGGAGATGAAAGAGAAAGATGACGGAGGTGAGACACTGCAGACAGGTGACAGCATGACACAGATGACACGGATCAGACGTGACAAGTGATGATAATTATGAGATGAGGCTGCTGAGATAGATGGAAGTGATGAGAGGATTGTCAGAAATAGATAACATCAATGACCACAATGAGAAAAACAAACACACAGAGAAAGTAAATGTACTATCTTACATTTGACCACTGCTTCAAATCAGCATGAATTTTTTCCAGTGAAGCTTTCTCATATTTTGGGTCAGGACACCTTAAAATAGTGAAAAAGCATATTTGACAGAAAACACACACAGATCAATCTCCTCTTCCATAAATTGCTCTCAATTACTTTGCTGACCATGGACACTATAGCTCCTGGGTACAAATCTCAATAAAAGTGCTAAATCAAATTTTCTTTAAGTGGTGGCACTTTACCATAATAGATGATCATAAAACATGTCCTTTGGTATCTTAGCTTGTCCTTACTTGTTTTGTGTGGAGCAGAAGTCGAGCCACTTGGCGATGTCTTGCTGGATGGGACTGATCTGTTCACACTGAGCATGCTCCGTATTCTTCAGCTGGGACATGAAAGCAGACAGCTGCTCTTTCCAGGAGTCAGTAAGCTCCATGATGATATTCAGGTCCTCTGTGTCCTACAGCAGGATGGTCACTGTCATAGTCAGAATGCAACTGAACCACCAGCGATACTTACAAAGAGTCATCTGTGGGGTTTAGTGTTTTTGCCAGGAGCAATACAGAAAATGTTAAGGAACAGGAACAGCATTGTTACCTTTGAAGTGAGGTAAAGCCTGCAGTGCTCTGCTGTTTTGGACCAGCTCTGCTCGCTGATGTGCAGCTGTCTGATCAGCTGCAGCTTCTTCACACTGATCACCTTACAATCACAGAAACACTACTTCAGTTGTTTGGATCAACATCAATTTATAGTGTTTTTACTGAGCATATTTGAGCAGAAATTTTCAACAACCCACAAATTATAGTGATGTAAATTTAAAGTTCATACATATTATCAGACTTTAACAAGATTGACCATATTGTGAAATCTTACCCATAGACAAATGTGGTGGGAACGGCAAAACCTTGGTCATACTATCTGCTTCAACACTTTACTTTGTTAGCTGGGGCCTCCAACAAAGCGGGCTATAGCTATCCATAAACAATAACTATCCATTAATTTGAATAACTTTAATAACTCCTTTTGATTCCACAACCAAAGTCAGTTGATCTATTCATCCATAACAGCACACCATCATCACATAAGACAAACACATGAAGTGAGTCCAATTGAAAGGAAGAACTACATTATAGCTCACACACCTTGAGCGCAAGGCAGAAGGTGAGCTGGCTCCAGTAGTCTCTCTCCTCAGTCATCTGGAGCAGCTGAGCCTCGAGGCGACACCGCTGCAGCTCATACAGCTCGTGGTAACCCTGGACCACACTGAGAAGAGCACATGGACCTTTTGAGAGGGAACACCTGGTCACATTTTGTACTTTTGCACAGCGTGATTACTGAACTGCTGCTGCACTTAGGCTCCATCTCAGAAGAAAATGTTTTTTAAAAAATACTCCTTTTTTTGCCCTCTCGAAACACTGTTTTTTTGTAATTTTTTGATCAAGGCACAAATAAATTTCGCTTAAAATAAATCCCTCATATCGACCAGATAAATAAGGCTCATAATGTTCACGCTGGTGAATTTTGGAATGCATTAATTTGATGAAAATGTGACTTGGACTGAATGAACAGTTCAGACTGACTCTGCGTTGGTTCGAGTTTGATCGAGCGCCCCAGCCAGCTGTCGGTGAGCGAGCTCCGCCTGCTGGGAAACAAGGGCATCATGGTCTCTGATTCTGGACAGTTCCCTGTGAAGAGGATGCGCACCCATAAACACACGCACACAGGTATACACAGAAATGAGCACCTACGCATTTCTCATATTTGCTATTTTTTATATTTCTTGCATTTATTATTTCCTCTAAAAATAGAATCACTCTATGAACATGTTCCAGGCCTTAACAGCACACAGTAATTTCATTCATCATGACCCAGCAGCCTGACACCTAACCTACGTACGTGCTGAGCTGCTGGATGGATGTCTTAATGCGATGGATCTCCTCTGTGAGCCGGCGGTCCAGAGCCCGCTGCGCCACTACCTCAGTGTGCAGAGCCTTCAGACGATGGGGGATGCCCTCGAGCAGGGACTTGTAGCGCTGTCTGGACACACAAAAACAAGAGCTGCTGGGAAAAAAGGCTTCCTGGGGTCATTACTGGAAAGGATTTTCTGAAAATGTCATATTTCTCCCAAACTATCTGCCAAAATATGTTTCAGAATTAACTTGAGGTAACAAAAAGGTAATACAGCTGCAGAATCGTGCTTTATATTTCCATAATCAGGTATTAACTGATTTCAAAGCTCGTAAGGGTCATGAAACTCCCTCAACAAGTGCTGAGGTTTTACCATGTAGGTGCTGTCCTAATAATGTGTTGGCTGCTAACCTGAGTTTGGCAAGCAACTCTCCTCTCTCAGCACAGCTCACGCTGACCTGCCTGATCAGTTCATGGAAAACAATGTTGTAGATGTTCTGCTCAACCTGCACCAGCTCCAGCATACCCGCCATCTGTAAGACATGTCAGCGCACTGTTTCTAATACGTTTAGATGGCTATACTTCTATAAGAATCTCTGAGCCCTTTTATTTTTCATCTATACATTTTACATCTCTAAGTATGTTGTGGTTATGACAGGAATGTTACCAACAGAAAGTAACACACTCTAACTGTAACTGTGCACATTGCGTTTTTGATGAGGCAGAAAGTAATGCACATAAATATTTAAATTTGTATAAAAGCAGCACAAAGGCCTGATGAAGCACAGAGTGATATGTGTTGATCTTGTTAGTGTTAATAAAAGATCCTTCATCATATTTTTACGGGTTGAGTGTGAAGTCACTACCATGAACATTAATGCTGTATTTTCATTATTCAGTTGTCAGCACCTCCAACTCTGAACATGGCGTGCGCAAAGGTGTTTTTTTTCTCTGCATAAAAACTGTAACATAAAAATATAATTTCATACACAATATACAGTATTTGTACTAAGTCATGAGGCATCCTGACCTGCAGTAAGTTTATTATTATTATTTTTTTTTAAATATGTTCAGGATCACCATGGTATTTTGCAAATTTTGGACCATTTAAAAGTTGTACCAGTATATTCTCTGTACATCAGTGCAGCACAGCACTAGTGAACTACAGAAGCCTGTGCACTTGGTGGCAGCTGTGGCTTGGTGGCAGAACAGTTGTCTACCAATCGGAAGGTCAGCGGTTCGATCCCGGCTTCCCCCAGCGATATGTCGAAGTATCCTTGAGCAAGATACTGAACCCCAAATTGCTCCCGAAGCTGTGTCAGTGTGTGTGAATGGTAGTTTAATTTGTACTGATGGGCATCAGTGTACATCAGTGTATGAATGTGTGTGTCTGGGTAAATGTGATCTGTAGTGTGAAAGTGCTTTGAGTAGTCGGACGACTAGAAAGGCGCTATACAAGTACAGTACATTTACATTTACTTTCTGCCCACCTGGGAGAGCTCAGTCAGCTCCTCACCCTGCTGATCCACTCCGGCCTTCACCAGCATGTCGTCCATCATCCTCATCAGCTGGATCACTTCCAGTCTGCCACTGGGCTTCCTGGACACACAGAACATACACACAAATCAGTATTACTACACATTTAAGGTCTTTGCTTGACAACATTCATTCCCTATTTTACCAGCACTTTGCCTACCTAATGGCACACACTACTATTAAGCATTACTAATTCAGACAACAAAATCTCCCAGTGATGAATACTCGACTATGGTCTATCTGTAAATTACAACAAGATTCATTCATTCATATTTTTGAACTCACAGTGAAGGGAAGACCCGTAGCTTCTGCTCATCATCCTGCAGCTGCACTGTGAATGCACTGAGGAAGGGAAGCAACAGGAGGGTTGACAGAAACACTTAATTCCAATTTGACAATGATAATATGAGGGTGCACAGTTAACTTGAATATAGTGGATGAGCATAATGAAGCAGACTCACTCCTCATAGAACTCAAGGCTCCTCAGCCCTTTGTTTTTCACAATGTGATATTCTTCTGGGATCAGATTTTCTGAGACACTCAAGTTCTGAAAGACAGAGTGACCACGATTATCATTTCACGCTGTATACTTGCGTACATATATAGATTCATGGCAAATCACAGTATTTTTAAGACAACTGTAAAACCTTCTATGTGTGAATATGAAAAATCCATTAGAAGTTCTCTCCAAGGTAGTTATGTTCCTTTACGTATATGGAAAACATGAAAACAGTACCATTTTATAAACTTTTAAACAAATTTTCAAGTTATTTTTATATTGTATAAAGTATTGCGTTTGTTGGGCTGGGATATCTTGTCTAATTGTCACATCTGGTTAATTCTGTTACGTTGTAAAGCACTGCTTTTGATTTTGTGTTACACCACATATGCTGCTTAGAAGGGAAATAATGATAAACAAAAAATTTAAATTAAGGCACGTTCTCAGGCCCTCCTTATTTTTGCCAAAAATGGTTGAACAGCCAGAAAGTCAAAATAGGTCAGCTGTGGCAGACTACCTGTGTGTCGCCAATGCCACTCCGGTCAGTTAGTGGTGGTAGGGGTGATGTCTTCCTCTGGGTTAGCATAGCATCACACAGGAACGATATATCCCTGTATGGACACCGTCCGAACAGAAAACAAACATTTAGTCTCCTTAGGTCATCTGCAGATTGCCGAAAACAAACTTAAGACTTTTAACGTTGCCCCTATTCAAGAACAGAAGTTATGAAAATGCAAAATCAACACCAAGCTGGTTTTGTATTAACCCCGTCCTATAATAATGTCAAGAGTAAACATGCATAAATCTGTAGAGTTGCAACAACATTGTTAATGTTGCATATGTCTTGTTGGTGTAGCTGACCTGCCGGCTCCATTCAGGGTCGTTGGCTGCTCCAGAAAGTATTTGTATTTCTTACGTCCGAGTGGGTGATGCCAGACTGAATCTGGCCGTCTGATTCCAAAGCCCTGCATACAAAGTCAGCTTAGGAACACTGGAGTGAACTGATTTCATCCACACAGAAATAAGCTTCTTAGATATTCTGCATATGGGGCTTGAATGTACCTTGCAGTGCCGATGGTGTGCAGTGTGCCCCAGTGTGCTCCTGTTGCAGACAGTGGAGGTAAGGCTGACCAGCAGTTCACCTGGGATGATCTTGTTGTTGACAGGAGGAAGCTGTGCCTTTCTGCTCTCCACTGGGATGTGAAAATTCAGTTCCGCCACTGAGAAAAATAAAATCCAACTCAAACTAACCAGTAGGTGTATAACTCAGACTCTGACCTTGGTATGAGGGCATGGTATGTACGTACATGTATGTGTCTTACAGTTTGATGTTCCCATATATAATAACTTGACCATATTTTTCTTGCTTCATGCAAAAGGAACTAGGAGCTATGACACTTCAGGCTTCCCATATTTGTTTGGTTTATCACACCTTGGGGGTGGTCGTATTGTGCATCAGATGGAACATTTTTGTTCCCGCTGGATAGAAGAATCTTTGGGGAATCTGAAGGGTATTTACAACAAGGTGTGACTTATTCTTTATTAGTTTCCCTCAAAAATCTATTCTTCCAAGCTCTTTAAAATTACACAAAAAAAGCATCTATGCAATTTTATTTAAAAAATAAACATGTTATATTTAATAAGTCATTAAGCTTTTTTCTTTTTAGTTTAGAATTATTATTTTCCCTATTTCCCTTCCTTTTAGTTTCCCATGATTGTAACTTCCATCATTGTTAGTCAAGTTTGAGGGGGGGGGGCAGCAGCTGTGGGACTGCATTCTGTAATCATCAATGCAAAAGTTTGAGGCTGTATTTATCTAACTAAGTGATGTGAGCCGTAGCAGTATGTTTTCCTAATTAGCCCATGTTTTGTTTGTTTATCATCCACCTGCTAGTTGCGCTCTGTGATGTTAAGCTAGCTTCCCCCACCGACTGCCCAGTAACGTCACCTCTGCTGTCCAGTGCTGCCTCCGGCCTCGAAGAACTTGGCGCCGAACTGGCTCTCATGGACTCAGACATCCTGGACTCACGGTGGAGCTGTTACAATGAGGTTCTGGCAATACAATTCTGAAACTTTGACAGAGTCATGTCCGCGAGAAGCTAGTATCATTTGCCAAAAGAGAACCGTCTCCTCCACTCTCCTGTGAACTTCAACTTCCTGGTCTCGTTGCCATGGCAACGCCTATAGCGCCTTTCCGTTGACGCTGAAGTGTGTTTATTTTATCTTTATCTTTATCCAGACCTCTGTGTGATTGGTTTTGTAATCAGGCCACAAATGCAGCACAACATTGACAAAAAAATACAAAATAAGTTATATTTCATATTATATTTTATTTTCTATATAGATACATTTACTTGAGTTTCAACGGCACAGAGAAATAATAATGAACATGCAGAATATGGATGAGATCATATCTAGAATATTTACTGCACAATGTCATATTGAAAACAAACTCAAATCCTAAAGGACTTTCTGTCAGGGTTTGTTTGCTATCAGATCCTGTTTCATTTTGAAAATGTCTGTTCCTGTCAGGGTTTTGGGTTGATTTCTGTTAGTTCCTGTTTTATTTTGTAATATGTCTGTTCCCTCGTGTGTCTGTTAGTTTTGCTTCCTGCCTGTGATTGCGCTGATTGTTTCCACCTGTGTCGTTGTGTTCACCTGTGTCTCGTTTTGCCCCCTACCTGAGGATATTGAAGTTGTGGTTGTCCTTTGTTCTTGGTAGGTTAGTCGCCATTACTGTGTTGGCTTCGTCTGTCTGCTCGGTTTTGGATTTACGCCTACAAGTTAACGTTACCTGTCTGCCTGCCTGCAAGTGTGAAATAAAGTAGTCCTCGCCCTCCGTCAAGCTGTCTGCGTTTGGATCATTTTCCCTGTTGCCATCACTTCTGACAGTTTAAGCTTTTAATTTTTCCTTTATTAAAATTTGCAGTTCTTGTGTGATTTTTAAATTGAATAGCCTTGCTATGGACACTTTAACCATTGCTATCAAGTATTTCATTGATCTCAACTACTTAGTTTTTGGTATCAGAAAGTGTCCCATCAATTTTGGTATCAAACATTAAAATACATTAGGATGTATATGATTAATTTTATTTGAATTGCAATCTTTAAATCAATAGTTCCATTTAAAACTTTCTGATACCTCACTGTCACTCCATTTCTATTTCTTTTTCAGTCTCAAGAATGGATCAATAACTTTTTTTATTTATTGATTGATTTTATTACATACAGGCCAATTCTGTAGCCTAGCCTAAGAACACACTGGCTAGTCTTGTAAGAATCTAAACCCACTGCTGTGATTTTTTTTTTTAAATGTTGTTCCTTAACATCAGTTAGGCTGCTGTCTTTGCAGTGAGATTGCTGTAACTCCCTCCCATGTAGTGCCTCACTGCCCTGCTCTGCACTGGGGGTGCGTGTGTGTGTGTAGCCTGTTGAGCGCCACGCTGTATCTCTTTTTTTTTTTCATCTTTTATTTCATGTGTGGTGGAGGCTCTTGATGGTGCTCCAGCAAGAAGAGAAGTGTGCATTAAGTGGCTCTGGAGTTGACAACAGATGAGTCGCAGCAGACCGAGGCAGAAGCAGCGAGATCCGCCAATGACAAGACTTCAGCACAACGAGCAGGATGGTTTCCTGTCACGATTATGGATTTAATTCGTTATCATAATTTAGAATTACTCGCATGCACAGTTCTCATCTCATCACTGTTTGTGATAGATGGTAAGTTATTGCTCTTCTCTGGTGGCTCTGGGTTGAGTTTCAGTTATTGTTTACTATAAATGCTTGTGTAATGTCATGCTGTAGCTAAACATCATGCATTTCCGTAGTTCGCTAGTTCTTAGTGTTAGCATTTATAGTATCATTGGGCTTTTTGCGTTTGACCACCAACCAAACTGGACTGCAACATTTCCCCATGCTGCATGCATGTTCTCTCAAGTCTACAAGTACAACACTAATTCAAAACATGTTAGGACTTTTCCTGCAAAAGCTTCCCTTTTAAACCTTGAAATTTAAGTAGAACAGTGTTGAAATGGCAGTTTTGAATTTCAGTCTAATAATCGGCTTGCATTTTAAGCAGTCCATGCTTGGATACCAATTAAGACTGTAAGGTGACATCATTGCCAATAATGATCTGTACACATTTTCTAAGGACTGAAAGGTGACAAAAAGAGATCTAACAAAAGGGGGCAGAGTAATGATCCATGGGGGGGGGGGGATAAGTGATGGGACTAAAGGGGGGAGGCACTATATGTCTATGGGGCTCTACAAAACAGCCAATATCACGTTGTCTTATCAGCACTGAACCAGACAAACACTGTACACTGGCAACATGCATCAGTCTGGAGGAGATGTCAGATCCCCCACATGTGCCATTTGAGGGCCTCCAGATAGGCCCAAACAAAGACCCCCTTAGAAGAAATTTGCATATGAAAAAGGCCTTACATGCTGTGGGAGGCGATGTGTGGTTGGCTGGAGCTGTGTCTGCAACAGGCCTGACTCTGAATCCTCTGAACTCTGCCTCAGGGGAATACTGGGAGACCAGTAGATTCAGTAAGGAGCAAATCTTACAACAGACACCACCTGTCATGGTTTCCTTAAAAAAAAAAAAAACATGGATAGCCATAGGCGATTTCTCTCTCCATGGTTCTCCAAGCTTTTAATTCTTGATCCACATTGTAATGAGAGATAATATAGGCATATGGTCAAAGCATTACACTGGTACATACCCATGATCTCCATCACACCCCCCTGGAGACTCAGCCCATGCCTCCAACTCAAAGTCTAGACATGTATAAGCTGCTCCTTGAGAACCCTGCCGACTGTCTGTGAAATTGATTGACCTCCACCAATGGCAGAAGATTGGTGCCTGAGTTGGTGAGGATTGGAGCACCAAATGTAATTGCACTCTTCTACATCTTTAGAGGCTGCACTCATTCTGATTGTGCTCTTGAGGCATGATTACTGTGCACGACTCTCATCTATGAGGAATATTATTGGAATAGCTGTGTTCATCTCAGTGTGGCTGCATTTGTGGCCCCCTAGTTCCATAATGACTTTGAATCGTTCTTGCACCCATCATGCAAAACACACTTTCAAGTATTGCCACATTCATCCAATATCCATTTATTTATTTATTTCAAGGCTTTTAGAAATGTGGTGCAGTCATGCAGCAACACTTGTTCAGCTGATTTGAAGCCTACTTTTTGTGGCATCGTGCTTCTGTGTCTCGTCATACACATTCCTTGGATTACAAGGATCATTTCCTCTGGGCTGATCCCATTTGTTCTGCCTGGAGTACGGCAGTTTTGAGATGCCTCAATAGTAGCTATTTGTCTTTGATGTTTTCTTGCATGCTTAAGAGCTGTAAGGGGCAAGTCTCAAGGTAGATGTGATATATGATTTGAGAGTCAGGATGAGTGAAGAAGTAAGCAGTGCATCACCATATGGTTCAGGTTCTCAAGAAGTTTGGTTTTCAGGTGACTGTACCACTGTTTAGC
>CM022489.1:10212988-10236218 GCA_011952105.1 Coreoperca whiteheadi | reverse complement strand
GAACAAGGGAGATGTGCAGAGCTGTGGCAACTACAGAGGAATAAAGCTGATGAGCCATACAATGAAGTTGTGGGAAAGAGTAGTGGAAGCTAGGCTAAGGGCAGAGGTGAGCATTTGTAAGCAGCAAGTATGGTTTCATGCCTAGAAAGAGCACAACAGATGCAGTATTTGCTTTGAGGATGCTGATGGAGAAGTACAGAGAAGGTCATAAGGAGTTGCATTGTGTCTTCGTAGATTTAGAGAAAGCGTACGACAGGGTGCCGAGAGAGGAGCTGTGGTATTGCATGAGGAAGTCTGGAGCGGCAGAGAAGTATGTTAGAGTGGTGCAGGACATGTATGAGAGCTGTAAGACCGTGGTGAGGTGTGCTGTAGGTGTGACAGAGGAGTTCAAGGTGGAGGTGGGTCTGCATCAAAGATCGGCTCTGAGCCCCTTCTTGTTTGCTCTGGTGATGGACAGGCTGACGGATGAGGTTAGACAGGAATCTCCATGGACTATGATGTTTGCGGATGACATTGTGATTTGTAGTGAGAGCAGGGAGCAGGTGGAGGAGAATCTAGAGAGATGGAGGTCTGCTCTGGAAAACAGAGGAATGAAGCTTAGCCGCAGTAAGACAGAATACATGTGTGTCAATGAGAGGGACCCAGGTGGAACGGTGAGGTTACAGGGAGCAGAGGTGAAGAAGGTGCAGGACTTTAAGTACTTAGGGTCAACGGTTCAGAGCAATGGAGACTGTGGAAAAGAGGTGAAGAGGCGAGTGCAAGCAGGTTGGAACGGGTGGAGGAAAGTGTCAGGTGTGTTGTGTGATAAAAGAGTATCAGCAAGAATGAAAGGAAAGGTGTTCAAGACGGTGGTGAGACCAGCGATGTTGTACAGCTTAGAGACAGTGGCACTGAAGAAAAGACAAGAGGCAGAGCTGGAGGTGGCAGAGCTTAAGATGTTGAGGTTCTCTTTGGGAGTGATGAGGATGGGCAGGATCAGGAACGAGTATATCAGAGGGACAGCTCGTGTTAGATGTTTCGGAGATAAAGCCAGAGAGGCCAGATTGAGGTGGTTTGGACACGTTCAGAGGAGAGACTGTGAATATATTGGTAGAAGGATGCTGAGGTTGGAGCTGCCAGGCAGAAGGTCTGGAGGAAGACCAAAGAGGAGATTTATGGATGTAGTGAGAGAGGACATGAAGTTAATTGGTGTGAGTGAAGAGGATGCAGAGGACAGGGTTAGATGGAGGCGCATGATTCGCTGTGGCGACCCTTGAATGGGAGCAGCCGAAAGGAAAAGAAGAAGAAGTATGAAATAGCTGTGTGATATTGTCATACTTCTTGTAATGTTAAAGAAACTTAGGAGGTTTAAGAAACTAAGGACATTTGCAAAAACTATCCTAAAATGCAGATGTGTTTTGAGATTTGAGAAATTAGCTCTCAAGAAAATACCATCCTTGAGTGAGGTTAACATGAACAATTCTCTATATAATATTTATTAGTGTTTAAATAGAAAACACAAAAGATGAAGTCATACACAATTTGAGAATTATTGCTTTTCATTGTTGTTACTGGGGAGAATCAAGCGCTGATGTTAGTTACAGCATGTGTTGACTGAAATGAGACCAGCGTGGCATTAATGTCCTGCTGATTAAAACACACCATAAAGTGTAAAGGAGTAAATGCCTCAAGTCTTTGGTTGGATGCAGTCACCATGGAAATAGATAGTGGAATTGGTTACCATGGCAGCCAGCCATGACGCCTTGAGAGGCCCTTAAATTTCAAGTCCTTGTGCTGACAACTGCTAGACTGCTGGAGTGTTTTTATCAAAGCTAAATAGAGATAAAGGAGCTTCATGCCAGACATGATTAAACTAAAACAGAAATCAAGAGCATATCTACTCCATTGATGCAAACTATTGTTATATAGTACAGAGGTAAGTAGAGTCATTCAAGGGATTCTTTTGACTGTATTCTTTTTGTAATGGTCACTTGTAATGGCTTCTTGAAGAGTTTGACCTGCTAATGGAGACTGAGCAACTTTCCTAATCTAATACTAAATACTTAGGTCATTTGTACAGTGATGAAGATACAACTAGGTGTTGTAAAGTAGAATACATTTTATTATAAGTCACCAATGCACTTTCGCTTGAAACAAACTATTGTTCTGCTCCAAGAGTAAAACAATCAGTATGAGAAGTAACCTATTGCAAATATTGTTTTATCATGAGGAATGAAAATACTGGTTTTGTTCATCTGTACACCCTTAGTACCAAGAACACTGATGTTCTGTGATAATTATATTTCAAAATGTGATCTGTTCATAGGTGCATCCCCTGACAGGCTGCCTTCAGCAGGGGACCACTGCTCTCCAAACCCCTGCCAAAACAGGGCGATATGCAGAATCCGCGGGGACGGCTACTCGTGCTTCTGTGTGCCGGGGTTCCAGGGTGCTCACTGTCAGATCGATGTGAATGAGTGTGTTTCACAGCCCTGCAGGAACGGAGCCACCTGTGTGGACAGAGTAGGCAGTTTCTCCTGCCTGTGTTCACCTGGGTTCACTGGTGAGTGGAAAAAGCAGTGCTGGGTCTCCCAAGAGCATCTAAGGAGTCAGTCAGGCATTTTCTACCACTTGTTCCTGTTGGGGGTCGCGGGTGACTGGAGCCTATCCCAGTGGCTTTGGGCCTTGGGCGGGGTACACCCTGGACAGTGGCCAACTCGTCGCAGGGCTGACACGTAGACAGACAACCATTCACTCTCATATTCATCCACTAGGGGCAATTTTGGAGTTACCAATTAACCTACACATGCATGTCTTTGGACGGTGGGATCATGGTCTGGTCCGGGATTCGAGCCCACGATCTGCTTATTGGGAGCAAGTGGCGCTGGCCGCTCTGCCACCATGCACCCCCCCATCTTAAGAGTGAGAACAAATAATTTAAATATTAAAATAACAGATGGCTTTGTGATAAGATATTTATGGGCTCTAGGAATTCCTAGCCATTTTTACTTATCAGAGAAAAGTACAGCACTTATTTACATGTTTACCCTCTGTTTTAGATTATTAGAAGAGCGTAAAATGTCGATTGGGGTTAAACATGAGTCATCCATTCTGCCCAAAGCCTTCTGTGTCATACTAAAACATCTTGTGTTATTTTCGTGGACTCTGTCAAACCTTTTTAGCCATGGTAGCTGATAGCATGGCTGGTCACTCTGTTGGTCCACTACTTTAGTCCAGACTGAAATATCTCAATTGCCATTGCCATGAAATTTGATCCACACCTTCATGGTCCTCAGAGGATAAATCTTGCTGACTTTGGTGATCCCCTGACTTTACCTCTAGCACCAATATGAAGTTCACATTTGTGGTTTAGACTAAAATGTCTCAACAACTATTGGACTGATTGCTGGGAATTCTGTTACACAAATTCATGTCCCCTTCAGGATGAATAACTTTGGTGAGTCTCGGACTTTTCATCTAGCATTTTATAAGGTCAAAATTTCAGTTTGTCCAATACTAATGACTTTAGCCCCAGTTGCACTTGCTACTTGCATGCCAACATGCTAAACTATGATCATGAACGTGGTAAAAATGATACCTATGACTATGAGCATGTTAGCGTGCACCACTGTGCCTAAGTCTCTCCATAGACTCTTGTTTTCATATAAGTCTGCCCAAGTGACAGTTCAATGTGACTCATGATTATTTTAAAGTAGTAAACATTGAAAACAAAAACCTCAACCCACTACAACTAATGTATTGATTCATTCAATCTCTAATTTGGATACCTTTGGATCACCTTTATTATACCTTTCTGACCTGGATCATATCTGGATCTTATTTTTATTTGATCTTCTTTTATGTTTCAAATCTCTCAAAATCTACATGTTTTAATGAAGAATAGATGAACTAGCTTAACCCCAATGAGTTGATCGGCTGAAAAAAGGCTGATAGCATAATTTGTTAGTTGTATTTATTCATTTTACACTTTCATTCTCATCATCTTGCTCCCACGTTGCATGAAGATAATAATGCTTTTAGCATATTTCTACATTGCAGGGATACATTTAAAGATATATTGTATACAATGTGCTGTTTTTAGAATTGCAAACAACTGCAGAAGCCTTGTTGTGAGATAAAAGAGCAGTACAAAGATGATCACAGCCAGTACACATGAAAGCCTTGTTTCTTTTTTGCCCCCTGCCCTCAGCCTATCTAGCAGGCTCACTCGCCCTCTGACATCTGCACTGCTTTGATGTTCACAGGGGCCACTTGTGAGGTCCAGATTGAGGAGTGTCAATCACAGCCATGTCTCAATGACGCCAGTTGCCATGACTACATCGGTGGCTTCACTTGCACCTGCCTGCCTGGTTTCCAAGGACACCGGTGCGAAATCAACATTGACGAGTGCCAAGAGAAGCCATGCCAAAATGGGGCTCTGTGTATAGATGGGGTGAATGAGTAAGTAGTCCAGCTCCAGTCGCTGAAGAGAAGAAATTGTAGCCCTTGCCAAGTTTAGAAAATCTAAATGATTTTGTTCAGTAAATATTCCTAACAGATTTCAGTTTTACACCTGTAAACACAGACTTGGGGAAATACTGTAAATAATCTCATTCATGTGATTTCTAAATCCTTGATTGTCTCAGCTACAGCTGTGACTGCTCTCACACAGACTTCACTGGCAGAAGCTGTGAGACACCACTACCACCCTGCCACTCTGAACCCTGCTTCAACAGCGCCATCTGTAAGGACAACCAGGGTAACTACACCTGTGAATGCTGGCCAGGTACATAAGGCACCTTCTCGCCCAGTTTACAGGGAAAATAATGCGTTTTTCAAGGAGATTTGGAAAGTTCAAGAGACACAGGTATAGCAATCGGGGAGGATAAACAAATGGAGGTACGAGTGAGAGATGAGAAGTTAATTTACAAATCGAGAATAAGACAAGTGTTAATGAAAGTGAAATACAAGAGGGAGCAAACACATACGTATACTTAAAACAACTGTGGACTCCAACCACTATTAAGTTCACAGCGACCTTAAGCTGCATACTAATTTGTATACTCAATGTAGTATCATACTGTTTGTCTATGTGCATGTGACTACAGACATTTATAAGAATGTATGATTGGCGCAACAAAACCATAATTCTGACTCTATTACATAATCCTATATAGGATGTCATATATGCTGTCAGTCTTGTACATTATTCCCATCAGAAACACTGTCTGCATCCTCATCCCAGGGTTTGAGGGGCGTCAGTGTGATATCGACGTGAGTGAGTGTGCCAGCAACCCCTGCATGCATGGAGGCCGCTGCATTGAGCGGTCGTGGCAGGCTCTGTATGGCAGCGAGCCTCTGCTGCCTGAACACTATGACCAGCAGCATGCTGCAGGCTACATCTGCAGCTGTCCTCTAGGAACAATAGGTAATTTATTCTGGCTAACCAAATGGAATTAATTATGTCTGACACAGGTCTCTAATGATGGTTATGTAGGGATTTGTGTTGTTTACACTGACACGCCTACAAAAATCAAAGTTGTGTTGTATCATAACATGACTATAAAAGTGGGTATAGTCTGATCAGGGGTATGAGCAACAGCAGGAATAAAGGGTACATTTAAATGGGAACGCTCTGCTAATTCTCAAAATACATTTAAAAAATGTGCTCTACATATTTCACAGATGTGCTGCATATTAAAACTTTTCTCTCTTATCTTTTTAAGAAGTAAAGGTCAACTGAGCTCACCCAAATCAGAAATCACCATATCCCTAATGGTGTCTTGTCATGCATATAGTTGTACATAGGGAAGATTTAAAATATTGGCCACTGAGACCACTGACCCCACTTGACTACACAATTGGGGGTGAATAGATTTCTATGTCGTGTTTAATGCATCAAAAATGTACGTTTGAATAACTCATAATATTACAAAGCATTGCAACAGCAACATCTTTAACGTTTCCATCAACAACATTCAGGAATGATACACAGACATAACAGTTTTTACTATTTCCAAAATAATTACAAAATAACTTTGAATGAAAAGTGTAAAGTTGATTAACTGGACGAGAATGGACAGGTAACACTGACCACACTGGCCACAGACAGGGCTCTGAACTAACTAAATAACTCTTAATGAGGCAGAACTGACCGACCGAAGTGGAGGTAGCTTTGCATTGGCATTTCAAACACTGAAAATATGGTACAAAAAGGTGTACAGTATATAGTAAACATGTGAGGCCAATGATAAGGCTGATAAATCAATGCAAACTATTGGCCATCAGTCACTGCCAAAAAGGGGATTCCAGTGTGTGAATGTTGGGGAACTCCCGGGACAGCTCCAGAATCAGAACGCTGGACAGTTGCTGTGACAGAAAACAGTTTGTCACTGACTTTGTGATTTTGGTGAACTAACCTTTTAAAAGGCACTATTTGTCAGGTTTGACATTTTCCAATTTTAGCACCCCCCGGTGGTAGTATTATTTTCTTTTTCTTTTAAAGAGATAAAAGAAGCCATAACCACACAACTACTTGTGATAGCTTTCATTTGAGTCTTATTGTAAGGCTGTTTTCATCTTGTCCCTGTTATGGATGTGTAATGCTTGAATGAGCAGGCTGGGGGACAACTGGCACTATCAATTACAAATTAGCTAAATGAGTAGTTAGGTCTAGGACATTTGGTCAGCAGGTAGTATAATTGCTAATACTCCATATGATACCATTCACAGTATATTGTTGGTGTATTGATGTCCAGAGAAACTTTACACTGTTGCAGGGATGTTACATCAAATTATACGTTTCAGCTGTAAAAGCAGAACATTCTAGTTTTCCTGCTTACACAAGACTTGAACTAGCAGTGTAGGTAAGACTGTTAGCTGTTGCCTGCTGAGAGTTGTGTTCTAAAAATTGACTCCCTGCCAGTCGCAGTGGCACTGACTCAGTTAGATGGCCAAATAGCATTAGTTTAATCCCTAGGATCTGGCTTTGCCGGTCTCCTGACTGGAGCCACTCAGCTCTACGTGGTTGTAGAGAAGTATACAAGAAGCAGACCTCCACTGGGATGGCCTGTACACACACAAACTAATATGGTGCAGTTAGACAAGTTTGGGGCTATCCTGGGGGAAAAAGTGGCGGCATAATGTGGACACCTGCACCATGGATTTGGGGGATTTTGTTGCTTGGAACAGGTAACATCAGAAGACGTTTTTGTATAAATAGATATTGAGTAGAGGTGTTACATAATAGGTATTTAATTCCTGTGTTCTTTTATCATTTATTCCTACCAATATAAAACAGACTTAATAGTTGACCGAAGTGCTTTGAAGCAGCAATGCACCTGTTGTTGTGTTGTACTATAGAACTTATAGTTGTTGCTCCGTATGACAAAATGCCTACTCATTGCAACCATTTGTCTACAGTGCAAATTTCAAATGCTGATAACATCTATAGCATAACAACACATACAAAGATTTGTGGAGACAAACAGATAATACATGGACAAGTAATAGTTGTGTATACTGGTGTCTGGGTGGTGTAGAAAGTCAAACACACCACCAGCATAGAGAACTGGATTTAATACCTGACAGTGTGTCTTCAGGTGTTGCTAACTTGACCTTACATGTGGATCAGAGGAACATAGTAGTCCACATTTCCAAGGCACCATATCAATTTGCAAAAAATAGGAACCATGACACCCATAAGACCAGGCTTCGACAAAATATGGAGGAAAAAAACTGGGCACATGTCCTATGTTTTCCTCACTTGCCATCATTATGTAACTTTCCCACATAATAACCTTGTACAAGTGTATGAATGGGACTTGTTAGTTGTAAACGAGCAGAAGGGAAATATACTGCTTACAAGATTACTGAACAAGAAATAATTATTCCATCTTCAGTGAGCAGAATAATTAAATACAAGCCACAGTACATAATTTACATCTGCAATCATGTTTTTAAGTTGTTTGATGACCGTAGTAACAAAGTTAAAGAGGTCTGTGTCTTCTTTTGCTAGAAAAAGAGCTATATGACTTTGTTGTGCTCTTGTGCTAACAGGTTCCCTCTGCCAGGAGGTGATTAACCAGTGTGAACCCAGTCCCTGCCAGAATGGGGGCAGGTGTGAGAACCATGTTGGAGGCTACATTTGCCACTGCCTCAAACAGAGTCCTGATGGCTTCCTCTATGGAGGTGTAAACTGTGATGTGAGGCTAGTGGGCTGTGAGGGACATGAATGCCGCAACCAAGGCTCCTGCTCTCCTTTCCTGTTGGATGGGATTCACGGTTACACCTGTTCCTGTGCACCTGGGTACACTGGACCCCTCTGTAAGACCCCCACTACCTTCTCCTTTGAGCGCAGAGGCTACCTGCTCCTGCAGAGTCCCCTGGTGGATGCAGAGCTGTCCTGCAACATCACCCTCAGCTTCAAGACTGTTCTGCTTAGAGCGATGTTGTTCCAGCGGAACAGCAGGGGACTGCTGCTGAGCCTGGAGCTGGACGAAGGGCAGCTCCGTCTCACACTGAGAAAGGAGGCCTCTGCTGGGGCTGAAGCAGAAAGCCCAAGCCAGGTCCTGGAGCTTCCACACAATGTCACAGATGGAGAGTGGCATTCTGTAGAGGCTGTGCTCGGAAACTGGGTGCTCAGTCTGAAACTCTTGGATGACGCTGGGAGCTGTGGGAGCCAGTCATGCCAGAAGGTGGCCCAAGTCCAAAGCACCCTGACTGGGCTGGCGTCACCTCCTCAGAACACTTTCATTGGAGGAGTGGTTCAGGACTCAAACGACCCCAGTGAGGACTCTTCTCTTCCAGCATTCACTGGCTGCATGAGGGATGTGTTCGTGGACTGGCAGCTCATCATCCCTGAGGCATGGCTGAGCGACTCTGCTGTTAATGTGTCCCCCGGCTGCAGCCACAGGG
This sequence comes from Coreoperca whiteheadi, assembly GCA_011952105.1. Taxonomy (NCBI): domain Eukaryota; kingdom Metazoa; phylum Chordata; class Actinopteri; order Centrarchiformes; family Sinipercidae; genus Coreoperca; species Coreoperca whiteheadi. Next base: position 10,227,323 of record CM022489.1, on the reverse strand, counting down.
ACCGCTGCCTGGACATGCCTTGCCAAAACAGAGGACAGTGTGTCAACCTGTGGCAGAGCTACCAGTGCCGATGTCCAAGGCCTTATAAGGGGCAGGACTGTGAGGAGGGTATGTTTACATCTGTGAAATAACAGACTTCAACTGGAGAAATTGGACAGTCAAATAGCAACAACACAGCGTAAACATTGAAGAAAATTTTGGTTTTCTAAATCTGCTAGTGTCATGAAACGCAAAGAAATGTTTGGGATAGCTAATTACCACAACTAGATATGCAACTCGCCAGATTCTTTAAGTTTTAAACTACCCTGGTTAATTGAGATTGGAGGAGTACCAGGTCATTCTCATCAAATTTCTTAAGAGGGGAATTAGATAACATCCTCAGTTTCTGATGTGTGAGAGACGATAAGGAGGTAGAGATGAGGCCAATCAAAAGCCACAGAGATCCTCTTATCGGACGCACTGGATTAAGGATATAAGGGATTCTATTTTGGAAATACACAGAACATGGAAGGAAATGTCACACCATTCAGACAACTGTTGAATACCGTGATCAATACATCAGAAACAAGAATGAAAAAGTTGTGGTTTGAATTTTTCACTGAAGTTTCTCCTGACAATATCGAAGAGTTACGTTTTTTCTTTGAGGATATCTATAGCCTCTAAAGTCTATCAAAGCAGATTACCGATCACAGTGTCTGGGATATTTGCACACACATTTACTCACATGCGCACAAATGCACACACTCGAAATATCCACGCACATAGACATTTCAAAAGGTTATTAAATGACCTTTCATACACCACATTTCCTCTCTGCTTTAGCTTTGTGTGTTCTGCCTACCATTATAAGGTGACCAACCCACAGCGGAAAGTGCTGACGGTCGACAGATCAAGAGGGCTGGTGGCTGATAACATTTTCCGATCCTGTGTCCGTTCTTTTAGGGACCTCAACGTAAACTGCCTTTAATGTATTTTTCTCCAGTTAGTTAGCTCTGCAAAAACCCAAATCTATCATAAAGCTCTTTTTAATAACAAATATTTGGTTTCAGTGCTCAGCACAGATGAGAAAAAACCCTCAATTGTGCTGAAGATAAAAACTGAATTAATAGTAAGAGAAGTCTGGTAGATCTGGGAGTGTCAGCTCTTTTTGTACTTGGTGGACAATGACATTAAGTTACATGCACCTCAGCTCTCTTTTTGTCTTTGGTTTAGTACAATGTTTTTTTTCTTCTACCTTTAGGATTTTCTGCAAGTAAATTACAATCTCAAACTTATAAAACCCTTTGGAACCCCATAAATTAATCCCATAATTCATGCTGGCCAAGCTGAAAAGTTCTGAAGATATTTTCCTGTTGTTGACACCCAGTCAACTTACTTTTCGCTCATGTTTAACCTGTCGAACCATTATGTTGTCTCACCTTGTTCCCCTTTTTCCCTTTCTGCAGAATATGTGTCTGCACGCTTTTGGAACGAGGACTCTCAGAGTTATGCAGCATTCACGGTCACTGATGATCTGGGTCACGACCTCTTCATCTCCCTCTTCCTGCGTACACGGAGGCACAATGGACTCCTCCTGGCACTCGCCAACAGCAGCAGCCAGTACCTGCACATGGGGCTGGAGGACGGCAAGGTCACAGTTCAGCTCAATAACTTTGAGAGCCTGAAGGCGGAGAGTGCAATTGATGACGGGGAAGTCCACTTTGTCAGTGTAGAGATGGTGAAGGATCGTTTGGCACTGTATGTAGCAGATCAGAAACAGGCTGACGTGGAAGTGGGGACAGTCAATGTCCAAGCAGGAGATACTGTGTATGTAGGAGGCCTGTTGGAGAGTAGGATGACATCAGAATTGGGTGGCTACTTTAAAGGCTGTATCCAGGACCTGAGGATCAACGACAGGGGGCTGCATTTCTTTGGGTTGGACACCTCAGTGAGATCCTATCCTCTCGACATCATGGAAAATGTAACTGCTGGATGCTCTGGGGACAATACCTGCAGTGTGAGTAAAAAGCTTATTTACACAAAGTTTCCTTTCATTAATATTAATAACCTTTATAACTATTGTCTCTCCTTTAGTAGATTAGGGCGTGCAGAAAGAGATTCAAACTTAAAATGAACTGAAAATGAGACCGCACTCATGCCTATGAAAGCATTCACATACAGTATAGTTACATTTCATTATGCAATATTTGGTAAAAGTAAGCCACTGTATCAATTTCTCATCCTCAGAGGAACCCTTGTTTAAACGGTGGGATGTGCTACTCCGTGTGGGATGACTTCACCTGCACCTGCCCTCTCAGGACAGCAGGACGGCGCTGTGAAGAGGTCAGGTGGTGCGAGCTGTCACCTTGCCCTACAGACTCAGAGTGCAGGATGGTGAACCAGGGATATGAATGTAAGTGTCATCCTAGATTTCTGCAGTTACAAACAGAGGTGTTTTCAAATCATTTGCGACACATCCAGTTTGCCTTCAAGTCATTGGAAACTAATGAAGGTCAAGCTGCAAGTCTTAAGGCCATGTGACACTGTCTTATTCATTCTGTCTGCCATGATTCAGTTCAAAACCTGACTCTTGAATGTTTTAAGCCTCAAGTCAAGTCTTTACGGAGCCAGACTCAAGTCCAGGTCTACAGCTCAGGTTATGAGAAACCTTTAATCAGAGTTTAGAAAAGGGTCTAGCACCTGATAGTTTAATATCTGTCAGATTATGTAATAATTTGTTAATGTTAAAGTTGTTCAGCATTAGTAGCAGCATTTCTATTTGATCATGTAGTAATATTACTTAATCACACATAAATCATGTTATAAAAATCTGATGTAATAATTATAATCTGAAAGTGACTGTTATTGCCTGTTACATTTAAAGCTTTAGTTAAATTTTCAACCCATTTAGATAGATCTTTTTCTCCATTTTGTTATTACTTAACTTAAATTATTTAACAGCAAATGTGAGGTTGGATTTCCCAAAAGCACCCGATCAGTAAGGCCACGTTTGTCCCATTTTATTAGTGGTAAGGTTTGTCTTCTTCTCCTTGACATAATTTCTTAGTTACATAAAAGCCCTTAAACCCAGACATGGGATTGTTTACCTCTTAGGTTTACAGTATATGTATGTTACCTAATCTTTGATCTTGTCATTATTGGCCACTATATAACTGAGTGATACAACATGCTTGATTATATACTGAGCTCAGTCTGCCCACACAGTATACTGTATGTGCTCCGTAAAGCAGGACTGGCCTGAGGCCAGCTTATCCTTTTTTTTTGCTGGGATAAGTGATGATTTGCTGTGTTGCCCATCTGTCCTGTTAGCCACCCCATGTTCAGTGATTAACTCATTGAGGATACCTGCTCTTTACGAGTATTTCCGAAAAATGACCTAATCTAGTTGCCTAAAACGATTGAAGTGTTATCAAACAGGTATATTCCATGCTAATTCCCTTGTTGTATTCACGTGCAAAAACCCAATACAACTCAGCCAAATGGCAAAGGAGCTTTAATGGTGCGACAAAGTGAGTGTGTAAACAAATATGCACGACAGATATTTTCTCTAATCTCCTAGGCTACGCCAATGCAACGTTCCTGAATGAAAGCACTGTGTTGTCCTACCGGGGAAACGGCCGCATATTCCGCAATCTAACTAACCTCTCCCTAAACCTACGCACACGAAAACGTAATGCAGCTATACTCCACGCAGAGAAGGGCTCAGCTTTCATCACACTCTCTGTCCAAGATGGTTTCCTCTTCATGGAGCTTCAGAGCGCCACTGAAGACGGCAGAGAGGAAGAGGAGGGAGAGCAGGGTGTGTCTACAGTCAGTCTCAGCAGCAGGACGAGCGTTAGCGATGGTGAGTGGCACAGCGTCCACCTGTTCATGGCAGCGCCATGGGCCCAAACCTCTCGCTGGACTTTGGTGCTGGATGAAGAAATAGAGGAAGCCAGCACTTCCAGGAGCCAAGGAGGCAACCTGGACTTCCTCAAGCAGGGGGTGGACATCTTCTTAGGGGGCCTGGCCCCTGAGGCTGGGTGGTCCCTGGCTGGGTGCCTGGGCACAGTAGAGCTGGGTGGCATTGCCCTGCCTTACCTCATCTCCTCTGATGTGAACCTCCCACGCCTGCAGGAGGAGCAGTTCATCCAGTCATCACTGCATTTACCGCTCCTCGGCTGCAGCGGGGCCCCCGTGTGTGAGCCCAACCCCTGCCTGAACGGAGGGGATTGCCAGGACCTCTTCAACGCTTACAACTGCAGCTGTGCCGAGGCCTGGGCCGGGAGACGCTGCGACTTCTTCACGGACACCTGCGCTTCCAGTCCCTGCGTTCATGGGAACTGCAGTGTGAACGGGCTGGCCTACAAGTGCACGTGTGAGTTTGGCTACGCAGGTGTGGACTGTGATGAGGAGGTGGATATGTGTGAAAACCATCTGTGTGCCCATGGAGGCACCTGCCTGCATGGGCCGGACAGGTACGCCTGCCTCTGCCCCGAGAACTACACTGGACCCCTCTGCAAGTAAGTTGAGGCGTTTTCTGGATAAACATAAAAGCAGGACAATAGAATAAAATAGAGTAGAGTAGTTTGTACAAAATATATAGACCAGAAGCAGAAGGGGAAACTAAACCAATATAATTATTTCACGCGCCGATGACTTTGCTCTTGCTCTTAGTTAGTAAACACAAAATACACAAATAAATGCTCCAAACTGCAAAAACAGGGGACCTCACCTCAACAAAAACAAAATCCTTCACTGTAAATGTCTCCACATCTCTGCCTCTGTTCAGCATTTCAACCACGCCTGTAGTGAGCGTCTCAGATGCTGCATTTCTATTCTAGTGTCAGCCAGAAAAGGCCTCAGTATGCGGTGGAGTCTCACAACACAAGGCTCTCTGGTTCAGTGCCAGTTCCTTTCCCCTGTCATCTACCGTTTGCCTCGGAGAACCAGCAGGGGAACGCCTCCAACCATTTATCCTGTAAACACACAGCCTCGTGCATTTTGCCTCTTTTGCACAAGGAAAACCTTTGCAAGTGTCTCGCTGAGCAAGACACCAGTCAAGCTGCACATCTCCCTTTACTGGGAGCATCTACGCTGTAAAGTTTTCATCAAAATGACTTCTTTTTCTTTGTGTCTCTTATTTGTGTCTCTTTCTACACCCTTTCCCCGTCTTTCTTTCTGTTCCTCTCCAGTGAACGCATTGAAGAAATTCCGTGGTACATTGTTTTAAAAAAAGTGTAAGTAGGTTTTGGTTTTTTTTTTCTATTTCTCTAGGTGTTCGCTATTTGTTTCCTGTTAGATATTTTTCTCTCAAATGTCATGTACGATGTCTCCTGTCTTTTTGTTCAACTGCGTGTAACAAAATGCCAAGCAAAGCTAATATTAACGCTCACTGTGACATTGTTTGTCTTAAAATGAGACACGCATTGTTTCAAATGAGTGACGGCTGTAGTTCAAAATGAATCCTGGCATCTAAATTCAAACTTCACCTGCCAAAATTGTACACTTTCCAAAATAAAAAAAAGCCTGCTTTTATTAACTCTTGAGGGATGAATTTCAAGTTTACAACAGATACATAACATTTTGGAACAGAGCTGCTGTGCTTCAGGCAAATAGAAGGTTATAGAGGCCAAAGATAAATGGTTGGCTTTTTCTTTCCGGTAAATGTGATTTGATGTCCTGCTGGTGAATAGGTGCCAGAGATCTTTAATCTTTTTATCCTGTTCCACTCCTAAGCCTCTTTGTCTGCCCTGTGGGGAGCTGAGGGAAGCTGAACAATACTGATTCTTCTGCTTGTGGCAGATGTAAAGATGTCAAACTCTGCTGCACATAACCTGCTGAACAACTCAATACCTCTGATACTACAGCTTTTAAGTAAAACACAAACAACACATGTATTTAACCTCTTACATGTCTGACTGTCTTCTACCAGACGGCCTAAGCTGCCTGTTTCTGTGTGCGGCGATGACACTCGAAACTACACGTGCTTCAATGGAGGCAACTGCACTGACCGAGAGCTATCCTGTGACTGTCCCCCTGGCTTCACTGGACACCGGTAGGAAAGAAAAAGATATGAATATTATTAAATAAAACCTGTAACTACGTCAAATGGATTCAGAGCAAACTGAGCCAAAATGTACTCATCCCCTGATTTATCTACGGCTCACAACATTAGTCACACATTTGTATTAGCTGATAGGCATCAGTTCTTTCATGTATGCTGACTAGTAGTGTCCAATCATATTCATGCACGTTCTCAGCGCGGCCATTATATCTTGACACTTCTCACAGTTTCCCTGCTATTACACTCATGCACAGTTGTTTGCTGCAGCAGCGTCCTCCACCACCCCAACCTCCTGCTTATTTCGACATTTTAAGTGTGGAGTTAGATTTAAGATTAATGTTCATGTCTGTTTATAAAGGGGTGGATGGTTCTCCCAGCAGAGCTTGGATTCTTTGAGAGCTCCCTCAAAGAGCAGAGCCTTTTCTGTTCAGAACTCTGCGTCTCTGACTGAACTGTGATTCTGTGTTCTGTAGGTGTGAGCAGGAGGTGGACGAGTGCAAGTCCAATCCCTGTCTGAACGGAGGCTACTGCCGCAACCTCATCAACAAGTTCGTCTGCGTGTGCGACATGAGCTACGCCGGAGACACATGCCAGACGGACGTAAGCGACATTTACTTTTACGTGGCCATGCTGCTGTGGCAGAACCTCTTCCAGCTGCTCTCCTACCTCATCCTCAGGCTGGATGATGAGCCAGAAATAGACTGGGGAGGCAATGACTGAATGTGTGCAGGCGTGTGTGTCTGCACTTGTCTTTGGAAGTGTTTGAGAAAGTGGGTGCAGAGTCAGGCTTGGGAGTTTGTCAGTTCAGGTGTATAAGTGATTGACTAATCAGGGAAGATAAGAATGGCCAGTGGTTTCCCGTACAAAGCACATTAGGGTATTCTCTAGTTCGGCGTCAGGTTAACGGTACCACAGAGCTGTTTCTATGCCTTAAAATGATCCTTTGGTAATCAGAAGCACCTTATTCAATATAGTTATTTATATTACTCAATTTAATATACTTATTTATGTAGCTATAGATTATAGATGCAATAATCTCTTGTAAAACCGACACAGACAAAATAGGGCTGCAAATAAAGATAATTTTTGCTCTATTAATCTACTGATTATTTGGCAAATCGTTAGAAGTTCTAAGGGCCTAAAGTAACACATTCAAGCTGCTCATGCTGACCGACCAATAGTCCAAAATTAATTTTCTGTCGATGGACTAATTAATTAATCCCCTTTCAGCACGAAGCTGCGAAGGGTGGTAACTGCGGTCTCAAGGAAAGGATGGTCTACATTCAATAAAGCACTTTTTAATGCAGTGAAGAACATTATAAAATGTTATTTATAATGTTTCTCATTGAAGATATCCTGTCAGTCTTGTATGAACTGGATTTTGGGAGCTCCATACCGATGAATGTGTGAACTGTCAGAAGCGGTTTTGTAGTTACAAAGGCACCTAGAGGGGCTGGAAGACGACAAGATGTCTCACTTTGTTCTTGATGTACGTTCAGAGCACTGTGGTGACTGACTGACTGGCTGCTGTGTGTTGTTTTGTACCAAAGAAGATGTTTCTGTCTCTAAACCTTCCTATCTGAGGCAAATATATTTTAAGCCTAAATTCTCTGCAGCTCTGCTTGAACGCACCATTCTGTTGTGGTCTACATTTCATAACGCTCTAAATCACTACACACGTCTGTTCCTCATGGACCTGATTGTGTTTTTGTCTTTTAGTATTTTTGTGCTGACATCAGGTTGGATGATCCATGCACTGACCATAACTTCTTGTTTGTGTGTCTTTCCTTCATCATATTCTGTCCTCATGTCCTATCACGTCTCTGTCTTTATTGTTGTCAAATAATAATAAAAAAAAAAAAAATAAAAATCTTATCAGCCTTTGTCTGTCCTCTTTTCATTTCTCTCAACTATTTTTTTTTCTCTTCCATCACCACACATTTGGTTTCCTTTCCAATTGCTTTACTCCATTTTCTCCTGTAGACAAACTTCAGTTAAAGGTTAACTGTAAATAATTTAATTGATTTCCTAACTGTGTGTAAGTGTTTGTTGGTGAGTAAAGGAGTGGACATGCAGAAGTCAGGTGGCTACCTGGATACCAAACATAGACGCATAATCTCTCTTAACAGGATGTAGTGTGAGTAGATCCCAGAATAACCCAAGTACATAGACACACACACACACACACAGAGCGAAGGCAAAGTGCTACAGCATTTGGACAGTACTTTTGTGTGCAACTGATCGGAGGGTATTTTACATTGTTTGGGAAAGGCTCTTTCCTGTTTTTCAGAATCCGGTTTATTGGCCAGGTATGGGTGCACATACAAGGAATTTGAATCCGGTTTTACCTTGCTCTTTATGTACATACACAGAAGTAGACATAAGTGTGACAAAAATAAAATCTAAACAACAACAGTAACATCTGTAAACTGTAAGACAATCAGTGCAAATGGTGCTGAAATAAATTAAGATGAATGTAACAGGTTGCCTTATATACATGAGGTAGGTGGATATGACCATATACAGCGTGTTCATATTTACATAAACAATGAGAAATTTACAGTTACAGTGGATGTTAGTGTCACAGGGATATGACACAGGGATGGTTCCTGACATTATGTGACTGGTGTTAAGTGTTGGCCTGAGGGTAGAAACTGTACTTGATTCTGTTTGTTTTCGCATACAGTGCTCTGTAGCGCCTGCACGAGGGGAGAATGTGAAACAGGTTGTGTGCAGGGTGGGACGGATCTGCAGTGATGTTTCCTGACTCTGGACGTGTATAAGTCCTGAATGGAGGGCAGTCTCTGCACTGCACCAATCTTTTCTGCAGTCCTGACTGTCCCCTGTAGTCTGTTCCTGTCCTGTTTGGTGGCCGATCCAAACCAGACAGCGATGGATGTGCAGAGTACAGACTGGATTATTGCAGAGTAGAACTGGATCAGCAGCTCCTGAGGCAGGTTGAACCTCCGGAGCTGGCACAGGAAGTACATCCTCTGCTGGGCCTTTTTGATGAGGGTGTCAATGTTGGACGCCCAGTTCAGGTCCTGGGAGATTGTGGATCCCAGAAACCTGAAGGCTTCCACCGCAGACACAGTGTTGTTCAGTATGGTGATGGGGGGGCAGTGTTGGAGGGCTTCTCCTGAAGTCCACTGTCCTCTCCACAGTTTTGAACGTGTTCAGCTCCAGGTTGTTCTGACCGCACCAGAGGGCCAGCTGCTCAACTTCCCGTCTGTATGCAGACTCGTCACCGTCCTGGATGAGGCCGATGACCGTTGTCTCGTCTGCAAACTTCAGGAGTTTGACAGATGGGTCACCTGAGATGCAGTCATTGGTGTAGAGGAAGAAGAGCAGTGGGGAGAGCACACACCCCTGTGGGGCTGGATGTGATGTTCCCCAGCCTCACCTGCTGCCTCCAGTCTGACAGGGCATTTGTGATCCACTGACAGGTGGGGGCTGGGACAGTGAGCCTGGTGAGTTTAGTGTGTAGGATGTTCGGAATGATAGGGTTGAGCCCCGAGCTGAAGTCCACAAACAGGATCCTTGCGTATGGCCCTGTCCCTGGACTGTCGAGGTGTTGTGGAAGAAGTTGACTGGCCTGTACGGAGCACCTGACCTCGACCTCAGACCTCATTGCCCAACATCAGTGTCCAACCTCACAAAAGCTCTTGTGGGTGAAGGGGAGCAAATCCTTGCAGCTATGTTCCAAAATCTTGTGGAAAACCTTCCCAGAAGACTGGAGTCTGTACTTTTTCAAGTCTGTGTGTTTATGTGCGTGTGTGTGTGTGTCTGTCTCCTTTGCAAGCACAGATAGCAGATAGGGGAGGAAAAAGGGGGCGGAAATGGGAAGCAGTTCTTTAGTGTCTGCACTGATGTGGCCATCCTTTGAGAGCGAGAGAAGCAGAGAGGGAGAAATGTGCTTCGCCAGCAAAAAAGAAGCATCTGGTGCTGAAGTGCAGTTTCAGCAGAGAGCTGGTGGCATTCACAGAAGTTCGGTCTGCTTCACAGAAACATATGAGGGCAGCTTATCTGGCAGGCGCACACACACACACACACACACACAGCAGATTGGTAGTGCTGACAGCAGGAAAGCATTGCTGCCGTCTCTGTGTGTGTAGCTGCTCTGCCGAGGCTTCAGGGTGGCCTTGCTGTGTACCTTAGAGACTGGTTAGTTAGACATCTCCGTGTCTGTGTGTGTGGCAGTCGGTGACTGATGGCGGGTCGTGGCTGCAGGCTGCTCCGGCTTGCTAGTGTCACACTCGCTTTGACAGCCAACTGTGCTGCAGTGACAGGTAAGCACTTTCCAGGAGTTAACAAAGAACCTGTCGCGAGGGAAAGAAAGTGTAATGTCTACAGCGTCGAGCATGAGTGCATAAGTTATTTTTTGCCTCAGGATATGGATGGTTGTATTTTTATTAGAATTATGTTTCCCTGTTGATTGCTCAGTGTAAAGTTTGCTGACTTCAGAGATTTTATTTTCATAGTCTTGTGGAACCTGACAGGTTCAGTAACAGGCTTTAGTTATGAAGATGGTGTCAGCCAGAATGTGAAGAGTGATACTTACAGCTGTTGGTAACCTTGTACCAGCCACTCCGAGTGTCACGACTATCCCACCAACCGCAACTACTAATGTAAGTGCTCCGCCCTCTGCTGCTGGTTAATGAATGTTAACAATAATTCACCTGCTGCACTGGAAACTTTGATTCCCCTTGATTCGCTGGGTTTGGTTTGCATGCAGGGTGAGGTGTTTCTGGTTGGCAGTGAAGCTGCTTGTGTGTGGTTGGTCGGTGTGATGATCAAAGGGTCACAGGGCTGTAAGTCAGAAAACAATTCTTACCACATTTCACGAGTCATTAAAGTGGCCATATTATGCTTTTCCCCTTTTCTTTGTGTTATACATCTTTTTTGTACATGAAATAGGTTTGCAATGTGAAAAAGCCCGATGTCCACCCCAAAGGGAGTTACCCTTTCCCACAGAAAACACTGCTCCTGAACTGACTGAAAACGACTCGTTTGTTGTCCAGCCTTTACTTCCGCGAAGTTATTACATCACAATGTAACCATCATAATGCCCACCTACCAGCTAGAGTGGCACGCCCTCAAACCAAGCTACTTAGAGCGGAGAGTGTTACAAATAAAACGTGGTAAGCACTCTGAAACATCTTGTTCCAATCTCCGTTGCGAAGCGGGTTCGGGTTGTTCTGCATGTGTTTCGGGATCAGACTCGGGCTTAAACATGTACAGATGAACCGAAGCTATAGTTACCCACTGAAGGGGCTTTGTTTTGGATCACGCTACCTTGCTCGTCAGCACCCACCCTACTCTGCTACTGTGATTGGCTAGTAGTCCTTACTTAGAAGCGAATAGAAGTGAGATGCCTCACTTGGTAGCTAAAGCCGAGCGTTCAAGACACAGGGTGAAAAGAGGGCCTTCAGCAATGTGCAGTATGACAAAAATATGGTATTTTTTGAAAATTAAATCATTTTCTTTCTGCTAGAAGACAATCGTGTGTGTCTGTGTGAGCTATTTTTGGTGTGTTTCTGGTGGTGTTTGCTGTGTATGTGCTAATGGGATCATCAGGCAGCCTCTTGCTCGTGCGTGTGTGTTTTTGTGTGTGTGTGATCCTCCACAGACGGAGCGTGCTCCATACAGCTCGCGGGTGACTGCCGTGCTGGCACCATGTCTGGTTGGCTTGGCGATAGTGGTGATGCTGGGGCTGGCGATGGCCTTAGCCAAACTGCAAGAGAGGCGGCAGACGGAGGGAGGTTTCAGTCCGCGGCAACTCGAGGCTCTTGGTGGTCACAACCCACCTGCTGAGCTGGGAAACACATCCATCAGCACTTTGGCAGCACGCGTCGAGCGCCTGGTGTAGTGTAAAGCAGTGAGGAGAGGAGAAGTGTGTGAGTGAGAGAAGCAGTGTGTGAGAGGGACAGAAATAAACAATGCATCCTGCGTATGAGCTTCTTTAAACCAAAACGTTTGTTTAAAAAGTAAGCACCTAGGCCTTTTATCTGATTCTGTCTCTTTCCTTCCATCCCTCCAGTTGACCTCTGAGGGTTTGACCTCTGACCTCTTACTGTCCATCAGTCTGGCGTCCGTCATCCTGCTGCTGATTCTCATCCTCATCTCCGTCGGCCTGGTGGTGGCGCTAAGTCGCCGCGCCACGCACGGCACATACAGTCCCAGCCGGCAGGAGAAGGAGGGATCGCGGGTGGAGATGTGGAGCATCACCCAGCCACCACCTATGGAGAGACTCATATGAGATGCAGGTGGGGACATGCAGAGGGATAATGTGGTTATTGTAGCAACGAAGGAGCTAATGGTAGAAACACACCCGGTAACAGATGTACAACTTACTCGTATTGGATTAAAACATCGCAAGTGAGGAGATTGCTGAACTGTGCAGAAGAATATCTGCAGCCTGCATGTAAACAGGGTCTTCCCCTCATGGTACCTCCATTTTAAATTACAGCTGTCTTTCTTCATTTGCATATCTTGTGACACCCTCTTTGTGTACTTGCATGTCCCTGTGCTTCATCCATCTTCCTGCGATGTTTTGCACCTGGCTTCACCATCCAGCAGTACATCCATCTAAATGAAAAGATTTGCGTTCAGAACGTATCGAGTCTGTCTGAGTATCTGCGTCTGATCCATATTTTTAGGATTGATGGACTAGTGAGCATTCAAAGGAAGATCTGATCAGAAATTGGGACACACAAAACACGTGGTATTAAAACCTCCTTTGGAAGCAAGCAGAATGAGTCAGAACGTTCCTCATTCAAAGGACAAGGTGAAGATTCTTACTGTCAACAAATCCCATGTAAAAATCAAAACCAATAATGTGTTAGTCTGTCTCTCAAAAACCCACTGGTTCCTACTGAAGACAAATCTGTAAAAGTGGGTCACAAATATAGCAATACATTTGCTACAATTCTTTTTTTTTTTTAAGGCTCAGTGTTTCCCTAAAGCAGCTGAGCTCTGTAGTTTTTTGCAAACATTACTCAAACAGAAGTAAAGGCTGCATTTGTTGGGGGCTTTTTTCCCCAGACGTGGATGAATACACATTTGGTGCTCAAGTGAGTATTTATTGCAGCATGACGGTGTTTGTGGGATTGTCTCGAATTAAACCACAGTGCCCAGAATCACTGTAGTGAAGGGACATGTCCACCAGTGTAACGATGTGGCTCTCTGATGTGTTTAACAGTTTTTGGACAACAATGGAGACACAGAGGAATAATCCTGTATGTCACGAATAAGCCTGATATACAAGAGTATGTCAGGCTTTGGCTACACGGACAATACTTGTAAGCAGTATCAATTCATTGTTGGTTTTTTGTCTTTTAATGGGATTTGTTGACAAAAAAAGTGTATCACCAGACTTGTGATTTAAGTTGATTAAACTCCATCCATAAGTATTTATTACAGGAAATGCCTTTCTAACTCTCTGTGTTGTCTATACACACAGTGTTGCTTATAATTTTTTTTTATGTTCAGTGAACATTCCCTCTGGCCTTTTCACACTGTAGCTCCTTACTGACAGAATAATGAGCTTTAAGTGTCAGGTTTCAGAATGAGTTGCGTCAGTCGAGAATAGTTTCTTCTAGATTGACTTGTATGTTGTTAGAAACAAGAACTGAATAGACTGCCTTGTAGTTTCAAGTGTATGATGATTGTGTTAATTATTTTTTAAACAGTGAATTTTATTTCTACCCTTAATCATTAGCAGCTGTACATAGAAAATGTGCTGGTTAATCAAAGTGAATTTCTTTGTGGCAATCCATGTTTATTTAGGAACAGTGTGGTTCTATTGTAAGAAAGCATTTTTACTTTAGTATTTGCCAAATCGGTAAGCCAATGCACTGATATTCTCTCACACACACACCCACCTATTCAGTAAACCACCAGTCTCTTTGTGAACTGAATACACCACCCACACTATTTTGTCATTCAAATACGTTGTTTCTTTCCACATATTGTGGTTCTATCTGTATTAATAGAGAATCTTTGGTATGAAAAATGAGAGATGCGTTAGCATGAAACAGTATAATTTATTTTAAGTTCACAGTGCATACATTGTGTGCAGTTGTACCAAGTTACTCATGAATAGCACATTAGATTGACCTCAGTTGTTTAAGACAGTTGTTTTCTCTGCAATGAGAACATGCAAGTGTGCACAGAATCAGAAAATGGCATACCGAAGAGTTAATCATCGTTACATTACCCCCCCCCCCCCACCACCCCCCACCCCCCCACCAAACCCCACCCCCAACAAAAAACACCCACAAAAAAACA